>JAQFVV010012470.1:0-600000 GCA_028023455.1 Epiperipatus broadwayi
TTACTATGGCTTGCACTAGGTGGCACTATTGTATAAAGAGAATTGGTGTTGTTCTAACAGATTGTGTAATCATAAGAAATGGTGATCATGTAATGTTTTATGGCTTAAATTCAGTGTTATGCAGAAGAATTAATAAAGACTCTTAAGTAGTTTTGTCATGAAAAGAAAAGAATTAACAGAGCAACAAATAATATTAACAGCTTCTCATAGAAAGAATATACATATAAGTATAATCATAAATAAAATAGCTTTTGTTTTTTTAAAAAAAAGAATAACTGAATTAATCTAAAATAAAGTTTTACAAAAAAATAAAGGATGCATACCTATAAAAAGAAGTATTTAACATTTTTTCCAACTTTTTCTGAAAAAAAAAAATATAAATGATACTAAAAAATTCCATCTACATTAATTGTTATTTCTATATTAATTAAAAAATATATATAAATGAAAAATAACAAAGATTAATTAGTTATGCTGATTAGTGCTGACCTCATCATCCAAGAGTTAACTATGAAAGCAATGATTTAATAATATCATATTATTTAATTCCTTAGCTTAACAATATATAATAATGTGATGTGATGTATTTGGCTTCTCCTTAAACAAAATCAAGAATATTTCAGCAATTACGCCCAGATAAATCTGTTAGCCACTTTATTTTCCATTCCCCACTCTAAGTCTTCCCATATTCTGCCCCATCCCATTTCCACAACATAATCTTTGTCAACTCTATGGCCTTTATATCTAAATCCCACTTATCTTTTCACAAACCCAGCATAAAAACTAATAACTCACTTTCTGTATAGTCACTTTGTTCATACTTATTCTCCCATAACTTCATTATCTGTACCCTTTCTGCTTTCAAGCATTTACATTCAATCAACAGATGCCTAATATTTTCTATACCTTCCTTACACAATTTGCACACTAAATCATCCATAGTTTTCCATTTACATGTAAATTCTCTTGTTGCTAAAGATCCCGTTTGAGCCTTAAACAATAAACTACTTTCCTTACTATTATCATAAATTAACTCGCATCCAATATTCCGTTTACTTCTATATATATTTAAACACTTCTTACCCTCCATACTAGTTCTCCATCTCTCCAACTCCCTATTTTTTAATAATGCTTCTATTCTTTTATCCCATTCCTTACCACTATAACACTCAACAATCCTCCTAACACAATCATCCCACCTTTTATACAAGTATACTGATATAAATTCTCTATCCAAATCTTTTGCATACCGCATTACCTTTCTCACCCATCTTGTTACCTGCTCTTTACTCATAACCCAATTAAACACTATTTCGGCTATTCTTTTATTATCCATAAACTGCAACCTACCAAACATTTTCATTTTACTTTTTGCATCTCTCATATAAAAACTTGACCATCCCATTTCTTCTTGAATTGCCTCCTTTGATGTCCACATCTCTGCATCTAATGCATGTCTTCCTACTTCCCTTTGTACTTTCTCTAAATAATCTAAAACCCTTTTACTAACACAAAATGCATCATTAACATATGTTAACCCTGCTACTGCAACTCCCTTGCATACAATTCTAGCTACATCATATTTATTACATGAAAATACTGTTAGTTTCTTTACCAAACTCTTTCTTTTCTTTGCCTCATTTACCAATTTTTTTTACCAAACCCTTTCTTTTCTTTGCTTCATTTACCAATTTTTTCTCCTATTCATTCAAGCAATTTTCCTGATTACATAAGATAATTCCCAAATACTTATATCTATCCATCACACTTAACTTTATATCCCCCAATAAAAATTCTACATCTTCTCTTTCCCCAGTATTAACCATCATTATATTTGATTTTTTAATCCCCATCTCTTTACCCACCCTTGCACATGTCCTCAACATAATTTCCATATCTTCTCTTCTTTCTATACACAAAAAGATATCATCCGCAAAAAAAAGACCCGACAAAGTATATACTCCCTTGCCACATATTAACGGTATCTCTACCCCTCTTCCTAGTCTTTCTATTGCTTTCTTTATTTCACTCAAAAACAACAAAAGCAAAATAGGTGACATAGGGCATCCTTGCCTTAATCCCATCCCATTTTTAACTTTAACTGATTCTATATCCCCTAACTGGTAAGTATAATAATTATTTTCATATAATTTCTTAATAATATTTACTAAAGCTTCATCCATTCCCAAATTGGCTAACCTTACCCATAATCTATTTCTATTTACTCTATCATATGCTTTCTCTATATCTATAAAACTCATATATAATGATCTATCGGAATTCCTACTTATCTCCATAAGTTGTGTAACTACAAACAAACTATCTCCTATACGCCTATCTGACCTAAAACCTCCTTGCATTTCCCCCACTACATTATTCTCTTCCATCCATTTTACAACTCTTCCAGCTACCATATATAAGAAAACTTTATATAAAACTGATGTTATCGATATCGGTCTATAATTATTTAACTTTCTACGATCCTTACCTTTTCCTTTAAATAATAAATCTTATTCTTGTATTACTCCAACTACCAGGAAAAACTCTCTTCTGTGCCATCTTATTAAAACATGATAATAACTTTGCTTTTGCTCTATGCCCTAAATTCATTACCATCTCTGCTGCCCATCCATCTAAACCTCTCGCCTTTCCACTTTTCAATCTCTTCCCTGCCTCATTCAATTCATTTTTTGTGAACCTAATTTTTCCATTACTACCTGCTTTCACGTTTTCTATCACTAATTCCTTCACATCTAATATCTTTTCTATATCCATTACATATCTATTTAAGATTCTCTCTACCTCTTCTCTAGAGCTACACTCTATTCCCTCATCATCTATTAATACTATCTCTCTTTCCCCTACATTTCTCCTTTTAATGTAATTCCATTTTTACTCCCATCTCTTCTACTTTTATTAATATCCTCCAACAATTTACTATTTAACTTCATCCTCTCTCTATAATTATCCATTTTAGCCAACTTCTTTTCTAAGTATTTTTCCATTTAGCATTAATATCGTTTTCACTTTCTTTATTCTTAATAGCACACTTACATTCTCTGCATGCTTCTTTCCTCTCTTTTACACTTTTACTAACTCTTATTTTTTTACTACTTTTATTCCTCTGCCTATTCTCAACTAAAACCCTATTTGCCACTTTTTCTATTTCACCACAGCAGTCCTTATATTCATCCCCAACCGTTTCATGGTTTCTTCAACTTTTATTTTATACTCTTCCAACTTATTCTTATCATTCACTCTCCATCCACATCTTTCACTATTGTTACTATCTTTATTTCTATCTCCACATTACTAACCATTTCTATTACAATAAAGTTATGATCACTATTACACACTCTCTCATTATCAAACACCTTAATTTTCCGTATTTTGTTCATTCCCTCTTTCTCTACCAATACATAATCTATTGTGTGAAATACATTATTCCTAGACCATGTGTATTGTCCCTCATACATATTTGATAAATTCCCAATGCTTAAATTTACTCTTTGACAAAATTCCTTCAAAAACTGACCATTCTTATTATCTACATCATCAATTTCTTCAATATGTCCATTCATATACCCTAAAACCATTATTCTCTTCCCCTTTTCTTTAAACCTCTGTATATCCTTAACTAGGCCTTCATATATACTACTGTTCCACTCCATTACAGTTTGACTATCTCTAGTGGCTATATACACTACAGCCACCATCCATTCTTGTCTACCCAACTTTATTTCAAACCACAAATGCTCTAGACATTTAACAATATTTAAATATTTTTTCGATATAACACCTATACCACCACCCCTTTTTTCTTTTTCTTTTCTGTTTACACCCTGCCATACCACCTCTTCCAAAATAGGTTCTTCTTCTTCTCTTAGATGAGTTTCCACTACTGCTAATATCTCAAGCTCTTCATTTTCAATTGCTTTATTTAATTCCAGCCACTTTTCTGATCTCCTACCACCTTGCATATTCAAAAACCCATACCACCTTGCATATTCAAAAACCCAATTTTAACAATTTCTTCTTTCCTAACTACTCTTTTATAAATTTCTTTTAATTCTTTCTTCTCCATTACATTTATAACAAACTTTCTTACCATTAATCTTACAGAACCATTCCCTCTCCACATCTACACTTATGTCTAAGTCTACCATCTTTTGCTTATTTCTTATATCCCATCCATTCTTCTTCTTTTTGATATTACAATTTAAAAGCCCACCCCCCTTTAAAAGTTTCCCGAATTATATTATTTAAATATCAGACTCCCTAAAACTTCACTTCCTTATTTTCCTAAGTGTAATCCATCTTTACTATATAACTCCCTCCTTCCAATAAACCAATCCCATACATCCACAACACACAACATTATTTCTCTCACACAATTTTTTCACTCTCTCATTTATAGAACATGTCCTATCTAACAAATGCCTCTTATCAAATCTTGGTAATATTAATACAAGAACACTCTACTTTAGTGCCATCTATAGTAAGTTTGAGAAATTAGTCACTACCAAATGGCAGTACATTTATATCCTCATTCCCAAAATAATCTTCGGCTTTATCAGGCAAAACTAAACATAATGCATTTATGCATCAAGCAACCACAATTTAATTCTATTTTACTAATCAAGCTAAACACTTAAATATTAAAATCACCCTAATTTTCAAACCCAGGCAACCTGCTTTTAAAGTCTGATCAAGCATTAGTATTATATATATTAATACTTTCAGTTATTTATTAACTGTAAGCAATTTTTTCCCTTGATTAAAAAAATTAATAATAACAAATCAATTCTTTAGCTTACAAAATGTGTAATAAAACAAGAGCAATTTTATACACTGGTGCCATCTATAATAAGCTTGAGTAATCGCTGATTCATTAAGCTTGCAGAGATCAGCTCTTGTTTTATCAAGCAATGACTTAGTTATTGGATGCTAGATGACAATGCCAAGACTTTATACTTTATAACTAGTTTCTTGTTAAATGGGCTTTAAGTAAAAATAAGTAATCAAATGGTTGCCCACGAGTTTATAAAAAGTTTGAATATCAGATATATCAAAAGTGGAATCAATCTGAGGACCTTATGTTCCAGACTCTAACAATCTATTACTACATAATGGCCTTTGTTATATAAGTGACAGGTGCATCGCATTCATCGAGGAGCTTCTTTATTCTTATGACAATTATTCAATCTAAGTATTGTTAGCCATTCAATTATAAGCTAAATATATACAGCTTTTGCAATTATAACAAATATTTCTTACATCTGTCTTAAAACAGAAGCAGTAATTCCTTTTATTTATTCTATTTTACAATCATCTAATGTAAGCCTGAGTAATCAATGAGAATAGTAGATAGTGCTATATTTAAATTCCCAGATTAGTTTCTTTCTTTTGACCTTGTTTATAAACTCCAACAGTCATTTTTACTAGTTTTAAAGTATTCAAAATAATATGATATTCAAAAAATATCTTCAAGGTTTTGATCCAAGCAAACTTTCTTTTATGTTTCAAAGATACTTTTACTCATTCTTTGTAAAGAAAACATTGGCTACACTTATTTACCTTTTTTTTTTTACAACATTAATTAAATCACAGACACTAGATGCAACAAATCAATTAAAAAAACCACCCAATATTATTATTGAGGTAAGTGCGTCATGCTATATATAGCTTTGAAGATTGAGAGAGTCTCGACCAGGTTTCTATATATACCTTGTATTCGGAAACTTTTCTATCCCTTTCTCTTATTGTTTCTAGCTAATTTCTAAAAGCAATTAGTCTTTTTCTTGAACTGTTTTCATAGACACATATGCATCTTGTGCACCATATATCATAAAGAACAAAGATATTAGCATGTATATTCAAAAAAAGACCATTTACCAAATTCCTTAAACATATCTCCAATATTTATATTTTTATTCTTAAATATGACTGGTATTTCTGCCCTGATCTGGTCAAAACTGGAATATGAGAAATAAATGTGAGATTGGCTAGACCATAGCAATCATCTATTGATTGAATCTGTCTTTTTATATTTGTAAAAAAAAAATTGGTAGGTAATGTTTCTAAGTTGATCTTAACCAGAAAATCAAAGAATTTAGGCTCAAGTGATAAATATCTAAATTTGTGACATAGTTGTTTATTTGTAAATTCTACACCTTCGGTCAAATGTAATCATATTATGTTTCCTAAGTTCCTACTCAATTTTGGGTTAGTTGTTTTTTTGTAAAAACCACCCCTTCCCCCAAAGGTAACATTATGTTTTTTCCTCTTCTCCTCCTCTATTTTGGGTGTTTTTCCTTCTTTTTTTATTCTATTATTTCATTTCCCTCTTTTTTTTTTTCACTTATATTTTTTTTTTTTTTTTTTATATATATAAAAAAAGCAAACATCTATATTAATTATTGATTAAGATAATAAAAAAGTATAGACTTTTTGTGAATTTGTTTTAACAATAAGTGAGCAATTATATAGTTCAGTGACTTTGGTTTGGTGATTTGGTTGGCTAATTTTTAGCAAACATAAATGTTCTTCATGGAAAAAGGCTAATGGCCAGAAACTAGTCTGGAAAATTGACTATAATATTCCAATTTAATGTCTACTGATTATCCAAACTGACAATAGATGGTTCTGAAATAAGTAGATTACCTTTAGATAGTTTTTGCAATTATAGTATGTTCGTTAACAGTCAAAACATATTTTTTTTACATAATAGAAATTTCTCTTGAGAATATTATTAATCAAAACTGTCATCTATTTTTTATAAATTTAGATATAATAAAATATTATATTTGCAGTCTATTATTATTTGTTTATAGTAATAATACAAATGCTTCAGTATTCTATATATGCTCAGTGAAATAAACTGTGTCTGCAAGAAATGACAAATCCTCTGTTTGAAGATATGTTGCTATTGTTTTAGTACAATTTATTCCCATCATCATCCATCCATCTGATCCATTTATTTGACAAAGAACTACGATGCATATAAACAGCCTTCAGATCATTCTCTTCTCAGCCTTCCTGTACACCTCCAAAATGATTGATTCTGTCCATTTCATAGTGTTATCCCTCAATGACAGTCATACTCATTTCCTTCTTCTTGATCCATTCACCATGCCAAACATGATATTCTTTTCAAGTGTGTTAAGCTACCATGCCACATGTCCAAAATATTGTAAATTTTCATTGATTTATCTTCTCCAACCTTCTCCAAACTGATTTAGTTTTTTTAGCTGTCCAAAGGTTAGCATCTTTCTATAATTCTTCACATCAAAAGCATCAATTTTTGTTCTTTCCTGCTTCTTCAATGTCCATGCTTGACATCCATATATTATAATGGACCATATCAAAGCTTTCAATAATCTATATTTATATCTCTGCTTTTTAAAATTGACATTAATGTTATGAAAACTATTAATAACAACAGTAATCGTACATTTTATTTCTATATATCATACCATTTACATCTTTTTATACACTTTAGCAATACTTTTATTTGTATTACACTAACAATTTCGACTGTCCTGCAGTTATCATCAGAGTTCTTGTTGATTCTATTACCAAAACTGTTAGTGTAATACAAACAATACAAATAAAAGTATTGATAAAGTGTATAAAAAGGTGTAAATGGTATGATATGTTATAATAGAAATCAATACATAGGAAAAGAAGTAGAAAATTATATTACATTTTATTTCTGTATGACATGCTCCATCTTAATTTATTCAAAGTAATTTATTTTCACAGGCAAAACTATCCATACAGTAGTGCTACTCAGTGCAAGCCAGAGTAATCAATGGATGCCAGAAGGCTTGTGCATAAAATCCCTATCTAGTGCCTACTCATCCAATATTCCCAGACTAGTTTGTCTTGTGGCCTTCCTCAGTGAGGAGCCTTGGATCTGAGAGCACTGCACCTAGATCTTAGGATCTAATGCAATATTGGATGAGTAGGCACTAGATAGGGATTTTATGCACAAGCCTTCTGGCATCCATTGATTACTCTGGCTTGCACTGAGTGGCACTACTGTACGGAGAGTTTTGCCTGTTTTAATAACAGTTATGAGCAAGCATAGGAAATGGTGATCATGTGATGTTTGGTGGTTTAATAATTTATTCTATCATTTCAATATTTAGGATCACTTATAAACTTTAATGAATCAATTTAGACCATTCTTTATTTGTTTGGTAATTCTGTTAGTAAAATGATGAATAAAAAAACTATTTTAAAAAAAAAAATTGCTGCAATAAATCCCATTAATATATAGGGAATTTTTCTATATTTGCAAACCGAACTTATTACAGAATTGCAACAAACTGATGACTGACTGTGAGAAATTCTTTTAGCTAAGAACATCTACACAGCATTCTCCCAAGCTTATTTTAATTACATATATATATAAAACACACAATTACCTCTCTAAAACACCTCTTTAATATTTCAAACAACACACTGGTTCTTCACAAAGCACAGCAAAATTGCTTATTTCTTAAAAATTTTTTTTTTTTTTTTTTTTATTTTATTTTTATTATGTTTTTATTTCTCCTTTTTTTTTATATTATATATATATATATATATATATCAAAACAATCTACATAAACAAATTAATTAGCCATAAAATCTAGTCTTATAGAGTCCAAATTACAAGAGGATAAAATATGAACTAATTTTTCACCTGCCCATCTAAGATTTTAAAGAGATCAGAAATTATAATGAGCAAGTACTTAAATAGGCCGGAATATTACAATGGCAATTCAGTTAACTTCCCATTCTTAACTTATAAGGTAGAATTAATTTCTAACACTTTTAATAACCTTCTAAGGTACAATTATTTAAACATATAATAAATATTCCTACTGCAGAATACTAAAGTGATACTTTTTGTAATCAAATTCACAGCAATCTATACATACAATTTAATCAGACAAAAATATATGTTTTAAATATTTTAATAGATTGTAAATCAAATAAATGCTTTACAAGGTTATTAAAAATATTAGAATTAATTCAGAAAATTGAGTTTGTCACAGTAATATTCATGTTTATTTAAATATTCATTTTGTTATAATATTTGACTTGCACTCTATTTAAAATCTCAGATGAGCATGTGTAAAGTGGATTCATTTCTTCATCTTTTTGTAATGTGGAATTTATAATACTAGGTGTTGTGCCTGATTAAATTACATACATAGGTTATTGTGATATTTGTTTATAAAAATACCAGTTTAGCATTATGCATTGGTAAATTTTATATATATTGTAATGGAATGAAATAGCTAAGCGTAATATAATGGATACAAATAATAAATTGTTGATGATACTCAGTATCATGTCTCACATAGGCCACCACTTGTAAAAAGTCATAACATTAGGCCAGACCCATGTGACACCATGTATATTGCCCATAAATACAATATTGGTCATGCAGACTTTTATGGTAATGCTTAGCAATGCTACAGAATTGTTATTTTATAATTACTAAACATCACATGATCACCATCTCTTATACTAGCACATAATTGTTAGTAAACGATGCAAAACTCTCCATGCAGTAGTGCCACCCTGTGCCAACCAGAGTAATCAATGGATGCCAGAATGCTTGTGCATCCATTGATTACTCTGGTTGGCACAGGGTGGAGAGTTTTGCCCTATATTTTATAATTCTTAATACATAGAAACCATTTATATAATTCTAGAGAATTATATAGTCTTCTCACATATACCATATGATTATAGCTAGATTTTTGGGCAACGAGACTGCTAAATATATATATACAATAGTAAAATGGACAAAATACTTAACCTACTATGTGTACAAATTTATTGTAGTAATACAAAATAATGATTAGTAATTTTATTTATTAATTATTAATAATAATAATAAAATGACAGGTCTAAAATAAATATTCTCCAATAATATAAATGATTCTGACTTATTTGCAAATATCACATATATATTATCAAATAGATATACGTAAATATCATTTAAATTGTATGTATAATATAATTTATATATCTATAAGAGCTAAGATGACTAGATATATACAAATGTACATACATGTATTTTATAATATAAAAATATTTCAATTATTTAATCACTGTCTAAATTATAGACTAAATTATTTTAATAATAAATAATAATATAAAAAACATTATTAATAATAAATAATAATATAAAAAACATTATTACTTCAGAATTTAATTTCCATTTATCATTTTATGTAAAATAATTTTGTGCAGTATCCCATATATATGCAGTGACATTTTTCATAATATATATTGAAACGGTACAGGTTATTTTTGACTGGTCACATATGAGCAAACCATTGATATGGTATTAGTTATAACATATACAGATAGCTATATTTGGGCAGACATTGAAACAGTATAGATTATTAACATATAGAAGTGTTTACCATTATAGGGGTCTTTATACATGGACTATAATATAATTTTTTTTTCTTTGATTTACAAGATAATCAGCTCCTAATAAAATACACAGTTATAAAAATGTATAACTAAATGGAAAAACCATAGTTATATTTCCTAATTACCTTAACCCCCCTCCCATCTATGCTAGAATTAGTTACAGTCATAATTGCAAGAGATAATTCCTACTTAAAAAATAACTTATATTCAGATGCCAGCATTAAAAAATAAATTAATTCAATATTTTAATAATAAGGGAATGTAATCCAAAACTAGTTCTCTAGCCGATTATGAATATCAATTTGTAATTTTATACTGAATAGTGAGTTGATTATCTCTAGGCAGTCAGCTTAAAATATGATACAAAACTAATTAGTATAAAACTAACTTTGGAACGAAACTGAGTTTGTTTTTTTAAAATCATGTTTAATAACAACAACAACAACAACAACAACAAAATAATAATAATATATAATAATAATAATAATAATAATAATAATAATAATAATAATAATAATAATAATAATAATAATAATAATAATAATAAATAATAATAATAATAATATAAAAAAATATATATAATAATAATAATAATAATAATAATAATAATAATAATAATAATAATAATAATAATAATATAATAATAATAATAATAATAATAATAATAATAATAAACTATTAATAATTGTTTTTTGCCTCCCTACAACACATTCTATAGTACATGACTGAATAATAAGATTAAATGACAAAAAATATTTTAAAAGAAAAAAAAAATCCATTATTATAGATATCTTATATATATATATTTACTTTTCTGTCTCTTAATCCTGTATGGCATTTTTCATGCCAGCTTGGATGTTGTTGGATGATGATTTTCTTCTTACATTTTCTTGGATAATAAATTATTATCGTCACCTGGAGATAATTTTGAAGATGAACGCAAATAGTATTTAGTTTGTAGGTGTATAATGGCCATGAACTATGAATAGGTATGATGCAACTGGTCAGAGCAACATTCTACCATTCAGGACATGGGCAGTCAGTGATGAACAGAATGTATCAAACTTCTAGCGAGCTATGGGTAATACTTTACAGCAACTTTTGAGGGCTTCCATAACTTTAAATGAAATAGATAATGGATTTCTTAAGGTTTAGTATTGGCTACTGCAATTCTTGGTGCTTTCACACTATTGATGATTTCAGGTTTAAGTATCTCAAGGCTGATTAACTTCTTCACAACAGAAAAAATATGTAAGAGAGAGAAAACCTGATGGACCCTGTCCTATATACCTAATCTAACATGTGACTGCTGTTTTTCGATAAATAGGATTTCTTTTATTTTATTCTAGAAATTAAATTTAGATTTTAATATGCATTTGAAATTATCTCCAGCCCATTTACAGCTTTTTTTAATCTGTTTTGACTTTATTTATGTTATTTAGCAACAATCCCCTCTTAAAAGTTTTTATTACAAAAATAGGAATAATTTTCAAAATAAATCTAGTATACACTTTATGTTTTAAGTTTTCTTAATGAATTAGAAGTACATAGAATATAAAACATACAGCTATAAAATGTATACTTCACACTTAGAATTTTCCCATTTTTTATTACTAAATAGTTTTATTAAAACTTTTAATCTATTGTGAGAGCAAAATATCTAATATTAACACAAGTAGTTAATGAAAACTATTTTCATGTTAAGTAATAAAGTTTTGTTCTGACATATTATATATATATATATACAAATGGTCTTTGTGCCATTGGATAGAACAATATTAATCCATAGTCTTTTACAAACAAAATTGAAAATTTTGTCTAATAAAATGTAAAAACAAACCTTTATTATAAATTGTTTTTTTTCTTTTTGATATTTTATTGGATTACCAATTAATTCATTTTGTTAAAAGTTCTTAGAGATGGATTTTTCATTTTATTTGATGAAATTGAAGTCTCTAAAAATTTCTGCAACCAAGTCACTATAAGTTAGACATTGTTCAATTATTCAGAGCAATTTATCCATAAATGTTAAAACAAATCAATATAAGTGAAATATTATTTCCATACTAATAATAAACTTTTTAAAGGGCAATGAGCATATGAGTTTTTTTTCTTGCATTTCCTTAACACTAGAATTACTATTTTAAATAATATATATATATATTGTAACCTTTTTATTTGATGGGTTCTCTAAAAAGGCAAGTAGTTTTATTAAAATTATATATATATATTTTAAAGTAAATATTTATCAAGTGTTAATGTATTTTATGTGGGTTGAGTTGTAGTGAATTAATCACACATTTACTACTAACTAGTATAAATTAATCAGAAATTAATTGCCCAATAAAATTTCTACCGAGACTAGAGAATTTATGAAGAAATGAAGGAATATGAAAATATACAAAAATGGTGCATTAAAAAGGATTGAATACCTCGAATTTTGTAAATGGTGTGGAAAACAGTTGAAAATGATATACACCTGGGTCTTTTTTTACGCGGACTTATTTAACACGATTTTGAAGTTACGCGATTCATGTTTCACCGGAAGTTGAACTCTGATATTGCGCTATTACTTTAAATAATAAATTTCACGCACTTACGTTATATTGAAAGTAATAGCACATTATTGAAATTTGACTTTCAACTTAGTAATTTCAATATTTTCAGTGCTTTATAATAGTAAGATTTTATGCAATAATGAAATTAAAATCATGATTTCCACATTTTATGTATACACACATTAAATTTTACAAGATTATACTGTAAATTTGTTCAAACATTGTGTGTGTTAATTTTGCATTTTAAATCACATTCTGTTTTTGCTTTTTAAAAAAGAACGTAATCAATTATTAATCATTTAGTGTCCGCAAGTTTATTTTTAAAAGGTGAGTAATAGCAGTGGGCACAATTAAAATTGAAAATTAAAGACAAAAAATAAGAATTTAATTTTTAGTTGTTAGATTAATTACTAATTTAGTTATCACCAGAAAAACATTAATTAACACAACATGAGAGTGACATTGGCGCTAGTTGTATTTCATCTTGTGAAGAATCTGATTTTTTTATCAGTTTGCAAACAAACCTGTTTACCAACTAATAGCGATAATAATTAAAATGTGTATAAAAAATATAAATCACTGTAAATTATGCATAAAAATATATTGTTTTGAATAAAATTAAATATTATAGTTAAAAAAAAGTTTGTCTTGTATCAATTTTTTTCAAATTTGAAATTTTTTATTAGTCATATTTTATTTCCTCATTTTTTTTTTGCGTGAATTTTAAAGTAATTTTACGTTGGTGCTTTGTTTTTACGCGAGTTTTGAAAAATCACAGTCCGTATCCCCCCTTTTTCAAGGTAAGTTACGTCTATTTTTGCACAATTTCGTTTGCGCATGTTTTCTGAGGAACCTATCTATAGCGTAAAACGAGACCCAAGTGTAATGTGAACTAGCAAGGAAAGCTGTAGAAACAGGCAAAACTCACTATATGTATGCTACACACAGCAAGCTAGAGTAATCAATGGATGCCAAAAGGCTTGTGCATAAAATCTCCACCTGTTTTAACAACAGTTATACACAAGCATAAGGGGTGGTAGTCATGTGATGTTTATTGTCTTAAAGCTGTAGAAGAAAATAAAAGTCTCAAGAGTGTAAAGAACATGTTGGTATTGGTAGGAAATTTATATCTGCAATAAGAAAAAAAGATGGAATTATTACTAAAAAGAGATGACATCATGAAACAGGTAGAAGACTTCTATCAAGAATTATATAGTAATAAAGAACAAGTACCTCCTATATATATTATATCTTCCGAATTGCCAGAATTTTAAACTAAGAAGTGAGACATGCAATTAAATTTATGAAGAAAGGAAAGGCTCCAGGTAGTGATGGAATTATAATTGATATATTAAACGAAGCAAGTGAAGAAATTGAATTTTTTTTAGCTAAGTTATATACCAAATGTATTCAAGTGGGAAAATACAAAAATATTGGATAGAGAAGAAAAGGTACAAAGAAGAAAATTTAAAGAAGCTGCTCACATAACAATGGCAAAAATCCCATAAGCCAACCTAGTGTGACTATTCATAATGTATGGAAACCACTAATCAACTTTGCTCTTAGAAAAAAGTGGAGAAATCAGGAGGAACCTCATAGATAAGTAAATGAAATTTCTACTGACTGTTGCCTTTGGCAGGATAGCTCAGTTGGTTAGAGCATTACCTTAAAATTCAATAATCAAAATTTTAAGGGCCCAAGTTCGAATCCTATGCTAGTAGTCACTGGTCAGACCAGTAACACCTGAAGAAAGAGGGGAGAATAATACCTCTCGAAACATTGTGCATATACTAACTTGTTTGTTATGCTATTACTAACAGTTGAATGTATTTGGAATATTTAAATAAAGTTAAATTTTTCTAAAGACATTCAATACACATACTAGATGATGGAAATAGTCCAATATAAAAATACAACTAGAACACCACCATCACAAACCTTCAGGAAAACAAGATGTACCAGATGATTGGAAGAATGCAGTATTAATATAAAAAAAGATGATAAAGAAGACATTAGAAATTACAGACCTATCAGTTTTATACAAAATTTTTACCAAGAACTCATCTACAGAGAACACTGGATCCACCAACCAAGAGAACAAGCTGGATTTAAGAGTGGTTTTAGTACAGAAGATCATATCCAGGTATTGAGAGAAGTTATAGAAAGGACAAATGAAGATGAGTTGCCATTATGCTTTGGATTTGTAGATTATGAAAAGGCATTTGATTTTATAAACATTTCATCAGTAATTAAAGCATTGGATCATCAAGGTATAGATCCAGGATAGTGTCATATTTTAAATAATATTTATAAAAATGCAACAGCAACAATTAGATTACATAATGATACTAGGAAAGTCAACATTGAGAAGGGTGTAAGACAGGGTGACTCCATATCTCCAAAACTTTTTACAGCAGTGCTACAAGAAGTATTTTGTAGGTTAAAATGGGAAGCTAAATGAGTGAAAGTAAATGGAGATTATTTAAGTCATTTAGATTTTGCAGAAGATGTAGTTGTTTTTGCAAATAATGCTTTAGAGATGCAGGAAATGTTGCAGGAGTTATCAGAAGAAAGTAGGACTAAAGATAAATGTAAAAAAGAATGTTATGTTCAATGGATTTTCTCAAAGTATGAAAATAAAGATTGATTATGATGAGTTAGAAAAAGTTAATAGCTACAAATACCTTGGTCAGATTAGTTATACAGATGGAAACATAATGAATGAAATTAATCATAGAATTAAACTTGGTTGGAGTGCTTTTGGTAGAAATAACTTGATACTAAAAGGAAATATGCCTATGTGTTTGAAAAGAAAGGTTTTTAATAAAAGTGTTTTACCAGTTCTTACTTATGGATCTGAGACTTGGATACTTAATAGCAGAGCAATACAGAGACTTCAGACCATTCAAAGAAGTATGGAGAGATGCATGTTAGGAGTAACAAGAAAAGATCGAAAATGCAATATATGGGTAAGAGAGTAAACAGGTGTTACTGACCTCATTGAAAAAATTAAAAGACTGAAGTGGAGTTGGGCTGGACATATTGCTAGAAGAGATGATAATAGATGGACAATTGAAATCTTAAACTGGATTCCAAGAGATTGTAACAAAACCCAGAAAGAGACCTCATGTAAGATGGATGGATGAAATAAGAAAGTGTGCAGGGGTGCTCGGAAATGGATTGTACTTGGAGAGACCTTTATCCTGCAGTGGATTGATAATGGTTGATGATGATGATGAGTATAAATTATATATATATTAATAGTATATTGATTAGTAATATGATTTTAAAATTACGGTTTAAAATCAGTTATATTTCTTAAAGTCAATAGTATTATTTTAAATTATGTGTGTGAAAAGTCTTAATGTGGTTACAATTTTATTTTTAACAATTATTGAATTTATTTTGTCTTTTTGGAAAATCAAAATTGCTACATTTAAAAGAAGTTGATAAAATATTAATTAACGTGATTAAATCGTTTAAATAAATACTATTATTTAAAAATAAATGTATATAGTTTTAAATTTAATATTATAATTTTTAGGTGATAATATAAAGTGTTTACGAAGCTTTAATAATATTGTAAATTAAATCAAATATGATATGTGATTTTCTATGTGAGAAAAAAATAAATAAGTTTGATTTAAAATAAATGACCAATCAAAAGAGATTGTTAATGTTTACGTTACTGCTTAATAAAAATAAAAAAAAAGCAGCCGATTTTTTAAAAAAAAAAAAAAAAGAGAAGAATTTCAAGATATGGTAAACAATTAGTATCATGAAGTTTTTAAATCTATTTAAAGTTTGATTTTGAAATTTCAGAAATGTGATAAATATTGCTGCATACATATAAGTAAAGTATAGTATATTATTTTAATAATAATAATGGAATAAATCAGCAAATACTTCATCAAGCGAATAGTTTTGACCTCTGCTATTCGTTCACTTCAGGAAATACTTTGCTTAATTAAAAACAAAAGTTCTACCAAGATTTCAGGAAAAATGCTTCTTTTGGATCAAATATTAGAATATAGACGGGCCATAAACTTTGGAAAGATATTTATAATTGTTGATATTTGTTTTAATTTTTTTTAAAAGTATTTAAAATTAATCAATTATTTGATTAATAATAGATCTGATTTAAATCTTAAAGAATTGTTAATTAAGAAAATATTTTGTAAGATTAAAAAAAAACAGTTTGTTATAATGATTAAAACTATTTAAATGAGAAGAATTACGCATATTTTATAGAATCAAGAAAATGATGTTATAAATAATAATAAAACTATATTAAAATATAATTGAATTCATAATTAAAATAGACCACTCAGTGCAAGCCAGAGTAATCAATGGCTGCCAAAAGGCTTGTTTTGCACTGAGTGGCACTACTGTATGGAGAGCTTAGCCTGTTTTAATAACAGTTATGAGCAAGCATAAGAAATGATGATCATGTGATGTTTAGTGGTACAATTGAATTGATATATGAAAACCATATGATAAATATCTATCATATGAAGTAAAATATTTAAATCAGAAGAGAAAACTTTTATAATTCTTTAAAAGTTTTAAATGAGTGATAAAATTTTCCTCTAATGAAGTATAGGATGAAGGATAAGTGAAGAAATATGAAAAAATTAATCGATGAAAATTGTTCATGTATATATTGAAATATGATATTATAAACATATGGAATTATACGATTAGATTTTAAAATATAATTCATGACCAAAATTTTAATGTTGATATAAATAAATGTTCTTATAATGACTAGTATAACTTTTAAGCCAATAAACATCACATAGAGAGTTTTGCCTGTTTTAATCTAGTATAACTTTTCAATGAAAAATTTAAAAGAAAAACGTTTAAAATAATAATTCACAAAAAGGATTGTAAACAATAGTCTTAAAGAATGTGCACAGATTAAAAATTCAACCTTATGGAATTCTAAGATTATTAACTTTTGGTTCTATATAGCGCTACAAAATATTAAAACATTTATATGTATACAAGTTTTTGTTATGGAAAGTTTTATGTTTATTTTTAGTGAAACTCTCGATGTTCTTTTGTTGTCAAAGAAATTAACACATGTCAACAATATTAAGGTGTTTAGGTTTAAAGTTCAAAAAAGAAGCGAAGTATTGATATATTTATTTTAAATAAAAAAAAAAAAATTTGTTTGGCTTATATTAACGATAATATTCATTATAATGGTATGATGAAAAGTGGGAAGATATTTTTGGATTCATACAAAAAAATTTTTAAGTTAAAAATAGAATTACAGTAAAATTAGTTGTTATTCCTAATAAAAGCATAATATGATCTCATAATTTAATATAATAAAATATTTTGTAATATAATATTTGTAAAGTTGTAATTATTTATTAAGCACACAGGAAGTATATGTAAATACTTTTAAGACAGGCTTTAACCTGTATCAAATGCGCCTTGAAATTTATAATAGTCAAGCAATATCTTTATTTTGCCGATAGAGGGACCTCTCAAACCATGACATAAGATAGCGACTTTTATAAAGATAAGAGCGGCCATCTTATCTTTAACCTAACTTTCCACTTATATAGGCCAATCTGAAGCATCTTGATTTGGGAGCTTGAAGCTGTTGTTCTCTCCACTGTTTAAATCTACTATTTCCTATCCAAATTAACATTCATGATATCTTGCAATTTAAGAGTTAATATTACGATCTTTATACTGAAAATACATTAACTATTGTAAAGTTGTAATTATTTATTAAGTGCACAGGAAGTCGCTATCTTGTGTCATGGTTTGAAAGGTTCCTCTATCAGCAAAATAAAGATATTGCTTGACTATTATAAATTTCAAGGCACATTTTGATACAGGTTAAAGACTGTCTTAAAAGTATTTAAATATAACATTTATTATGTTATTGATATTTGTTTTGTATTATTGGCTGTGTTCGTAGAAAAGAAATCCATATTTGGAATTAAGGATGTATTGGGTCCTCATTTTCTTTATATTAGAAATGATATTGTATAGTAATAATATTTCTTACAGGAAAAGTGTGTTAGTTATGATGGTGTCAGGGAAAGTTTTGTTTAATCTTGATACAATTAATAGTGTGTAATTGATTAACTCTGATAAGAGGGCAATGGTTTAGTAAGTTATTCATTGAACATATAGTTAGGTAGGTACCCTATATTACTGTAAGTGCTATAAAGTAATAATTCTAGGATGGAAAAAAAAGGTTATTCATATCAATATTAGTGAAGGCCTTTAGGTTACATCTAACTATTTAATTGATTCATTAAATCTCATAACACAGACGTAAATATTTATTAAACTATGCACCAAGGAGGACACATTATTTGTATTTTATTATTTTTATAAAAGATTAGGATCTTGTGCCTTAAAATTGGAAGAAAAGAGAATCATATAAGGTCATAATATTCATGTACAAAGCAAATGGCCCACACTGTAAATGGTTATGTATTTTAAATAATACCATGAAATGAGATCAAATAAAAAAAATCACTTGAGCATAAAATGTTTCGATAATATTGGTAAATACGTGGAATAAAAGTGTGATTTTTTTTTTTAGCTTATAATTTATATTTGATATATTTCATTTAAATAATAGAATTTGAGTGAATTATTAATATAAATTAGATATAAGACTATATTTAAGAAAGATGAATATACAATAAGTATGAAAACAATGATATCTTAAGTACTGATGTAAGTAAGGTACAATGTAAATGTGTTTGATAATATATTAAGGAATTGTATTTAAGAAAATAGTAACGATTTAAAACTTTTTTTTTTTAAACATGATATTTAATTAAGGTATTTGTACGATAAGAATTATTAATTTTAATTTCTTTAATTTTATATTTATTTAAAAATTATAATTATTTCTATTGGATAAAATTAATAGTTAAAGTAAAAATTGATAAAATGTCATAAATAAATTATTTTATAAACTAAAAATTATAATTATTTCTATTGGATAAAATTAATAATTAAAGTAAAAATTGATAAAATGTCATAAATAAATTGTTATTTTATAAACTAAAGTTATTGTTTGGTATCATTACTTTTCCTCTTTAGTCTTATTATCATATCATCAATTTTGAAACAGTAGTACACAATCTTGTTTAAATAAGTTTTATTTATAATATCCTACTTCTGATTAGAATCTATAAATTTTGATTTTAATGGTTTATGATCATGTACATTAAAAGCATATAATGATGTAATTATACTTAAAGAATTTAATAAATGGAAAGAAAGATTATAAATGTACATTTTGGTAATTTTTTAAAAGAGCAAGAATAGTATAATAGATCCACATATGAAAAGGAAATATACATTTTTGTGTCATTAAAATTATATTATAATTTATAAGTTAAAAATAATAATTCAAATTTTAATAAATTTGCCATTTTGAAAAGGAATATATTAATAAAATTATTATTTTCACTTCCTTGTATTTGTTTGTTGATATGTGATGGAGTTGAATGTTATGAATATTATTTCAGAAATAAATGATAGTAGTATGATTAGAAATTATAGATTGCTTGATGAAATCCCAAGAAAATAATTATTCAATTTGATTGTTATTATTATTATTATAAAAAGTTCAAATAGTAAGGGTAATCAAGTTAGTTGTAATTCCATGAGTTTTTATTTAATCTTATGAATAATTAATGAACATAATATAATTAAAAATACTAAGGTTGTAATATGATTAGATTATTGTTATATAATATTATAGGTAGTAAAATCTTAATAAAATCCCTCTTATTATTTCACTATATGAGTTAGAATTATTCAAATTATAAATAAATAGCAAACCCTGAGAATTTATTAAAGTATTTTGCATTAAAATGTAAATTTGATTTTAAAGTTATTAAAAGGATAAGATATTACTTAGGAGTATTAATGATTATTAAGTAAATTAAACATTATTTTAAGATAGCAGAAGAAAAATTATTGTTAGTAAAGTTAATCATTGATTTATTGTAAGGTTTTTGAAATGGTTAATAATATATCATAATATAATCCTTTGCAATATTCAATGCCATTGGAGAAGTATTTTGTATAATCCAATGTTAAAGCTCATTACTTTTGTAGCTTACCCTAAGTCTCACGACTGTTTAAATATCATAGGATTTTAGTTATATTATAAAGTTAGATAAGATTTTATATCTCATTAGAACAATATTATTGGTAATATCTTATTGGTTATTAATTAATTACTTGAAGGTGACTAGGTTTTTTTTTATGTTAACTATTATTGACGGTCATTAAATAAATAACTTTTTGAAAAATTACAATATATATATATGGACATTATTGAACTTCTTTCAGTCAACAATAATTTATTCTTTATACAGATGCAGATTACATTTCATGTAATAAATAATACACATACTATTGGATTTCTTTTAACAGTAATTTTTTTCATCTTTGCTTGCATATGTAAATAGATTGGCTTCATTTACAAAAAACTGCAAAAATATTCTTGTTAATAGATAGATAAGAAAAATTGTGATAATTTTCACCTCACATTAAACTTCTGTATTGTTTCAACATTAAATATTGTAAGGAGAATTATAATGCACAGAGGACCATGCAATCAATACAACACTAGTCTTGCTATTGTAAGTTTCTGAGTTAAAATACATCTCTCATTATTTATAGATACCTGGTAAAGATTATCCAGATGGAAGAACAAGGTAATTAAACCTAAATATTTTTTTCTTTTTAATTTTTTCTTTCACCACAGTTATGCCACCTATTGAAAGATTTAATAGTCAGTAAATGTCAGATGACAATGTTTAATAAATCTCTATCCACACTGTTCTCTCCAATATCTTCAGAATAGTTTCAAGTTTATGGTCTTAATTCATAAGGAATTTTGAATCTTGGAACAGTGCATCTGGACCTTTAAAATCATATGCACCTTCCTTCTAGCAACCATCATTTACTCTTCTGTTTTACTATTAAGCTATCAGCCCAAATTAAAAAACAAATGTTTTCATTTTAAGTCAATTTGCTTGTATAGCCATAGATCTATAACCAGTTCAGTATCTATATATAATGGTGTTTTTGGTATAAAACAAATAACATTTCACAACTCTGTCACCATAATATAGATACTAATTTCAAATCTATATGACTATGCATGCAAGTTGGCTTAGATTGAAAATATTTACCTTTTTTAATTTAAGCTAATAGATTGATATTAAAACAGAGATAACTGGCAGTACTAGAAAGAAGGCGCATCAGATCCTAAAAGTCTAGACACACTGTTCCAAGATCCAAAGCTCTTCACTGATGAAAACCATAAGTTGGAAACTAGTCTGGAGATATTGGATAGTACAGCAATATTTAAGGATATATAAGGCATTATCATCTGGTAACTATTAGTTATTTAAGCTTATAATAGATGGCATAGCTATAGTGAAAAAAAAAGTATGCTGCTGAAACAGCAATGTAATTCAGAAAAATATAAATTACAACTTTAATATAATAGTTGTTTATCTTGGGTACAAATAATTTATTAATTAAAATTTCTTTCTTAATTCCCTTCTAAATACAAAATTTTATAATTCACAAATATATTAAAACAACATACAGTGTTTTTTTCTTTGATTACATTACTAATAACTTAGCTTTATTTTTGTTAAAATCAGAAATAAATTAAACAATCCATTTATCAGAACGTCTGTTTTATTTAATATTAAATAATTTTTTCAAAATATCATGAATATTATTACCTACTTAATTAATAGTTTAATCATTCTAGACTTTAATTTAATATTAATAAAAGTAATTTTTCTTTTCCTTTATATATGTTTAACATATGTGCATACACACACTATTAAATTACTATTCCATTGATTAAATATATATGTATTGAATGATGGTCCTTTGATGATGTACAACAATCATGTGACTATACTTTTAAATGCATTAATTTCCATGTTGATAATATGATGTAAATCTAATAATATTAAATCAATCTTATATGTAATCCATCCTTCAGGGCTGAGTTTATGGTCATCATCAAAGTCTGGGCACCACTTGATGAATACCATCAGAAAATGTTCCAAGGATACACTCTGCTTCTATACTAATATGATATGTGAAAAAAAAATCCGTTCATAACATTTTCCTCTTTATATTAACCCTCCATATACTTCACTGATTATAATATTTAGCCAAATTTAGACAAATCAAAGATCATATGAATTACTTCTGGATGAAATAGACTATGGATGTGAAATTCTGATGTGACAATTTTTCATATAAAATTAATTAAAATCTCAAAATATTTAAAGGAGTAAAAAATAAAAAGTAATTTATTTGCATCTTACTAATATTACATAATTTTCCAAATTTACATTTACTTATTCTTTTCTCAAGAAAATATAATACATTCCTTATTTAGGATTTATAAAGCAACAGGACATTAATTATATTTAACAAACGTCATTATCAATTCTTTCTGAATTATATTCTTCTAATTTAAATTTTATTCTTCTTTAAATAACTTACTCCTTCTCTATACTTTTTAAACTTTATTAATAAGCAATATTATTTCTTGAATACTCTTATTTCTAAATTATATTTAAATTAATATTTCATGAGCACATATAGAAAAACAAATAGATAACAAATAATAGCATTCGAACATCATTAAGAAATGTTCAAGGTTTATAACTGATCAATTCTAAAAATGTTAGTTATATAATGTACAATGTATGATTATATAATCAAGCACTGATTAACATGATCAAATATTCAATATCTTTAATGTTAATGGTCCCTAAAAATAATTCAATTTATTCAATCACCGTTAAATTCACAGTCATTGCAAGTACATCCAAAATAAAATTAGTTTACCATGTGCACCGCAAGGGTAAATTTTAGTAAAAATATACATAGCTACATACATATCTTCATTAAACTAAAATAATGTAGAGGCAGTCAGTAGTTGAATCCTACCTCTTATAACACAATATTTGTAAAATTAATCATTTACAGAAGTAGTCAGCTTTCAGATCCTACTTCTGATAAAGAATATTCTTATTTCTTAATCACCCTTATTCCTAAACAATACTTTGAGTATCAAACATACGTAACTATAACAAGAACTCATATAAAAACCTATATCATGAATGTTCATAAAGACACTCGATCTTTGAGCAAGGCAACGCTCAATCATTAAAAAAAAAAATCAATTTATATGCTTGATTTATAATTAAAATGATTATAGCGCTGTTTTTTTTTTATTTAATTCTTGAACAGTTCTCATAAATTTACATGTGCACACACACACATTGCATTTATCTATTATATAATAAGTTTTCTTGCTAATCTAGCTAAATTTTAGAACTATATTATAAATTAAACATTATTATTATATTGTTTATTTACAATATTATTATGAAATTTAATTTTTTTCCTCTTGTTATTATGTTTAAAAAGAGATATCCTTTAAAAAAATATGTACATTTTAATAAATATTAACTTTTAAAATAAACATTAAATGAGAAGGAACATAAATGTGTTTTTATACTATCTTATAAAAACAAAGTTAAATATTAAGCTGAATTAAGCCATGAAGTGATTGAAACAATTTATATCACTTCTTTTAAATCAGGGTTTTTAGAAAAAAAAAAATGATTCACTTCTTCACTTCCTCTTGCATATTTCAATCAATTTACAGATTTTTTAAAAAATATAGTATATATACAGATCCATTCATAAGACCAATACCATATATATATATTCATGAGAGCAAAGCAATATCTTTTAAAAATTCTTAAATAATATGTATATATGATAAAATTTTAAAAAGAAAATAATTCAAATAACTTATGACAATCTGCATAACTATAAAAGTTCTTTGCAGAAATTATTGGAGAAGTTTTTGTGAGGCTTCAATGGTCCATGCTTTGGGTTTACCTCCAAGACATGTACATTTTGGAGTCGTAAAAATGTCCGCTTACAATTTTTTTTTCATGGAGATGTTAATTTTCCTTCCTTTCTCTGCTTTCAATTTCATTTATTAAAATTTTCATGTATAAAAATTTGCTGGTTCATCATAATCTATTTCTCGATGCATTGAAAGATGACATTTCTTGTAGCATTCACTTGCAACTGTAGGCTCCATAGATAGATCTCAAGCAGTCAATGGTGTTTTCTGGCTTCTAGACACTGGAAATCATGTCAGCTTCTATAATGTCTAGCTTCAAATAGTATTTTTAAAGAAACATACATTATATATAATCTGTGACCTCAACTGTTTTTTTTTCTTCAAACCTTTAATCCCATAGTTACAGTTACTTAACATTTTTTCTTTATCATTTACCTTCTTAACTAAATTTTTGGAATAAAAACTACTTAATTATAGTTTTACCTATTAATTAAAAAGAAAAAGCACTGTATTTCGCCAACCAAAATGTAGATGCTTTAATACCTTATCTTTTTTTTCTATTTAATCACATTATATTTTTAATTAATTAAACTATCGAGTTTTCCTATGTTCCAATTGAAATAATGTAACATTGAATCAAGCATTCCAACAGTAGATTCTTTCAATTATACTTTTAAGTACAATCTCTTTTTCTAATTCTAAATATTTTCGTTACTGATAAAAACTAGCTTACTACATCATATTTTCTAAATAAAAAAATCTATTACATATATATTTAAATCCTTCGCATGTCAATAACAACTTAATATATTAAAACAGGAAAAACTCTCTGTATGTATTGCCACTCAATGCATGCCAGAAGGCTTGTGCATAAAATCCCCATCTAGTGCCTATTCATCCAATATCTCCAGAATAATTTCTGGCTTGTGGTCTTCATCAGTGAGGGGTCTTGGATCTGAAAAACCTATATGACTATATAAGCTAATGAGGTTGGATTGAAAATATTATAGAGTTTTCAATTTAAGACTCATAGTTTTGTAATTAAGTAGAGATAAAAGGTGGCTGCTGGAGGGTTGCATTAGATCCTAAAATCTAGGTGCAGTGCTCTCAAATCCAAGGCTCCTCACTGACTAAGGCCAGAAGCCAAAAACTAGTCTGGGGATATTGGATGAGTAGGCACTAGATGGGGATTTTATGCACAAGCCTTCTGGCATCCATTGATTACTCTGGCTTGCTTTGAGTGGCAATACGTATAGAGAGTTTTGCCTGTTTTAATAACAGTTATAAGTAAGCATAACAAATGGTGATCATGTGATGTTTATTATATTAATGTATTATTTTTTAAATACATTACGTTTTTAAAAATATCTTTTAAAGCATTTCAATGCTACTTTTATTATTTTGCCTCAAAAGATACTGTTACCCAACTGTCATGGGTAAGACAGTATAATGAACCGCAAAAGAGATATGAATATTTAGCTATCTTAATACAAACACACACACAAAATACTGTTATTTCATACTTACAAATTTGAAATTTTTTACATTAGCTATCAAGTTATAACAAAAAATATAAACAAAGACTACAATTTCTATAACACGTTCATTAATGAACAAGAAAATAAGCTGTAAAAAATCTAATACAAATTGATTATCACCATGCATGGTATATAAAAACAAAAAATTTGCAATTCTATGCTAAAAGTTCATTTTCAAAATAAATGAGAACATAAAAAAATGTGAGGAAAATTTCCAATGTGAGGGTACTTTTATTCATCAAAAACATGTGCTTAAAGATTACGGTTTCCTACTACGCTCTTTTACGAAAAACTGAATTGCTAAAAAATCATATCAGTTTTATCCATTATTAATTCTCAATTATATTTTTAAAAAAATGTCAGCTTAAAAATAATAACAGTGAATTATTTAATATCTGGCTACATTTACATCCTCCAGCATAGTACTACAACTTATATAAAGAAACTGTCTATAAAAAAATAGAATAGTGAAAAAATAAGATCACTTTAATCATTATTCAACTACGTATAAAAACAAAAAATTTGCAATTTTATGCTGAATGTTTATTTTAAAAGAAAAAAAAGCAATATAAAAATAATCACAGTTAAATGTCTAATATCTAGTCACTTTTATGTCAACATATATGCTCAAAGATTAGAATTTGTGAAATAGCATATCAAAGGTGTGAAACTTACATTACCAAATTTTCAATTGTATACGTGATGCAAAATTTCTTCATAATCAAATGCAGTAGTTATCCCATATTTATGACATTCAATTACAAATTTTATCACGGATCTCAAAAATTGTGAATAAAGTGATAATACACATACGTTTAAAATAAAGAAAAAAGAAGCTCACCTATCATTTTGAAAGCCTAATTTCAGTGCACCACCTGTTAACATCCTTATGATATGAGTCAGGTAGCTCTATTAATTTCATAATCAATGCTGGTAATTAATTCAACTAAAATCATTGAAAGAGAAAACCTTTTTTTAAAAAAAAATTAAGAAAAATGCTTTAGTTACCCTGGTTTTACAATTTATTCGCTTTTAGATATTTTGCTAGAACTAGAGCCATTAAGGGGTTCATGTTAGTCAAGATTTAATTTATGTAGTGCACAAAAAATGCAGTATATACAAAAAAAT
Organism: Epiperipatus broadwayi; assembly: GCA_028023455.1. Classification (NCBI taxonomy): domain Eukaryota; kingdom Metazoa; phylum Onychophora; class Udeonychophora; order Euonychophora; family Peripatidae; genus Epiperipatus; species Epiperipatus broadwayi. Next base: position 27,597 of record JAQFVV010012470.1, read on the forward strand.
AATAATAAAACTTCATTTAAATTTGCCGCAGAGTTTGAGTGTTTTAAAAAAGCAGGAGTTTTATAATGATTGAATATAAGATCTATTATTGTTATTTGCTAGTGTAATTTCAATTGCAGTGTCTGAAGCTTGCACTATGAACAAAAAAATTAAAAAAGTATTAATTTTTTTTCATAATTTCATTTTTTTTTTAAACTATTATTCAATATTCTTTTGAATCGTGGATACAAAAATTATGAACATGGTGGAACCATTGGAATATAATGAATATTTTTTTTGTTAATAAATTACATTTAAATGATGCTAATAAATTACATATAATTTTAAATCTTTTTTAAACAATATTCACCAATAGACATTCTATAAATTAATAAATTATACTTAAGGTATGCTAATAAGTTGTGTTTAATCTTGTCTCATTAATAATGTTTAAATTTAATTTCTCTTTAATTAAGATTAAAAGTATTAATTAAACCACTAAACATCACATGATCACCATTCTTTATGCTTACTTATATGGAGATTAAACTCTCCATACAGTAGTCCCACTCAGTTTAAGCCAGAGTAATCAACAGGTGCAAGAAGAATTGAGAATAAAATCCCTATCTAGTGCCTACTCATCCAATATCCCCAGACTAATTTCTAGCTTGTGGCTTTCATCAGTGAGGAGCCTTGGATCCGAGAGCACTGCACCTCCAAGGCTCCTCACAGATGAAAGCCTCAAGCTAAAAACTAGTCTGGGGATATTGGATGAGTAGACACTAGATAAAGATTTTATGCAAACCTTCTTGCATCCATTGATTATTCTGGTTTGCACTGAGTGGCACTACTGTGTAGAGAGTTTAGCCTATGTATAAAGAGTATAAAAATACTTTTTAAGCATTTTGTCATTTTACTGTTATAATTATAGGTATATAATCGAACAATTTCATTCAAATTTTTAAAATTTCTGAAATCTCAATAAGAATCAAGAACTAAATGTTTCGGAATAATGGTATTCACAATGTATATAGATAAATATATATGTATAGATGATATCCTTATATATTTCTGATATTTTTCACATTTTAGAATTTATGCAAAACAACTACACATGTAAAAATTGTATTTATCTGTATATATATATTTAAATGTATATTGCATCACCATAATCTGTTATCTGTCAAAGACAGACTTCATACACCAAACCAGATGGTCTCCAAATTTTCTATCATTTATTCTGCTCCTGAAAAAATTCACAACTACTCCTTTCTTTAACATCATCTATAAACTTTTTTCTTTGCTTATATCTTTTTTTTCCTTACCATAATCATTCCTACACATTTTAACGATTTCCTTGCACTCTCTAAAATAATTTCTTTCATACAGAATCTTTTTCATTTATTCTTTTCAACACTTCTTTATTGGTAATCTTAGCTTTCCAACTCATCTCCTTCAAATGTTTTTTCTCCAATATCCATTATACTAAAGTTTTCACACTTTTCTCCTCTATTTCCTGATTCTCCACATCTCTGTTCCATGTAAAGTGAAATTCCAAACAAAACTTTAAAAATCTTATCAGTTGCTCAGTAGGTTAAATGATATTGAAACACTATACCAACAGAAAAAATATATCAGTTCCATTCACTTGATACGCAACCATTAATTCCTTAGCTTACACACATATAATTAAATAAAAGCAACTCTCTATTCTAATGCCATCTATAATAAGATTATGGCACTAAAACAGAGAGCTGCTCTTCTTTTATCCAGTTGATTAACTCACTGAGATTTTTTGCTTTACAAAATTAGGAATTGATTCATAAACCTTTAGTTCTTATACTAAAACTACTTCTACAATAAACTATTTAGTGCAATAACACATTTAATAATTTTTTTTATTAAATCTATTTTCAATGGACCACAAAATAATCTATCTTTACTATAAGCCCATATGCCAATTACAATTTTCACTCTAATTTTATATAATTATTTCTATCATCAGTTGTCCAATTAACCAAATATTTAAAAGCAGTGGTTTGATCTATAGTTTCTTGTCCAATACTTACTCTTAATGTTTTTATCGCACTCACCTATTTTCACTATTATAGCTTAATTTAGATTTATTTTCATCCCTATCAATCATACATAACATTTTGTCAAGCTTATCCTCATTATGCATAAATATGAGTATATCAATTAATCCAATGCCATGATCCTACCAATGCCAATTCCATATGTATCAAAACAATCCTCATTTATTAATCTTCTAACTGCACAGAAAACAAAGCTGAAGAAAAGAACAAGGTTTTCTTATACCCTTCTCAATATTTATCCCTGAAGTAAAACAACAAATATTCTCTTATATAAATTTCCTAGTAAATATCCTTTCCAATATATACTTTGTTTTTTTAATATAATCAATAAAAGAAGCTGAATTACTCTTTCAAATGCATTTTTAAGATCAATGAACCATGCCCCTGAGCTAATGGTTTGGCTTTGTGCATATCCTATCCATAGGCATGGCAGAAGATCCTGGTTCTCGAATGAAGAGAAGACAAAATACAATTTTGTCTATGAGACAATTACAACAGTTACAAAGAGATAAAATATTTATTTACCATAATAGAAAGTGGAAGTTGGTCATCAAAAAAAAAAGAAACACTGAAGAACTTTGTGAAAATTAAAGTGATCTTGTTAATTAGCCTTAACTGAAGAAATAATTTATTAAAATTGTGTTCGTAAATAATATAAATAAAAGAGAAAAAATCAATTAACCTTCATTCCCATTATTAATGTATTGCTCAACAGTAATTCTCAACATGTATATCTTGTCAGAGCTGCCTTTTTCATATCCAAACTTCTCGTCATACATAAATAAGCTAATCGACTATTAATCTGTCTATTCAAGACCTTCAACATTACCCAGCTAAAGATGAGATTAAGCTAAGTTTTATAAATCTTTACATTTTACCATATTAAATTTTCTTCACAAGAATTAGAAATGCTGTATTGAAGAAAATCTAATTACTATCCTCCTAAGCCACAAATTACATTAGAAATATCAACTAGTTATTTCAAATCTCTTTTCCTCAAAACCTTTGGTGATTCAACATTAATCTTATCATGACATTTTCATTTAATTTAAAGGAAAATAATTCTCAAACTGCAATCTTATTTCTTTCGAAAAACATTTTTGATAATTACATTTTATTGAAAAATAATAATTATTATTCTTTCAAAGACAGAATGATAAACAACTAAAAACGTTTTCTTTATAAGACAGAAATCTCAATTTTCATGATAGATCATGGATAAAGAATTACATTTTTCTGAACATCAAAAAATTGATCTGATAAGAACACAGATAAGATTATCAGTTAATAATTTATCAGTACCATAATAAACTATTGACACTTTATCATTTACAGTCCAATGAATACTCAAACCTAGCAGGATAAAAATAACTATTGTATTTTAATCTTCCTAGCAAAAGAGTAGAAAGGACTTACAGTGGTTTAAAACTGAGATTGCTAAAATATACAGAAACTGACTTGGCATCGGATCAACATAACTATGCAAATAAATTGGCTGGAGTTCAAAACCTTAAGAGTTTTTAAAATTTCAGGTTGTTAGCTTGAATAATATAAAGAATAAAAAGTTGTTGCTAAATACACAAATGTGGAAGTACTTATTTTGAATTTTAGTTTTTACTGACAAAGACAAAAGCTGATCTGGGAATATTACATGCATTACATCGTTTGGTATCCATTGATTACTCAAAGTTACAGTATTAGAAGGCTAGCGTGTAAAGGGTTGACATGGAAAAATCATTTAATTCCATATTATAGAATAAAATTTTTTGAGTTTTTAATGATTAAATTAACAAATAGTGACAATAACAATAAATAATAAAAACCTGTTGTCCCTTGGTGGCATTTTCAAAACACAACATTTCATCACCACATTGGTTCATCACAGCTGCAGTAGTAAATTTAAACAAATCTTCCATTACCTAAAATATATAATATCGCACACACCTGCAAATTTAAATAAAATAAAATAGAAAATCACACAACATTAAAACACTAATAAAATAACAAACGCTGAAATTCTGTCATGATCATGGTTTCGCTTATAGCACAAATAGACCTTTTCAAGTAAAAATCAGTTAAAATTAACATGTTTGTATATAACAGATTAATACACTTCCATAATTTATTTTAAACTACCTTGAAATTTTATAAGATTGATGTGATAGCCTCAAAATCAAGCAGACTAATCATTAGAGTTTTTTAACACTTCCGATTCATTTTTTTTCATAAAAGAAAACCTCTTTATTGTCAAGTTATATCTTCACTAAATAAAGAAATATATAATAATATATGATGATACTGGAAATAGCATCCTAGTCCTTTCATAAATGCACTATTTTACAATTTTTCCAAAATTCATTATTGTAATTCATAGAGCGGTCGGCCTTAAGTAAATCCATATTTATTTTTACAATTTGTAGTGTCATCCACTCCTGTACAGAACCTTCAATTGGGGACTGATATTTATGAACCCACTGAACCTGTATCTTCCTTATCAACATCATCATCCTCATCAACAGCTGTAAACAAACATAGCAATACCATAACAATATGCTGGGGTTTGTTTTAAATTTTCTTTTATTCTAACAATTTTAACAAATCCATAAATACATTATGCATATAAACCTATTAAGAGAAGAACTAAATCCGAAAGCATAACTATGATAATTAGTAAGTCAAATCATCAAAGAATCATTTAAATGAACTTGCAAAAAAGCCCAACTATTTTTATATCAATGCATTTTCAGACTTGGTTAGTTCCATGAATAAGTTTGTATTATCAATGTTACATATTTGATAAGCTGTAAGTTGTTTAAGGGCTACATGGAATTATAAGCAGTCTTGATTAATATAAAAACAAAAGTCACTGCTATTAAAAAGTTTCAACCTTTTCGAATATCAATGCTTGATTTATTGCTATGAAGTCAGATAAAAATGATCGTTTTTTATATGACAAATAGATGGGCATTGATATAAGAATAGGTGATATTATTTGCAAGCCCATCTAAATGATTATTTGAGGATCTGCCTTGTGAATTGTCACAGTAATGTTTTAGGACTTGGTTATTCCATGAATAGATAAACATTATTTTATTTAGGATTTCTTTTATTTACATTATATTGTTGTATGTTTTATCTCCATACAGAGAGTGACAATATTTTATTCTGATATCTTGGAGCTGTTTCATTAACTTTAATAAACTCCACATCATATGTAATGATTTAAAAGTTTTCAAATACTGAATCTCATAAATATCAATTGACATCTGAAGTATTTAAAATAACAAGTGTTTGTGTCCTTTTAATATATTCGTTCATAAAAACAGAAATTTCTGCTGGGCTATCAATTTCATCTGATGAAGATATGAGAAAAGTTTTGTCTGATAAAAAGATGACAAAAGAATAATATGCTTACACAAATGAAATAGCATGGTTTAGGATGTTTTTAGAGCTCAAGTTCATAGATCACTGCTCAATCTCTGTCACTTCATGTGCTCGAACTTCGTTTGTATTCCAGAGCAATATACTATTCCATTATTTTTTTCTGTTTCAAATGATCTGTGAAATTTGGCACAATAGTATAAAAGGCTTTATAGCTCGGAAGTTCAATGATCCATGAACCTTAAGCTCTGGAGTCCAGCATACTATAACTGCACTAAACAATAGAACTTATGAAAGTGGTGAACCCAAAAGATTAGTAGTTTGTTGATCAAATCCAACCAAGGAAAGTAAAAAATTAATATATTCTCAATTTGGTCAATTACTTCCTGAACAACTGACAATACTACTATAATATTTAATTTGTTCAAATCATTAAAAAACAAAACTCACTGTCAAAATCTCTGATAAATTTTCTACAAAAGCCTCTTCTGCTTCAACCATATAGAATTCTGCAAGATGTTTTTTTGATGAAATATTTTTCTCAGCTCTGAAAACAGGACTAAAAGAATATGCTTTTGACATTGAACTGTAAATACAAAAAGAAAAAAATTGTGCTTGTGAATTACAAGCAAATGAAATCAATATTGTAAGTTTGAAAAAAAGAAAAAAGATTAAAAAAAGCCCCTACCAAGCAAAGACTTCAAGATGAAGCTGTCCTGAAACAGTGGTATATGTGGGAAATTTAAAAAAATGTTCAGAACTTTCATCAACTGGTAATTCTTTCTTCCAATCTGAATTCGGTGCCTAGTAAAATAATAAAATTAAAAGAGAAAAATATCAGAAATGATTATAAATATTAAAATATATATATATATTTCTTGACAAATAAATATTGTATTTATGTTTTTGTTGCTTAATTAAAAAATACCTTGTTGGTGAATAAAGGTTATCAATTCACATCCTATTTAAAAAAATGGGGAAAAAATCTGAAGATAGCCATTTTGCATAAAAATACATTATTCCAATATAAGATCAGGATTGGTGATAAAAAAAATTACTAAAAACTTTCAATATCACAACTGATCAATGCAAACAAAAACTCTTAAAACCATATTAGTAAGTGACAATATTACTATAAAAGGGTTATGGAAGTAAAAAAAACCTGATCTTGAAAACTTTAATAGTATAATATGGATGTAGCTATTCCTTTTTAGAAGTTATACATAACAAGCGCTGTATACTACATATTCTTAAAAAATCTTAATTATTTACTTTCATTCTTCCTATTCCATTTTTTAAAATCTTCTCTTTCTCTGCTACTTTACTTCTAATCTTTTTAATCTTTTTCACTCATCTTTAAAAAAACAACAATTATCAATTCTATTTTTTATTATAATCTTTCTCCCTCCCTTCTCCTAATTTTCTCATTACATATATTTCTATGAATTTCATCATTTCTTCTTTACTTCTATTTGCATTTCTCATAATCAACATTTTATGTCTTGTATCAACATAAATCACATTACAAATTTAAATCTTTCTCCATATCTTAATGTGTTCCTTTATCTTTACACTTCCTGCCATTACCAAAAATAATAAAATTCACGTGCTCTACTGCTATCATAAATATTTTCAGCATCCACACCATTTTTATTTTAATACAATATTATTGTTTAGTCAACTAAATGTTATTACTGTTTATTCAACCAAATATTATTCCTATAACATTCATTAATTTCAATATCTGCTCTCATATTCTCCAATCTTATCACAAGGATCTAATCAAAAATCATAAAATCTCTATCTCTTTCATTCCCTTCACCTTTATATTTCTCTTATTTCTTCATACAATTTTTACTGATTCTTTTTAAGTATGTTACATTCCAAAAATAAATGGCCCATATTCTTTGTACAAATCACACACTAGGGAAAAAAACTCATCCTATTTTCACTTTCTTTCTTTGGAATCCAAAGTTTATATTTTTACATCAAATAAGAAGCTCCAGGCAGTGTTATCAGACAATCTTTCATATTTTATATATTTTTTAATTCTTATATAACTTTAAACTATTTTTTTTAACTTAATATTCATTTTTTATAACCCTATCTTTTTTCTCTACTAAACACATCCATCTTCTTTCTTATTCTTCTATACATCTATAATGTTCTCGGTGCATTTGGGCCATTTCTTACATAATTATGCAGAAATAAAATCGTCATTAATTTTGAGCATTATAATACTTTTCTAACTCACCATGAAAAAGTAGTATTAAAATGTAGCAAAGTCTTTTAGTGAAAAATAAAACTAATCCACAGTAAAAATAAAACAAAACTATTACATTAAAAGATAGCAATTTGTCAAAAGTTTATAATTATTTTATTACTTCATATTACTGGCTCACAGATCCTACTTGTAAATTTGAATGCTGGAGGTGGATAAAAGACAGAATCCACTAGAAACATATTCTTACAATAGGGCAGATAAGCTTGAATACAATCACTGAGAAGATAGTAATCACAATAACTAACAATACAAAAACAGAAATATTACCAAATTCACCACTTCCTTTATTTTGCTGTAATGTCTTATATAAATTCAATTTATCCACTCTACTTTGAACACCTTTTAGCAAAAACTTTTTATTGTACATATATGCATATACAATCTTATGTTTTGACTGTCCTGCAGTCTTCTTCATGTGGCTCTGAAGAAGACTGCAGGACAGTTGAAATAAAAGATTGTATGCATATGTACAATAAAATCTTTTTGCTAAAAAGTGTTCAAAGTAGAGTGGATAAATTGAATACAAGGACAATAAACAAATATCACAAAAAATAAAACTGAAGGATTTCTAAGAAAAGAAAAATCATTTGAAATAGTTGAAACAATTATTAGATAAAGATTACTCTAACTGTCAAACTACTTTTAGGAAAAAAATTTGTCTTAATTATTTTTTGTTAGTTGAAATTACTGTCCACTTCCTCTAACATTCTTAAGGTTAAAGATGAAGTTTATTAAGCAATGATAAAATTAAAAAGCAGTAAGGTGCATAAAATAAGTTATTTAGACTTACGTTTAAACTAAAACAATAGATCTATAAATTCTTTATTGACAAAGGAAGTAAAAATTATAAATGGCCAAAAATATCAATAATTAAATACACCAAATAAAAACATGTTTAAATAATTACATTTTTTTATTACCTGAACTGAAAACACTTCACCAGCTCCTTCACAGTCATTAGTGGTTAGCACAGGTGTGTGAATCAAAAAATAACCTAAATTCTGTTCAAAAAGTAGATAACAAAATAAACACATACATATATATATAAAGTAGGTTAAATAATGTAGTATATGCATGAATATATACATAAAGAAATAAATATATAATTATTTTTGGAAAAAAAATACCTGAAAATAATTATGAATAGCCATTGTAGCTGCATTGCGAACTCTTATAAGACAACTAAACAAATTTGTTCTTGGACGTAAATGTTGAAAATCTCGAAGATATTCTTGAGTATGATGTGTTCTTGCTTTCAATGGATAAACCTAAAAACATAAATACGTGCATAATTATATATATATAATTTTATATTTAAAAATAAGCTTCATTTGCAAATGAAAATGGTTGAAGATAAAATACACAACACATCTCATAGATAAATATTATATCATGCTGTTAATTCATTAAATTCATTTTTTAAAAAAAATTTAAAATATCATAGATAATATTAATAAAATTTAATTATGATTAAATACTGTAATAAACAGCTTGAATTTATAATAATAATAATAAGAATATAGTTTTAAAATAAATGTATATAATTATAAAACAGAATTCTTAAACTTTTTGTTTGTCCAAATGTTTGTGATGAGGGAACTACTTGTAATTATATTGGACTATTTCCATCATCTAGTTTTATTTTTAAATGTTTTTAGAAAAATTCAAACTTTATTAAAACTTTTCAAATACATTCAACCATTAGTAATAACAAGCAGGTTAGTATATAATATGTTTCAAGCAAAATCATTCTCTACTCTTCTCCAAGTGTTGTTCACCTGACCAGTAGCAATATTACATGGGAATGGAACTTCTGACTTATTAATTAATTTAAAATAATGCTTTAGCCAATTAGATTACTCTGCTGGGGAAAATTTAAATGCAATTTTCATGAATATAAATGTCATGAATATACTTCTTAAGCTAATACTATTATTGGTCAGACCAATGATGTGAGCAAAAAACATTATTACTCAAAATATTGTTATATACTAATTAATATATTATTATTAATAGTTGAACATATTTGGAAAATTTTAAATAAAATATAATTTTTTATAAAACACTTAACAATTAAATTAGATGATGGAAAAAATCCAATTTATAATTACAAAAATTCTTAACAGTTGAGTGTACTTTTTTAAAAAATATATAATCTAATTTTTATAAGTAAAAAGCATATTATTATTATTATAATTTTACATTGGTAAATATAGATCTCTAGAAACAATATAAGCCTTTAGTAATATAACAGACATTAGATGTCAGTGCAGACATCTAAAAGTATTTTATAATATATGGTAATGACTTACTAGATAAGCATTAAAAGACTGATACCATTCTAATCAAATATTTCTTATGATTAAATTTTAGCTAATAAATCTTATGATAGAAGACATTCATATCACTTGCAATTGTTGACATTTTACAAAACTCAGAAATACAATTATGAATAATATTTCTGTAATTTTCACTACAACATTCTCACACAAGATAGGGACTGGTTTCTATCCATTTTTAGAATCTTATAAAGGGATGTAATCATAAACATATTACCAAAGACAGGTGAAAAAGATCTATAATTCCCAAGATGCACATTCTGTGCTGAATCAGCACTCATTAGTGGTCAAGACCATAATCTACCACCCTGCGTGAGAGTGATGTAATGAAAATTACACTACAGATATATTATTCATTATTGGATAATCTGTAGTCTAATGAATGACAAATAAAAACTTTTCATTACATGATTTGTGTTAAAATTGTAAGGGTGGCATATTTGATACTTATCAATTAAACTGTAGTAATTTGCTCATCTATAGATATAGATATATTGAACAATGTTTAAAGATATAAGTAAGACATTGTGGTCTGAGCCAACTGGTGAGTGCTGGTTCAGCACAAAATGTGCATCTTGGAGATCATAGATCTTTTTCATGTCTTTGGTCATATGTTTATGATTACATCCCTCCCCAAGATATTAAATGCGGATAGAAACCAGTCCCTACTTTGTGTGAGAGTGGTTTGGTGAAAATTACACTACAGAAATATTATTCATTACTGGATAATCTCTAGCTTGATGAATGACTAATAAAGATTATTAATATACTTTCATTACATGATTTGTGTCAAAGTTTTGAGGGTAGCACATTTGACACTTATTAATTAAACAGTAGTAATTTGCTATATATATATATATATATTAAACAATGATTAAAGATATATGTAAGAGATTGTGGTCTGAGCCAATTGATGAGTGCTGGTTCAGTATGAAATGTACATCTTGGGAATCATAAAATTTTTTCACGTCTTTGGTTATACGTTTATGATAACAACCCTCCATAAAGTGTTAAAAGCAGATAGAAATCAGTCCTCATCTTGTCTGAGATTGATGTAGTGAAAATTACACTACAGGATAATCTCTAGTGACTAATCAAAATTAATATTAGAAGTAGAGTTACTTTCATTTCAATTATTATATTTAAAGTTATGATTATTTATTATTAGTATGATTTATCAAAACCAATAATTTTATTCTTTTCTGGATTATTCTAATATTTAACTAAATGTTATGGACATTCTTACAGAAAAGGTAGTCTTTCTAGTTTAAAATTTGATTTTATTAATTATTGCTTATCAAGCTTTCAATACGTAAAATATCATTCAATCTAATTTATTTAGTGTTCTTGGCTTTTATGTAGAATTGATAATTGTTTAAATATTCAAAAATATTTAAATGTATTTAAATAGCCCATTTCTTCAAAAGGGGAATGCTCATATCTCTTCAGTTTATTGAGCATCAGTCTTTTGCTATTGCCCAAGCATGCTTAATCTTTCATTTTTTGTCCTCCCTCTCAATGCATATAATTCCAGCCTTTGACAAATCAAATTTATGGCCACATTTCTGTTCATTGTTTATAAAATATTGAGGAATGTTCATTAGTCTTAAATGCTCTATTGTATAGGTATTTATGCTGGGCTAATCTAGTTGATAGATTAGTCCTCGATTCCCCATAATATGCAAAATTACATGTAGGTCATTTGCATTGAATTTTGTAGACAATTTGGTGTGCTGATTCAAAAGGAAGTCTGTTCTTTGAATTAATAAGCAGTTTGTTTAGAGAAGGGGGATTCACATTATATTTTTCTGCACATATTCCTTTTAATTTTTGTGAGATTTGAGGAATATATGGAAGGCCAATCCATTTTTTAGTCTCCATTAATTGTGGCTGAGGATTTTTTTTTATTCTGTTGTAAAATCTATTAATGGTATTAATAATTTTATTATGACTGTATCCTAAGATTAGTAAATCTTTGAGATATGTATCTATGTTATTCTTTCTATCAGTCTTGAATTTGCACAATTTATAATTCCTATATGTGACATTGGTGTTAAAGACTTGGGGTACATCGCACTTCTTATATTTATTGGTTTTACTATCATTTTGTAATTCGACAGACTAAAGTGCTTTGAACATACAGATCCAAAAAGTTTATTCTTTGATCTTTATCTTCCTTTTCCATAGTCCAAGTTAAAGATGAAGCTTGTTCTAGTTCTTGACAAATTCATATAATTTGTGCTTCTGTTGAACAAATTAATGTATCATCATTTTGGAATAATAGCATTTTCAATTTTTGTGAAAAATAAGCTATAAATGATACCACTTCCCATTTCTATATTATTTTTCATTTGCTATGGCTATGATGTCTTTATCAATTTACAGTCATGATGAATTCTTTTTGTGTGCTCATAATTAATACTCTGCAAAATATCTTCTATAATTTCAATTGATTTAGTTCATGGTACAGAGTCGTACAGTTCCTTGATGTCTAGTGACACAATTTTGTTTATAGCATTCACTTTCGTATTTTTAATTTTTATCCCTAAATTTATATGACAATTTTATTGTGTATTCCTGAATCTTAACACTTCTTTTGACAAGGTAGCAATCGTCTTGGCCAATTTGTAAAGATGTGATACACCTAAGTCTATTATCAGCCTTAATGGAAAATTCACTACAGCATTCTTGGTATAATCATAGCTGAGGGGTACATCCTAAAATAGTCTGCCTTTGTAAATGCTCTTCCGCAATACTTTCTCAAAACTGATGTTATAAATTTATCTTTCATGTATTTCAGGTTATATGACTTTATTTCTTAAAATTTTAAACTTTTAATTTGCAAAGTTTATTTTGTTCGATAATCCTCTTTATTCATTAAAACCAGCCTAATATTGTCTTCTTTAATGCATATGATATCTTTACCATTAATATATTTTCTAATACCATTTACAGTCTCAGACCAAAGGTTTTTGCACTCATCCTACATTAAAGTAAAAATTCTTGCCATTTTCTCTATTACTCTCTCTTTCTGTGGCTCATTCTCAAATTTAGTTTCCATATCAGCTATTATCTCCATTTTAGGATTCTTTCACATCCCATCTATGAATTAGGAACTATTACCAAGAATTTTATCTATAGTCTCCAGGACCAGATAGTTGAATAAGTTAACCCAATTATCTTTATTTTCATCCAATTCTAATTGTTGGCCTTGTTTATTTGCCAAGAATTGCAATTTTATGTCATATTTACCCTCCCATTTTAAGGTCATTCATCTACATTTTATATCAATTTCCTCTGGTGCCACATAATTCCTAAATATTGACTTCTTCCTGCATGTCAGCTTTAAGTGACCTGCGATATCCTTGTATTATTGACCTTAATAACATTTCTTTCAATTTAAGTGAAATTTTCTCGCATTGAAAAATTGCTTTATCAGTGTATATGTTGCAGGATTTTGGCAAAATTTTGAATTGCAAGCATTTCTGCAAAAAATACTAGCTTTTCTTGTTTTTTCGCTAAATTACTATAAATCTTAAAAGCTGATTTATACTGGCCAAATTGCATTTAAATATTTTTGAATATTTAAAAAATTACCAATTGTACACAAAAGCTGAGAACACTAAAGAAATTAGATTGCTATGAATATGATATTTTACATATATCGAAAGCATGCTAAGCATTAATTAATAAAATCAAAGTTTAAACTATAAAAGCTATCTTTTCTGTATGAATATCCATAACATTTAATTAAATATTACAATAAAGTATGTAAATTATATTTAAATAGATCATGAAAACCAAAAATCAGTCAATTTTTTTTATTATTCATATCTTATCTCACTACACTGAATGTGGATTATATGATTTATCCATGAGACATGATGAGGTAATGTAAATTTGTTTCATTTTAAATAAAATCTAAAGTTTGGGTACATAGACCATTTAGCCAGAAATGCTATTAGACAAAATTTAATATCCTCTCCTATTGAAACATTATATCACAATAAACTGATCTATTTTTTACTACTAAACCATAGGAGACATGAACAGAGACTTTTAATCGTTTTTTTTTTTTCCCCATATGTTATAGCATCTGCCGGGACCATAACCGATTGCAACCAATTACTTGTTTGCAAGGCAGCTGAGCTGACCTCTCAGCTAACAACGCTTGACAGAGACTTTTAATCTTAAGTATATAAATTATACTTGTATTCATATATTATATAGAGTTGTAATATCTATCATTTACCTTCAAAAGCCCAAATAAAAAAATTTGATGTTATATAATCCTAAACAAATTCATTATGGCTAATATTTAATAGAAAAAAAGAAGTTAATCACCGAAATATTATACAACTCTGTTTGAACAATGATATTTAATTATCAGAAAGTAATAAAGTAACACTGATGATTGACTACTTATTTGTAGTCAATGATGGTGCTCTAATACAAATTTAGATTCTTATGATTATAATCATGTCATGTTTGTTTCCAAGATATAATCAGTTTACGTTTCTTGATTACTATTGTAGAACCACTGATGGCAATGACTTCCAGAGATCACACCAAGAAGCATATTCTACTATGGTTGATTGAGGATATCAAAGATTATTATAATTTTAACCAACAGCTACTCAACCTAGTTCTAATCTTTTACTTCAAGTTCTAGGAACAGTTTGTTAGAACTAGATTATAATATTCCTATCATTTGACAAACTATTCAAGTTATGTTGTAGTCAAGGTGTTGTAATCTAGTTCTGGTTCTTGAACATCTTCCAGTGTTGTTTACACTAATAATGCCTTCACTAATTTTTTTATTGATGACTAGATTGCTATCTTTTGTGTCAGCTTCTCTGTTAAAATTTGAACGGATTTCTTCTGTGATGATTTTTGGATTATCTTCTTTGTTGAAATCTTGGCTTGAATGACATGAATTAACTTCATTAATTTAAAGACTGAAATTATCTTGGTTTTGTTGCTTGTAATGAAAGGAAGAGCTCACTTAGTAATCACTATTGTAATTGCGGCATAGCATTTCAAGTTTAGTTGGCACATATGTGTGAATTATTTTACAAATCTATTGTATTAGTAGATTTTTGGTTATCAGACTAAAACTTATTTTTAACTGATGTTCTTACTTTCAATCATTGCTCATTTTGAAATACTCAACCAGTTATGATCAATTAAATGTCAAACTCCTGGGTTGAAGAAAGTTAAACGTTTTATCCTTTGCATAACTTTTACTATAGTTTAACCATGAAGAGAAATATATCTGATTTTTCTGAAACTGATTTCTCTCATCAATTCTTGATTACCTTATTGGCATGTTGTGATTTAAGTTTTCTTCTTATTTACTACATTGTATATTGTTTTGCTTTGGGTGTTAAAGGCTACATGTACATCTTTTAATATGATTCAGTCCAAATTTTTTATTGGTTATGTGATGTAATCTTTGTCCACTACGTTGACCTGCATGCTGTCTTCTCGTTGAAAAACAGCTAGGTACAGTGTGATCAACATGTGTCAGTACCTGCAAATACATTGTACAAGAAGGTGTTAGCTTTGAGAATGATTTTTGTTACACTTGTGAAAAACGTTGCCAGAGCTTACAGTTTAAGATTTTATCTCATTCTGCAGAAGTTTAAATTGAGAGCAAGATAAAAACTGATGACTCTGATTATTTTAATTTCAAAAAAGATTTTCATCAGAAGTAAAACATGGACCATTAGTGACTCACTCTATGATAATTATACTACTGCAGAGTCAAAAATATATTAGGATTCACCAGTAGTTTAATCCCTAGATTATGACCCTTCATATCACAGATGAAATGATCTCTCAGAACTTCATCTAAGAATTTTTTTAAATTGCAATCATTCCTAATTTTCTAGTTCTGTGGCAAAACCCACTGCCTTCTCATTATGTTCTTAATTATGTAGGTCAAAGTGCTATCTTTCAAATATTTTTGAAGATCTAAAATAAAAATAGGTGGTCAATAACTCTTAAGTGTTTGTTCAAAAATCAAATCAGATGTAGAGGAATTATTTGAACTGCATATACTTATAAGAACTGCAATCTTTAAATCAAATTCATTGATCTAATTTATTTATTTTTAGATAACACAAATATTTAAATCAATTTTCAGGGCAAATCAGGTCAAATTCTTCTAATATTCCTATTATAATCTTTTTTTTTTCAACGAAAATCTGAATTAAGCATGACTTCAACTTCAAGTACTTTTCTTTTATTTATGATTTTGAATCAGCAAATTTATATCCCGTCATAATTCTACTAGTTCTGTTAAAAATTTTCATTCCGATGAGACTGCTGAAGATGATTGGTTAAAGAATAATTACTGTTTGTGCTGGTGTCAATCCACTAATTCATATTCTGTGAATGACTACAGATATTTTGTTAAAAACAACAATTAATTAAATTAATGAACACTAAATAGCAGTTTAGAAAGACTTACACTTCTATGAGGTATGTAGAATTATTTGGATAGAAGTGACAGTGCTTGCTTTATCACTTGAAAATAATGCAGTTTGTATTAGCCAGGGAAGTCAGATATTTTTAGATAGAAAACAAAAAGAAAGAAATAAAGTTGGATTACGGACAGCAAATGAAGCTATTCATGATAAAATAGGGTGGACTTTTAATGAAGGAAATGTTGAAATAAATTAAAATAGACTCAATATATGATCGAAAATAAATGAGTAAAACGTGTTTAATTGAATTATGTGAAGAGGAACAACAAATACATTGTGCAAGAGATTTTACAATATGCAAAGTTGATAGACAGACAATTTATTTCCATGGATTTACATAAGAAATGGGATAAATTTGTAGAGAATGTACTATTGGTACATAATTATGAGTGAGAAAATAGGATAAGTAAACTGATTAAAGAAACAGAATTATGAGTTGTGGAAAATGTTATATGAATAAAAATAATAATTTAGGATTCTATAAGAATAATTACTATATAAAATTCGAAAGCATATGATAACACCGAAGGAGTTTATCAATGTTTGGTGCAAAGGCAGGAGAGGAGTTTTAGATGCTAGAAATAAAAGGCAAAAATGAAATATGGATATGGTAAATAGTGTATTCAACATTTATTTTTGGAGTGCAAGATGATAAAAGAGGATCATGATGAATTATATGGTGAGGGAGGGAAATTTAAAGATAAAGAGAATGAAAGAGATTGTGATTTTTCTGGTTAGGTCTTTATAATAAAACTGAGAAATATGAGTTCAGGATAATGAATCTATTGAAACAATGTTTATTAAAGTAGGTTTGGGAAGGGAGAAATGTATCAAGAATAAAAAATTATTGGGTATAAGAAGTAGATGATTTCATTGGCTGTATAAGGAATTTGGAGGGAAAAAAATGTTTGACTTGGCTGATAGTTTCTGGGAAGCTTTGTTTAATGAGAAACCATTTTATATTACATAATATTATGACACTATTATCAGAAATCCAATTAGTTAATAACCTGTTAGATTTTGGGTGCACTGTCATCTAGTATTCATAAGTCAATCAATGCTTACATATTTTAATCTTTTGGAAAGAATAACAGATGGCAAATGTGCATTAAAATAATGTAAAAATGGAATTGAGAAAAAATATTAGATTTATAAAATAAACCATTAACACTCATATGGTAATCATCATCAAAAGAACATTAAATAAATAAAAAAGTATCCTAAAGTGATATGAAACATTACCAAAACTTTTGTGTATTTGGAGTGGCACTGGATATGTTCATTTTGAAAAAGATATTAAATAAAATTAATAAACATATGGCAAGGAAGCCACACTAATGAGGGGTAGTTTTTATGATTATTATTACTTGATAGAATATTTGGGTTTCACTTTTGACTCTCACAAATCTTTGCATCAAATCTTTTATTTAAAGTATTTTCAATTATAACAAGTTTTGGAGCCAATTATTACAAAAGAACAAATTAAGTGATAATAAAAAGTGTAATAAAATAAATACGGGTAATAAAAACTCATAATAAAATAAATACGGGTAATAAAAACTCATGTTTTAACAAGAAAAGCTAAGTTAAAAATATAACTTTGATCTCATTTTTTTTGTAAATTACTTAAGAATAATCATTACTTATTAGACATCAAGAAAGTTGATTGGAGAAGAGATCTTTTAAATTCTTTACTAAATAAATTTAAAAAGTAAGTAGATAATAAAATCATTCCAAAATAGTTTATACAATTCTATGCTGCTGATTCTAAAAATTAAGATTTGAGAGTGGAGATAAAACTAAGCATCTTAATTCACCTTTACATCAATTACAAACATGATATTAAATATTAAACATCATTCAATGATGCAAAGATTATCTTTTATGAACTTAATGAAATTTAAAGAAGAGTTGGAAGATGGAGTAGATTGAAGCCTGTCCATTAAAGTTTGAAGATTTGCTATCTTAATGTAAACTTAGCACTGATTATATACGTGTGTGGTAGATGATCATATAAACCAACTCAGCACAAAATATGGATGCTGGAGATCATTTATCTTTTCCACATGTACATGGTCATGTGATCACTTATATAGGATGGAGTGGATAGCTGAAGGGAACTTGAAAGTCTGTGTTCAAATCACCTTTAATTACGATATTTATTGTAAGAACAGATATCTGCAAACCAATAGTCAGGTTAGAATCCAATATCGATTTTAGAAACTTTCCTTATAAAATCGATTATTACTTGCAAGAAAAAAAAAAAGCTTTCAACAAAGTGATCATGTGCAGTATAGCGCAGTGGTTGAATAGCAAATTCAGTGCTGAAAAAAATTAATTAAATAAAAATCTTAGTTAACTTAATGAAACTGTTATGCTATCCTAACAGAAGAATACCCAAGTATCACATGACTTCTCAAACAACTAACTATACATTTAATATAAAAATAATAGCATAAACAATCTATATGAGCATATTTTTGTCATTAGAAAGAAAATCGTATAAGTATCATTAATAAACAAAGCAAAGCAAAACTCCATATAGTAGTGCCACCTGTGCTAAACAGAGTAATCAATGGATGCCAGAAGGCTTGTGCATAAAATCCCTATCTAATGCCTACTCCTCCAATATCCCCAGACTAGTTGCATTAGATCCTAAGATCTAGATGCAATGCTCTCAGATCCAAAGCTCCTCACTGACGAAGGCCACAAGCCAGAAATTAGTCTGGGGATATTGGAGGAGTAGGTATTAGATAGGGATTTTATGCACAAGCCTTCTGGCATCCATTGATTACTCTGTTTAGCACAGATGGCACTACTATATGGAGTTTTGCTTTGCTTTGTTTATAAACAATTATGTGCTAGTATTGGAGATGTGATCATGTGATGCTTGCTGGTTTAAAGTATCATTAATGTTATAATAAAAGTATTTAAGCACTTTCAATTAGCTCCATATTTATATGAGAAAATTAATGTGCACTTCTATAAGAAAAAATCTATTCTGACTTATAGTTAGCGATATCAGAGCTTGGCATTGCTGAAGAAGAGAGTTTGCATGAAACCATTTCTATGAGGTTTGTGTTATCATTAGAATTTGGCTATTATGTTTTAGTTAAATAATGAGCTAATAGAAGATATCGAAGTGTTCTCATTCATAAAATAAGATATTGTTCTGTAATGTATTAATTCTATTAATTACATGATTGGTTAAATTATACTAAGGTACTTGAATTAAATTATCGGATGCAGATTGAGATAACAAGGTATTAGAATACTGCAACCAAAACAATAATAGGTCTCACCATCACTGGCAGACATCTACCATTGCATACCAGCCTTTAGACAAAATTTATTCTAACATCTCAAATTTATAATTATAGTATAAATCGTTATGAGTTATTACAGCACTAAGATTCACAAATCAGTAGTAGAGTATAATTGCAATATGCAATAGTTAAAAAACTGATTTATGAAATGTAACTTCAGACTTCATTAATCAGTTACAACAGACTTTTTTTAAAAAAATATGTAAAATTAATGCAAGCAAAACATCATTTAACACAATTAAGTAAAATGTAAGTTTTCTTACAGTATCATTGCAGGATCCTATAATTTTCACTTCATCTGCAATAAGTTCAAGATACTGACCCGGATACGTACTTTTTACTATCTCTCCAGAAACACTAACAGAACAGCCAATACACAATTCTCTAGTAACACAAATAAATATATGCATTATTATATTTTTATTGTTTAAAAAAATTATATACATTTTTAAAAAGTACTTTGTTAATTTAATAATATCTACAAGCAATACGTTTAATTGCACATTAAAAAAAAAGTACTACAGCTTTTGTCTTATCATGGAAGTCACAGTGTAAGCTTTAAGTAGATCAGTTTGGGAGTGAAAAGTGAGTTGGTGATCAGTTTCCAGTTTTCTACACTTTTAGTAGAGGCCAGTAATTTTCACTGTAGCCATCCAGTTCCCATCTAATTATTCTTTTCCTTTTATTCAAACATCATAATATCTTGAATCCAAGCCAGTTTTTGTTTGTATAGCTATATAAATATGAGTTTCTAGGGTTTTTGTTTTCAGTAGATCTTACATCTGAAGAGTGAAGGTTGTGATATATATATATATATTGTAACATAAATTAAAGTAATCAAAAGAAATATTATTAAAGTCTCAAATATTCAAGTATTCATTGTAACTTAATAAAGATGATCAAACGATCCAAATGTATTAAATAATTAAAAAACGATTCAAATATAAATATTTAGCTTAATAAACGAAAAGCATTGTAGCTTAAATTAAATTATGAGAAGACCTGAGTAGTGGCTATTAAACAAAAAGGTCAGACTGAGTTATCAATCATATTAAGGGTCACTGGATTAAATGAAACATACTTCTATAATTAGATTCCTCAAGGTATCACAATATCAATAATTATAAACAAATTATTAATAACAACTATTATAACTCAGGTATATGGAAATCAAGTGAGTGAGTACACTAGTAACTCAGAAGTTTCTCAGATATACAGACTGTAGATTTTATCCACTTTCATTTCTTGGTTTGATGTTAAGTGCATGTCTAAGTGAACAACAAGTGAATATGGTCTATCAGGGCACACTAGATTATCTGAATCTAGACTCAGTTATATCTAATAACCTTTTCACATGTACCGGGTTTGAATCCCTTTTGGTACCTTATTTCTTACAAAATGTATGATTTTGATTTTTAGACCCATAGCACTGTATGCACTAATATTTAAGTAAACACCTAGGTAACATAAAACATCTTTAAACTGAAGTGGAATTCATTAAATTCATTAGACATAAATCATTTCTTAGATCTTAGCATAACAAATGTGTTTCAATATTTTTTTTATAAGTTTTACTAGCTCAGATTACTATTAATTTAGGATGGCAATTCACTCATCCTTGCATGAAATAGATGAGGGGATGGTGGTTATAATAATACTAAGAAATCACTAAATACTATGAAATCAATATTTATTTATGGCCTTTAAACATTTAAACAGCAACGTGATGATGATGATGATGATAATGATAATGGTTTCAACCACAGCTTTAGGACTAAGCCTAAACATAAACCTAATTTTTATAACGAAATTCATAATTATTGTTAATCTTAGCATATTCAATCATATCTTAAACAACTAATATTCAACCATTGATGATGAATGATCACACTTAATAAAGACTACTCTTAATAAAATATATACGCCTCATTTAATAACATAAACTAATATTTATTACTGCATTTCTAACATATACATAAAATTTTCTATATTTACATGAAAATTTATATTAACAATAACAACAATAATCATAATCGACTGTTTTAAAATCATAACATTAAATTTTAAATTCTTCCCCCTTTCCCGTAAATGTATTTCAAAAGTATATTGTATTAAATTGGGTAACCGATCTGTTAAAATGTTCCATCCACAAGAAAGGTATTTCATATAAAAAAAATATTCACTCATTGGCACACATACCTTATAATCTAACATGTAAGCAGAATGACAAAAATAAATGTTAGTAAAATTGGAAAGAGCAAGTTTTAGAAATAACTTAATATGATTGATAACTCAGTCTGACCTTTTTGTTTAATAGCCACTACTCAGGTATTCTTCTCATAATTTAATTTAAGCTACAATGCTTTTCGTTTATTAAGCTAAATATTTATATTTGAATCGTTTCTTAATTATTTAATACATTTGGATCGTTTGATCATCTTTATTAAGTTACAATGAATACTTGAATATTTGAGACTTTAATAATATTTCTTTTGATTACTTTAATTTATGTTACAATATATATATATATATAAAGAGAGAGAGAGGGTGGCTAACTTTCTATGATGGAAAATGCTTGTGATATAATGGAGTTGAGAAGGGGATTGTATGGTGAATAGATACCAATCTGTACCTTGCAAGAAAATAGTGTATTGAAAGATAGTAAGCTATCAATATGGAATGGAGATTCTGTGTTTGTGAAATGCAGGTATAGTGAGATAGGTCATTCTGAATTTTTCTGTGCTATGGTGAGGAACAATAGACCTGATGCTAGTAAGAAAGTATATATTTTAGCCATTTAGGTTTTAAATATAACTATGAGCATCATTTGATTGTTTCGATGGCACAAAGTTAGTAAAAATCAGTCTTGTCATCTAGTTTGATAGCCATTTTGAGTGCAAACAAGATAGTTTTGCAGAGCTGAATGAATACTCTCATTACTGTTGATTTATATAAATTTGGAAAGATATGATATTTATTGGTTTTCCAAAAATGAAGAAGGTGAAGAATTATTATATAAAATATTATATTGTTGATAAATTATTTACACTTCAATTTAAACATAAAACTAAATATTACAATATTATAGCCTGCAAATAGATCCATCTTGATTTCTGTACAAGCACTATAACATGAGGTTTAATAGAAACTGGTCTTTTCAAATTGTAATTTTTGTTAGTATAATCAATTCAGATATTGTACTGTGAATTGTGTCTGTCAATGTTAAATGAGCAGTGCACAAAATCTACTCGTTAATATATCAAAAAATGTAATAGGCTAAGTATATATACAGTATTATATCTTTGTTTGGGTCACCAATTTATGTAAAGATGGGCAAAAGACAATTCATTACTGTGTTATAACCAGATCTATCCTCTAGAATCTAGACATTGCTGTTGTATAGTCAAATAATATCAAATTTGATAACTCAGATATCAAATTCTATGTAGATGCCCAAATATATAGTAGTACCCTAAGATCTAAGGACAAATATCTATATAAATTCTCGAACACATATCTATATATATATATATATAGTAATAGTAAACAAGCAGTAATCCTAGCCTAAATGTTGTTAAGCCAAAATATGATAAATATTATATTTAATTTGTTCAGAATGGTCACTTTATCTATATTCTGGAATCTAGTCATCAAGATATATGACACCAATATTAAGTATAAAATGAATTTCATCATCAATATTATTTAGAAGTAAATGATTTTTTTTTACTAATCCCAAAACTATTTAAGGAATTCATAGAGAATGTAAAAATAGTGATCATGATTTTCAGACATTAATGGATAAAATATCCTACAAATTGATTATAGAAAACCAAATAAAATATCACATCTTTATTAGACATTATTTAATGGTTATCAATATGGATGTTTGTTCAAATTGAAAATGTGGAAGAGTGACAAGTTCAACAAAGGGATGAATTTTTTCCACCATCAAAATGTTTAAATATATTTAGGCATAGTTGAGTTCGTTCTCTTTATAAAAGCTAATTAAGTCATTTACAAAAACAACTGCAACTTTATTGAATATTAGAAAGCAATCGTGAGCACTATGCATAACCACAATAGTAATGAAGATCTTTTTCAGAATCACCCAAATTAGTGATCTTTCTCTGCATAAATAGTTGCCTGTCTTTACAAACAGGAAAATCCAAACAAACATTTAATACATACACACACATATGTATATACTAATATCAAATAACAATATTAAAAATGAATTATTATCAAATTACACTCATATAAAATTATTTCAGACAATAGAAAATTAACTTTTTAACAAACTATTCAAAATTTGACATTAACTGCATAAGAAATCAAATATCAAATACAAATTATACATAAAAAAAAAAAAAAAATTTGAAACTGAAGTCATTATTGTTGGGCTCATTATTCATACTGAAAGAGAAAGCAACAGTAGTTATTTGGCATATGCCCAGTGTGCACCAGTGACATTGTGATTGATTCTCTCTTCAAGATGCCTAAAACACCATCTTTGAATTAAAACATATTATGTAGGAACGTAGTTTAGGTGTTCTCCACAAAATTTTCTCAAGCCACAAATCTATGTCTTCTACATTAAGCAGGCTGCAACATAGTATATTGTACCTCATAATATGATAATGTAAAAAGTAAACTTAAATGTGTCCAAACGTTTATTTAAAAATTAGTGTGGATTTTGATGTTGAGACAAATTTTTGGTTACTTATAATTGCAATATGCTTACTCTTAATATGTTCTTCACATATTTCATTTTAGAATAGGATGATTCTCAGAGATAAATTGATGTGACCAAAGTAAACAGCATTTGGGTACACTCTCATACAGTCTTGTATTTTTAAGGTACTAATTTCCAAAATTTGGCATACTTTTTTCCTCTATTTTTTTTTAAAAAAATACCCTGATTTGGATCATTTTTGAGTTCAATGAATTCTTCAAATAGCTTTACAAAATTATAACCCATTTCAGCAAATAGTATATTAATTGTTAATTCTAAGTACCAAGAATTTTCTATAAGAAAATCCTGAAATCTGCCCTTGTATCCCTTGTATAAGGCAACTAAACAATTTGAAATAATTGTATAGTTTTTTGGAGAAATGTCAATACTATCTTAGTGTTTTTCTGAAGGTTTGTAATGATGGTGTTATTTTTATATTGGACTATTTCCATCATCTAATATGTGTGTTGAATGTCTTTAGAAAAGTTTAATTTTAGTTAAATATTCCAAATGCATTCAACTGTTAGTAATATCACAGCAAACAGGCTAGTATATGCACCAACTGTTAGTAATATCACAGCAAACAAATGTTAGTAATATCACAGCAAAGAGGTTAGTATATGCACAACGTTTTGAGAGGTATTTTTCTCCCCTCTTCTTCAGGTGTTGCTGGCCTGACCAGTGATAGTACTAGCATGGTATTCGAACCTGGGTCCTTAGATTCTTGAATTTTAAGGTAATGCTCTAACCAACTGAGCCATCCTGTCAAAGCAACAGTATGTAGTAATTTCATATACTTATCTGAAGTTCCTCCTGATTTCTCCACTTTTTCCTCAGAGCAAAGTTGATTAGTGGTTTCCATACATTATGTATAGTCACACTAGGTTGGCTTATTTTTTGCCATTGTCATGTGAGCAGCTTCTTTAAATTTTCTTCTTTGTACCTTTTCTTCTTTATCCATTATTTTTGTATTTTCCCAATCGAACGTATGTTCATTGGTCCATACATGGTCTGCTACCTTAGACACATCTGTTTTCTCTCTTCTAATCATCAGTTTATGTTCTTGCAAGCACTTTTGAATGGGACGGCTAGTCTCACCAATATGGTATTTCATAGATGCATTTTTTTATTTGCAGCATTTCAAGTTTAGGCTTTGTAGATGTTAGAATTCCTCATAGTGTGGTATGTTATACTGATTGCAGATTTTCCTTAATTTGTCTATTTTTGGAATGTATGGATACACTACAGTACCAATAATTGTTTTTTCTCTTGATGGTTCTCTTTGTTGTCTATTTAATGTTTCCTTAATAACAGCTGATGGATAACCATTTTTCCTAAGAGTTTGTTCTATATAGATCTTTTCTTTTTCCAAATCACCAGTTTCTGAACAAACTTCTTTTGCTCTGTTCCACAGTGATAGTATAACTCCATGTTTTGTGTTTCTGGTGTGATTAGATGTATAGGCTATGTATTTTCCTGTATGTGTAGGTTTTCGGTAAACTGTAGTTTTGATTTTGCCATTCAACAGACATATTAGATGATGGAAATAGTCCAATATAAAAATGCAGTCAATACCATCTTGTTTAACTTTTATTATGATTACTGTTATTCAAATTTGAAAACATTTGTGCATCTGTGTATTAGGATGTATTTGTATTAGATGATAAAAAGTTGACCCAATGTCAGGGATGGTGTCAGATTTTAAAAATATTTCACTAAAATCATTATGTCATAGTTAGAGCTAAATTCCTGAATGCAATTATGTATGATGGTCTGATATTAGGGCAAAATTGAAGCATATATAAAGGAATACAAATTGTGTTCATATTGTGTTATTCCATATCAAACACATTGCCCTAGAAATATTCTTGTCAAATTCCTAAAAAACCATAAAGATTAATGCACATAGATCATGCAGTGCTATTCAAGGAGTAAAGTTGATAATAGTAAAAATATATATTAATTATATAAAAAAAAGTCAACGCTAAATAGAGAGATTTTATGTTAGATAAATATTTAATTAATTAGTAACTCAGTGCTTAATCTTTAACACTAATTAAATATCTAACATAAAATCTCTCTATTTGGTGTTGACTATTTTTTATATAATCAATCATATATTTCTACTATTATTAACTTTATTCCTTATAATATGTATATAGGTGTTTTGAATCTGAACACAGCAGTTGAAAAATTATGCATTATTTGGTTTTGTATTTTCTCATAATACATGTTTAGTTTCTCATTAATTAGATATGATTCATTTTCTGTATCTAGTTTAACCACTTAAATGTGTATACATATAAGTGTGTGTGTGTGTACATTGCATTCTTCAAAAGTAAATACTTTATTTACCATATATATGTGAAATTATTTTACTTTCAGCTTATAAACAATGATTGGGTTCATCAAGCTTTTCTGCAATGTCGCACAGAAAGTCTAAATGCTGCCACCATATCTCATTTTCAAATTCTCGGTAAACTTTATTTTTTTATTGTAAAAGTAAAATAATTTCTTGCTGCCAAGAAAAATACCAATCCAGAACTTTTCCACTACTTAGCCATGGCACTGAGGTATATGAAAAAAAAGTCACTTGCATCTTATTAAATTCTTGCGAGAAACAGAATCTTTAAATAGTTTGTGTTTGTTTTTTGAATATAACACTTTCGTAACAAATCAAACAAATTGCTGAACAGTATTTATTCTGTGCAACAATATATTTATCTTTACAAATGTCTTGAAACATTCTATTTTTGTTGAATATTTTTCATATGTCTTTTGAAAACACTCCTGCCATTCTGAATGATTAAATTATAGTTTAATGTAAAACAATGCATTTCAAAACAGTCATAAATTTGCTATTGTAATTGACACTTGAAATTATAAAAACAAAACTGTCACAAATTGACATAATTATGTAACAAAAAACAAACAAATTCATTGTGAATACAGTTTCTGATTGAAATGGAGAACAGACAGATGCTGTATATTTCAATATTTAAAAAACTTAGATTAATGAATGTGTGTTTAGGGCTGCACATAAAAGCTTGGTAGACTGTGTGGGGCCAAGCGGCATATGGCATGTGACAGAATGTTTCAATCCTTAATGGAACATCATACTATTCTTAAATTTTTTTTTAAGTTAGGCAAAACTGCTACTGCAGTGTTTGAAATGACTCATACTGTGACAGTAGAGTCGCAAGAATGTTTCCAAGTGATTTGCAAGATTTTGTGGAGATGATCTACGAAGGTATGAAATATACTGACACTTTTCATGTCGTAATTCATAATCCAAATATGCTAACATTTAAAAAATTTTGTGATGAATAGCTAAACTATGTCATTATGTAATACATGCATTGGGACACTGCAAGAGAAAACCATTATTCTTCACTTTACTGGGATACACTGTATATCTGTATTACCTGTAGAATAGTTAATACTAATATAAAATATACAATATACGCATTCTCCATCTTTTAAATATCATCTTATTTATATTTATAATAATAAAATTATCATTAGGAAACTCCGTTGAGATATATAAAAATAATAAAATATTTGATTTTTATATATTATGGATAGACAGGAATTATAATTACCCCCCCCCTTTATAAACCATATCATTAGTATAGTATATAATTGGAAAGAAAATGTTAATTACTTTTATTAGCTTTTACACAATTAATAAACATATACACAAATATATTCTGATTGTCAAACATTGGTGATTGAGTGGTCCGCACAGCTGCCTTACAAGCAGTTGTCCCGGGTTAACAGGTTCGCTTTCCAGCCGATGCTATGACACAGGAAAATATATATATATATTCTGGTCAAATCAGAATATAATTATTTCCATTTTATATAAATTTCAACAATTGAATTAAGTATGCACATAACATAATCAATTACAGCGAAACTAAAATAGTATTTACAAAAATACAATTCAAAATAATTTTTTTTTTTTTAAATTAAATCACATTTGAAATGAACAACAACAATAACAAGAAAACAACACTTACCGTGCTTCTGTATTTTCATTTGTAACAACTTGAAGTTTCTCTGAACAAGACCCATCATTAAGATCAAGAAACACGATATCTTTGTATTTTCTTACAGATCGAACCCAACCCTGGTTATAACAAAAATAAATAGTTCATTTTACAAGTAAAGTCATTACAATAATTTCATTTGACATTAAAAAACGAAGGCTGCAGATATATAATGAAGCATATTATTCTTAAAAACATAGAGATGAAAATTTCCATATCAACTGAATTTGCATATCATGGCAGAATATGATTTACAAGTAATTAACAAAACCTAGATTGACTAATCTACAATGTTTATTCTTCTTTTTAATTGAAGGAAAATCCTTGATAAGATTTCATATAGCATGGATGTGTTAACAACTTATTAAATAAATAATAAATAAAAATTATATAATAAACTTGGATTCAATAAAAAGCATAATCCAAACTGAAACTGCAAAATTAGTTTTCAAAGTGAATTACCAATACTGATTTTCTCAAATAAATAAATTTTGGTCACATAGCATAAATGCATGCTGTCAATTGTTAAAATGTACCATTAAGGGCTAAGATTGGTTGAAGCATGAGTAATTTTAGAGAATATCAATGAGGTAGAGTATAATTTGTTTTATCTTAAGAGCTTAAGTCATTTAAAAAATCAATTCTATGCTTTAGATAATTTATGACTATTCTGTTATTTATTCTAATTTTGAAAACACTCCCTGATATATATGAATTCAATCTAAACCTAAAAATGTTAATATGTGAATACATTAACATTAAATCCAATAGTAAGTACAGCTATTAATAACTACTTAAAATACTTAAAAGTATATCTAATTCAGTTACTTCTTCATACATATTTATTGTTGGATTATAGAATATGATGATGGAGAATTGAAAGCCAAGTCTTGCTTTAAAATAAACAAAATGTCTTCTTTATAGCCTGATGTTAATTTGTCAAAAACTAGATATTATTTCTGATACAATATTTTCTGTTCCCTTTCTCTGTTCTTCCGACCTTTTCTTAAATCCAGTAGTCTCTAGCCATGTCGAAAGATGCAAGTCCTAGTCAACCATGAACTTTTTATGCCATCATTGTGACAATTGTGTATTCATGCAATCATATTTCCATTTTGTGATTGTACTCGTAAAAATCATGACCAATCTTGATTTTTCTACTTTTTTGTATACAAGTATATAAAGTATTTAAATCATCTTGATATATGAAAAACAACAATGGAAATAGACTTAGCAAATTGGGAGATCTTACTTATGAAATTGCACAAAGCATTAATCATCTGGAACTTAATCTGAAACACAACTTTCACTTGGCAAATGATTGTATTTTAGGCATTCTTCACAAACATAGTATAACTTAGAAAGGTGTTATAAAAGTGTCTTGTCCTACAAAATCTACCTAAGTGACCATGTCTGGTGGATTGCTCATTCAAGCAACAGAATTATATTAGCAATGACAGCAATATAAAAAGGGGTGATAAAGAGTATTTTTCAAAAGATTTTCTAGACTCATTAAAACTTAAAAATAAAACAGTCTTTGTAGCTAAGTTGTCAAAATTTAAATTTTATATAACTTGGAATCATATATTCTTGAAATTCACATCATATGATCACCATTTTTTATTCTTGCTAATAACTTATTAAACAGGCAAAACTTTCCATACTGTAGTCCCATTCAGTGCAAACCAGAGTAATCAATGGATGCCAGAAGACTTGTGCATAAGATCTAGGTACAGTGCTCTCAGATCCAAGGCTCCTCACTGACGAAACCACAAACTAGAAACTAGTCTGAGGATATTGGATGAGAGGCACTAGATAGGGATTTTAAGCACAAGCTTTCTGACATTCATTGATTACTCTGGCTTACACTGAGTGGCACTACTGTATAGAGAGTTTTGCCCATTTATTCTTGAAATGCCTAGATATTTATAACAGGCTATGGAGCCTGAATATTTTAGCTCCAATTGTAGATTCACCATGTTCAGAGATAGAAAGCTTTAACTCTTTGATGGATAGTATTAGTGAATTAATATTTCTTGAAGATTTAAGGAGCAATATTAGTACGAACAGAAACTTTGATCTAAAGTTATTGGAAATAATAATATAGATTCTATTAATTTGATTGGTATCTTTTTTTTCCATATAAAATATAGTTTGATTATTTACAAAAATCATTATGAAAAAAAGCTTCAATACATACATTCCCAATCAATGGCAACTTATAGATTTTGTTAGGAGTGACAAACATCTCCAAGATTAAAATTATAGTTGCATTAAAATTGATAAGTTTTACTGTGTATTTTCATAATTTGCTGTCTTTAACCAGAAATTTATTAATATGAAGTCTGATTTTCCATGCGGAGAGAAAGTGTTTTACTTATTACTATATACTATTTTCTGATTGGATCATGAAAGACTATTATCCATCCACAAATCCTATGGAACTACTTCATAAACGAAATTTAATAGCCACTTACCAGTATAGATGTGGACAATATAAACCATGAACCACATAGTTAATGCCTGTAAATCTATCACAAATATGACAGAATTAAAAGTCTTAATGAAGCTACTGGTGATTCTATTGCTTGGTTGGAATTTCTGCAGATTCCTTGATGATATTTTGTTAATAGTCTTCTTTAAGATAAAAAAAAGCATATTCTAAATAAATATTTTAAAAAAATAGATTCTCCTCAAATGCGTTGATAGAAAATTTAATATATGTTCTTTATAAGCAACTATAACAGTAACTATATTTTGATAGCTGAATATATTACTAAAATATGGAATTATTTTAAAGAATAAGTTCTGAATATATCTGTTTTTGGATCTTTAAAAAAAATGCATTCTCTGTTTGACTTTTTCATAAGTAGTACAGAAATTTAAAGGCAAAAAAAACCACATAAAGGTCGTAGAGTTACAAATCAAGGCAGCAGTTGGTGATCGAAAACAGAGAATGATAAAAATTCTCTGATTATGGACTCAAATTACAATATGATGATGACATTTTATTAACATACCTACAACTCTAAATCTCATTCAAGTGAAGAAAAACTACATAAATTTAAAAAAAAAAAGCTATCTAATATTAAATGGGATATTCTCATACTTTTGAAATTAAAAGAAGGATGAGGATGTAATAAGTGGCTTAGCATTTTACTATAAATGTTAATTAACTAAAGTTTATTAAAGATGAAAATATCTGTTAAAATGTATATCCTTTTTAATTACAAAAAAAAATTGTTTATTCAATGAGAACATTAAAGACCCAAGTCATGTATGATACAATTCCTTGTCTTAATTGAATTAATATTAAGCCTTGATCATTGAACAACTGTACAATTATTTATTCTCAATTAATGATTTGTTTACAATTGTTTGATTATGCAAAATCAATTATCTTACAAAATAACACTGCAAATTTTCCCAGTATAACTTTCTAAATAGCACTATCATAATGAAACTTTCAAATATCATTAAATGGAAAAAACAAAATTAATTATTCATAATTTTTGTAACATAATTAATAAATACTGTACAATATATCAAAATATTTTAGTCAGAAAACATAAAATCAAAAGTACTATATTGTTTTCTGATCAAAATATTTTAAAGGTGTTTATTAATATTGACAACCAGTTTATATTTATGACTGCCAATATAGGACTTGATTTGCTTTATTATTTGATCGTAATGGCAATGTGACCTTCATTAACTTTTATATATGTGCCGTATATTCACTCTCATTCATTAGAAAAGCATATATGTTGGTTGGCGCTAAAAGGATGACAAGTTATGAAGAAAATGCATTCCCATAATGTGTTTTGAAAAAGCCAAAAAATAATAATTTATTTTTAAAAAATAATGCTTATATGATCACCCGAAGTTGACTTGATGGCATTTAATAATCTAAACCTACATCATCTTTCAAAATACCCATTCGACAGCCAATCAGATGTCATGATGGCTGTCGGATGGGTATTTTAACGAGTGCAGTGAGTTTCAGCAATGGCTCAATTTATTTCAATTTTCAACTATCTGCGCTTCACAAATTGAAATATTATTTATCATCTTTCAATAGACTATGCAATAGTTACGTACTTTTTATTTAAAAAATTAATAATTCTAGATTCTAAATAAAAATATGCCCTTCATCTCATGGAAACCTAATGAATTTCTTATTAACAGACATAATGCTATCTACAAAAGCTATTATAACTAGTAATAATTGCAGAAAAAAGTTTGCTGTTAACAGAGAAGAGCTCCTTTGATTCCTCTTTGAGTTGTTAAAGAAAACAAGCAGGCTAAATTCCTAATGTCTACTTCTATATATTCTTATTGTTACAGATATTATTATTATGTGATTATTTATATAGTAAATGAATATGGATTGTACAGTCACAACACACATCAGACGCAGTGAGTTTTTGGCTCTACCTTCTAATTTAAGATAGAGAACCAATATAATCCTTACCAATTGTCTAATAATTCTAAAATAAAATATCAATTGAGTTTTTTTAAAGGAATGTGTGTGATTTTCTTTTTCCTTATAAATATTTACAATCATAACATATAAAACTAAGACATACTTAGTTCCAGGAAACAATAAAGTCATTAGCCAAGTAACAATTGGTGGCTAAAGTTAGAGAGTGCTAAAAATTCCTTGCTAGTTGATGATAACTTTTATTTAGTTGCTTATAACTGCAGATCAGTTTCAAGTGAAGGAAAATTATCTTAATTGGAGGAAGAATTGTTTAATATTAAACAGTACATCATTGAACTTTCTAAAGTTAAAAGAAAAGATGTAAAAACAATTGATGTGAAAAATGGACAAATAATTTACTGCAAAGGTACAAATATTTGAAGTGGGAGTGGAATGAGATTCATTATAAATAATAATAAAAAAGAAGAACAATGTTTTAAAGATTAACGGAATATCAGATAAAATGGAAAAATTATTCATGTCCCAATAAGTTCTCATTGTAATGAAGAAAGAGAAGATTTTTGTATGGATGTATGAAGTGCTTTTGATCAGACCAAACATTTTAAAATGATCATGGAAGACTTTAATGCAAAAGTTGATAAATGATTAAAAAATGAAAGTACTATGAATAAATTTGATTATGGTAATAAAAATGAGAGAACACACAAATTTAAAAAATTTGTAAAAAAGAAAAAATTGTATATTATGAATTCTTTCATTAAGAAAAATGCTCAACAAAAATTGACAGGAAAGAATTTAAATAAATATATAGCAGAATTGGATTGTAATTTTGATTAATAGAAAAGTTGTATTTTAAATTTATGTTTTTAATAGATTAAACATAACAAGTGGACCATTGATTAATGAGATGTAAAATATATATGTACTAATGTAAAACTAAATATGAAAATTATTTTAAAAACATGATATTTAGAAGCATACCAATAAATTTAAATCAAAACTTGCTAATCATTTTAAAGTACTAACAGACTTTAAAGATAATAAATAAGACGCAGAAATTTGCTAGTACATTTTCAACCGAGCATGCCAAGCATTTTAAATGAAAAGATTAGATATGCAATTAAATCTATGAAGAAAAAAGCTCCCTGAAATGATGGAATTATTGTTGGTATCTTTAAAAAAAAAGATAAAATAAAAAAAATTTTGACAAAATTATATACCAAATGATAAAGATATATCAGATAATTGAAAAAAATGTAGTAGTAATATTAATATTTAAAAAATATAATGAAGAAGATAAATTACACAGGCTAAACTCTCCATACATTAGCTCCACTCAGTGCAAGCCAGAGTAATCAATGGATGCAAGAAGCTTTGTGCATAAAATCCCCATCTAGTGCTTACCATTCAATATCCCCAGACTAGTTTCTATCAATGAGGAGCCTTGAATCTAAGAGCACAAATAATTATTTTTATATTAAATATTTGACCATTGTATGTAAGTATCATAGTATCACTGAAAGAATTAAAAGACTGAAACAAAGATAGACTGGAAATAATTGCTAGAAAATATAGTAGATGGAATGAAATACTCTGATGAGAGAACAAGAAAATATCAGTGATATTATTAAAAGAATTACGATAATAAAATGGAGTTACATTGGATATAAAGGCTAAGAGATGATAATAAATGGACAGTTGAAGTTGGAAAAGATCTAGAAGAATTCTACATGGTAAAAGAATAAACAAAGTAAGATTGTTAGTGTGATGTGGAAAGCTATGGATCGGAGAAATTTGATTAAACTTGGACAGATCTTCATTCTGCAGTGGATTGACAATAGTTAAAAATGGCAACTTAATATTTTTTTCAATGGATCTAAGTATTAATTATTATGGCGATGAAAATCAATCATTAGAAATCTAAATTTTTTTTAACTTTGGTGTGAAAAATATTTCCCATTTAATTCTAAAATGATAATCGCCTTTAATAATCTTTTAACGTTTTAATTTCCATTAAATACCCAAGAGAGTTCGAGATCTATTTCAATTCAAAGAAAAACATCAATTTGATCAACAATCCATATTGTGTCTAGTTAGATATATATAATTCTAACAATCAAACGCTTGCAATCTAGACAACAAAATCTCTCAAACTAATTGATAAATATTTGATATAATAATTGGAGACCCCAGTACTACTACCATATAGCCAGTGATGATATAACGGTTCTTAAAATTAAAAAAAATTAGCGAACCGGTAGTTAAATTATCCGAAAATAAATTTTATTATTATTATGCTAAAAAAAAGTTGAATTAACAAATTACTTTTTTCCAACAATAATCTAGAACATTATTTGTATTATTTTTTTTTTAGATATATCTAATGTAACAATGATTCTTTTTGAACAGATATGGTTCAAATTGATTTCCCCAGAATAATTCGACTATATATACTGCACTTGGAACGTGTGATATGCGCGATGAAATTTGAGTGATTAAGAATTATTCTGCAAGAAATAATTCACAACAGTTTTGTTTTAAGTAAATAAATCCATTATTTATCGCATTCAAATTAGTTTCTTTAAAAGTATACAAATAAAGTGTTATTTTATTAGTGCTAAATGAATCCATATTTAATTTTTACACAAGGTAAGTAAGAAATTAATTAACTATTAGTTTACTTACATTTAACAGAGGTGTTATTAAAATTAAAAATTAGAAATAAATTCGGCACAAATGTATTTAGTGAAATTTACTCTTGCTGAAATTATTTTACTTTAAAGATAAAATAACTTCATTCAAAAGGACATATCATTGCGAAAATAATCAGTAACATAAAACGATTGTTCCAATGATTTTGTTATGCCGACGTTGTTTTAAATATTTATTTTACTTTTATTTTTTATTTAAATATTTTATTTCTTCACTTACATATTTATCATGCAAGATTTGTTTTTATTTGATTAGTAAATTTAATGGATGACCAGCTGTAGTAAGTTTATAGTACATTATTTTCATTTAGTTTGCTATATCTGGTATAACAGTGTCTTTTTTTTAACAATGAGTTCAACATATTTTTTCTAGAATAACTTGGCAAGAAGATGGCTCATCAAATGGCATGACTCGTTTTCAAATATTTTTTTCCTTTTTCTTTTTTTAATTTTACTATTTTATTTAAGTTTTATGATTTGTTACCACTCATTTGTATTAAAAATCAATTAATTAGATGTTTTTTTTCTAAGGCCAATGTAACACGAGAATATAATAATAATAAGCCCTTCACAAGAAATGAAATCAAATTGCCAAACAATATCGGATTTCTTTATAAAAGATCCCAAAACTGATAAAGAATCAAAAACGATAGTAAAGAATGATATTTTGAATCAAGTTTTGTTTTCTGTTTCTTCTGATACAACAGAAAATAATGTTGACAACACAAATAAGCTGTCCAGTTCCAAAAGTACAAAAGATGCATATAAAATAAATGTAGATAGTGACCTTTCATATGAAATAAGCCAATGAATTCAAAGAAAAATATTGTGGTTTACTTATTATTGGAAAAAAGCTTAGATGTGATATCTATATCAAAATCGAGTCAATAAAAGTGAAGGCAGCTCATGTGTCAAAAGAATGGAGAAAATGTAATATTGTTCCAAGTGGAAAAATAAAATAGTTAGAACAAGCCTCTCTTCAAAAAAAATAAAGGAACACTTTTCATCAAAAGCACACCAGATATGTGTGATGCAATTGAAAGAAAGTGCAAAAAATGCAATTTCCAAATCCATAGACAAAGCTCATGAAAAGTTTATGAGTTCCACTTGTAAAATTTGCAATACGGTTTGCACTTTAGCAAAACTAAACTGACCATTTTCTGATATTGAACATTTGATAGAATTACAAAAAAAGGATGGGTTATATATGGGAGAGGGACTCCATTTTCGATTCGCAGCTGTCAAAATTGTTGAGCACATTGCAAAATACATTAAAAAGGAAGTGTTTAGAAAAATAATAGATCAGAATTTAAAGATGTGTTATAATTAATGAGGCATCAACAATATCATGCAAACCAGTCTTTATCATTTTTATTAAGGTTGAAGATATAGATTTTTCACCAACAATTTTTGTAGATTTAGTGGAATTACAAAACAAAGATGCAGAAACCATTTACACTACTCTACTACAAAGTCTGCATTCAGTAGGATTTGATAATCCATATTTGAAGAATAATTTGATTATATTTTGTTCAGATGGAGCAAGTAGATTTAGTGGAATTACAAAACAAAGATGCAGAAACCATTTACACTGCTCTACTACAAAGTCTGCATTCAGTAGGATTTGATAATCCATATTTGAAAAATAATTTGATTGGATTTTGTTCAGATGGAGCAAGTATGATCCTGGGAAGGTGGTCAGGAGTGAATGTTAAAATAAAAAAACACTATCCCGAGTTTATTGTTTGGCATTGCTTGAGTCATCGCCTTCAGCTTGTGCTGGAGGATTCTATCAAAGACATAAAGCAAATGAATCACTTTAAAGCATTTATTGATGAAATATACAAAATCTTCCATCAATCTAATAAAAATCAAATGACCCTGCATAAAATTTCAACCAATTTGGGAATTGAAATTCTAAAAATTGGTAGACTTTTTGACCCAAGATGAGCAGCATGCACTCACAGATCAACAGTTGCAACATGGCGAGCCTATCCAGCACTGTATGATTTTTTTTCTACTAATAAGAAATTTTCTGGAATGGTCAAACATCTCGCCAACAAATATTTTGAGAGACCTGGCTTTAATAATCGATATACTAGAAGAAAATTCTTTGTTGGCAGATGCTCTTCAAGGAAGAAGTGTAAATATATTGCATACTGAACAATTGATTAAGAGAACAATTAAAGGATTTGAATATCAGATAGAAGAGTGGTTCTTACAAAAAAATAATAAATGAAACTATCTTTTCTAAGGAATTCCTGCATATTAATTTTGTTGAAGACAACAAATGTGTGAGACTTCTCTATCAAAAAGTACTGAATGTAGTGATAACAAATATGACATTAAGATTAATGGATCGTAATACCATAAGTAATAATATTCAAGAAAGAAATCATAAAATCCATCAATTAATTAAAATTATGAACCCAGATGCTTTGAATCTGGAAGAAGCTGTAGTTCCCTGGAAAGAATTTGAAGAGAAATTATTTCATCATGAGATTTCAGTTAATGATGTCTGTGATTATGTTGAAAATGTTATGAGAAATCACCAGAAACATGTTGTAACTGAAACTATCCAAAGAGCTAAAAATATAATTAAAACCATTGTTGTGAGTTCCACAGAGGCTGAATGAAGGTTTTCTGTGATGAACGCAATTTATTTAGATAAAAGAAATCACCTTGAAGTGAAAAATGTGGCAAATCTTCTAGTAATAAATTGGATATGTCTTCCATTAGATCACTGGGATTGCAGTGACTCAGTTCATGTTTGGCTAAGAAATCGTAATACAGCTGATGATACTATAGTCAAAAAGCATCATCAACCTGAAGAGACATATGATGCAAATAGAATGTCAATATGGAAATCTCTTGCCAAATAGATGTTTTTTTTTTCCAATTATAAAAATGGTTTAATTCTTTTTGACCCCATGAGTGAGATTGCAAAGTACATCATAGTGTGTGCACTGCTGTCCTTTTTTGTGTATGGGAGGGGGGTGGTCATACAAAATTTCTGAGAAGTCACCAAAAACGTTTAGGTATGAAACCAAGAAGTGAATGCTTCAATGCTTAGAAAGAAGAAAAATAAACAGAATAGGTTCTTAAATACAGCCTATCTTTAGAGCACTGGTTCTTGAAAATTTGGGATATCATCACTGCATACAGCGTACAAAAAGCATATATTTATGAAATAAATATATAATCAAAATTGCACTGACAGCATACAATAATTTTTTTGACAAATAATTAAGCGAAATCGCTACTACAATATAATGAGCATTCTTGTTTATCTCCCCATGACAATTTATTCCAGTACAGTATTTCAATATTTACATTAAGAATCATTTATTTTTAAATAACTTTTATTTACCTTAACGTTAGTTCTGTAATTTAAATCCTTAGACTTTACAATGTTACATATATTTTTATTCAAAACAGTAGATTTACTAAGATTATCAGCAGTTTTAGTACAGTAATTGTTTAAATGACTTGAGTATATTCTTCTAACAATCTTATTTCCAATGCGTAGCGCCATGTTAGTGTAAGTTCGCACTTATAAAAACATTATCTAAAAAAAAATTTATAACCAATATTATGTGACTTACAAGAATAATTATGAATTAATTTTAAAATAAAAATTATGATTTTATTTTTATTTTTAAAAGCAATTTTTATAAGTTTAGTTAATTTTTTTCGTCGATGGGTAAATATCACATGATTTAAACAACTCGGCAAAAGGCTTCCTTTACAATTGGCAAAGTGTATAAAATTAATACCAATGGGTTGCTGTTTTAGCGACGATAGTGATAAAACATCGCAGGTATATTATTATTTCATTAAAAATATTTTTCTCAAGAATTCTTATTGTTTTTTAACAAAAGTTTTAATTATCAGTAGCATCGTTATGTAGTCTAGGCTCCTATTTTACTTTGCAAATAATTTTTTTTTTAAAATGTTTTATAGGGTATACACGTTTTCGTCCTTTCTAAAATATCTATTTTAAATAAATTTTATATGTTTATTTTGACCTAGTGATCTTTGTTATTATTTTTTTTTTTTTGCAGTTGTTCATTGTGTTTGCAAGTTATCATTACGCATTATTCTTAAAATAGTTTTTCACTGATTCAAAAAAATTTACATTAAATGTCTTTCTTTTTACTCTATAAAAATGCACGTTAAATATATTTAGTCACTGTAATATATACTTGATAATTTATACATGTAGAATTTTTCGGAATAACTAGTTGCTGTTTTTTTAACAAATTAAGTAAGGCTATTAGTCAATTTAGCCGCATTAAAGTAACAGTGTCCACATTTCCAACCTTTAATTACAGCTTAACAATTCTGACGCAATATATTTTTTATGCATTTACGTATGAATATTTAAACTGTGTAAAGCCCTCTGCATTGAGAAAATAGCAATAGGTCCACAGACTGGGAGTTCTTAGTTGTTCTGATTTTGTAAGAGTCAGTAAAGTTAATAATGCATTTCTTGGAACTGCATTTGCTATGAGAAAATAGTAGCACTCGGCAAATGATTGTAGGTCAGCTATCCTCTATTTTGAAATTGTGCTAATTTACTATGCTTAACAGATTATAATAGGGTCTTTCTAATTGGTAAAATAGATTTCATAGTAATAAAGATATTTCAATAATGTACAAACATTGCTTGAGATGGAGTCTTGAAGATCTGGGTTCAGGACAGTGTTTGTACTTAAGGTTCATTTGAGAAGTTGTCAGACATGAATTTTGAAGAAAAGTTTAAGACACAAGTAATGGCAAGTTTTTTACTAAGAGTATAAATATTGAAAACTTAAGTGAGATGAGATTCATTATAAATAAAAAATGGAAGGGATGGACAAGATTGTTTTTTTCATCTTAATGAAAAATACAAAATGTCAGTAATTCGGGGTTATGCCCGAACAATTTTTCATTCTAACGAAGAAATAGAGAATATTTATGTAAAGAATATTTTTGATCAAGAGTTTCAAATTGTCATGGGAGATTTTAATACATTATGATTTTTTTTTTTAATTTTTGAAAAAATGGAACCATCCAAATGAAAATAGAGCAAAATTGTATTAAATTATGGCTAACAGAAAATATGTATTTCAAGATTACTATCTTTTTTATCACAAGAAATGATCATCGATTAATGAGATGTAAGCTTTGTTTGAGATACAAATTATAATTTCAATGAATTGAAACTTCTGTAATGGCTTAAATGTGAATAAAATCATTAAGATAACTGATATTATATCAAAGACATCTAAAAAACTTAATGGTGATTTAAGAAAATACAACTGTGAATTGGCAAGGAACACCACAGGAGAGAATGAAAGTCTCAACACAATAACCTGGTATTGGAAGAAAAATTTTCCAACAATAAGAACAAAAGATAATTATAATCAAAAAGAAGTATAGCATCATGAGGTGTGTGAAAGAATTCTATGAAGAATGTAACTACAATTACTGCATCTTCTGGAATTGCCAATAATTTAAAAAAGAGATAGGATATGCAATTAATTATGTCTGTGGAGAATGAGAAAGCTCTAGGAAATATTAGAGTTATTATTGATATCTTACATGATGTAGATGAAATAATGTGCAAAAAATATTTTTTAAGAAATGTTATTATTTTATGTGAGAACTATTGCACTAAAAAAAAATTTTTTTTTTTGAACCACAGTTTTGGTTATTATATATAACTTTAAATAAAAGTATGCAGCATCTATAAATTAATTAATTCAAGCATTATTATTTGTAATCAAATTAAATACTGCTATTATTGCTTGAATTAATTAATTTATGGCAACCACAAGCTTTTATTTAAAATTACATTTAACAACTAAAATTGTGTTCTAAAAAAAACATTATTTTTTTGCTTTTTAATGCAATAGTCCTCAAACTAAATAAAAACATTTCTTAAAAAATATTTTATATATATATATTATTTTTTTATTGTTTCAAAAATATTTGTACAAAATTTGAAGATTTATTCAGTAGAAGTAGATTAAAAATTAATTACAAGATTTGACACAGATAAATAAGTCTTAAGAATAATAAAAATATTTAAAAATAGAGAAGTTGTTGATAAAGTTATATAATAAATATCTAAATTTTTTTAAAAAATTGCCAGATGATTGAAAGAAGACAGTAGTAATATTAATACTTAAGAAAAATAAAAAAGAACATATTGAAAATTACAGACCTATCAGTTTTTTATCAGTTCAACACAAGATCTTTATTAAGATTTTTACAAATCATCTGCAGAGAACTTCGGATCTAAAATAAGTCAAGGAAAAGATCAGGCTGGATTAAAATGGTTTTAACATAGTAGATCAAATTCAGGTATTGTAAAAATAATTTACAGGTTTATTACTTAGGAATTTATAACAAGTTTCAAGTATATGAAGGGTCAGAACAAGGTCACAACCTATGGACATTGTATCAGACTCTGATATTCAACTATCATATCAAAATATCAATATCAAGAGCAGTTGATTAATAGACTGGCTGTCATTTTGTTTTGAATTTGCAGGTTATACAAAATCATTTGACTTTATAAGCATAACTTTAAAGCACCAAGATATAGATTTAGGACATTGTTATATTCTGAAAAATATTTATCAAGATGCAGCACTAGTGATTAAGTTATATGGTGACAGTAAAAAAGATTAATATTATATAAAAATATGACAGAAATATTCCATATCTATGAAACTTTACTTTTAGAAAGTATTTTACAGAATACAGTGGAAAGTTAAAGGAATAAAAATAAATGGAAATTATTAAAGTCTTCTAGATTTGAGTTGTTTTTGCAAATAATGCTTCAATCTTCAGAGAATATTATAAGAATTATGAAATGAAAGCAGATTTAAAAATAAATGATAAAAAAAAACTCTTCTGTTCATTAATTTATTACATAAAGAAAAAATAAAATTGCTAATAAGTTAGATGAAATTATTAACCACAAATACCTTGGTCCCATTATTAATATGGTCAGAAACATAATGGATG
Source organism: Epiperipatus broadwayi (assembly GCA_028023455.1). Taxonomy (NCBI): domain Eukaryota; kingdom Metazoa; phylum Onychophora; class Udeonychophora; order Euonychophora; family Peripatidae; genus Epiperipatus; species Epiperipatus broadwayi. The sequence goes on from JAQFVV010012470.1 coordinate 70,455, forward strand.
AAGTTAATTGCAGAATTAAATTTATATAGGATAACTTTGGTAGAAATAATTTAGTAATAAAGGAAATATGACTTTGTGTTTGAAAAGAAATGTTTTTAATAGATGTATTTTATCATTTCTTATATATGAATCTAAAATTTGGATCTGTAGATTCTTGAATATCAAATTTTAAGGCAAACGCTCTACTTGATGTTTGTCAGAAGAGCAATACATAAACAACTTCAAACTTCTCAACAAAGTATGGAGAGATATATGCTGGGAATAACAAAGAGAGATTAATAGTGAAATACAGGTGGTCCTTGACTTTAGTACCTAATTGGTTGAAATAGTGTTTTTAAAATATTTATTTTTTAATGATACATAAGTAACACTTTATTAATTAGTATCTGGTGTTTTATTTATAAATTTATCAAGAAATAGTTGAATTGTACTCTTCATGGTACTTACAGATTAGTCAGACACCAAGGTTGATTAGAATAATTCCGGACAATAAAATTCATTATATATATGTATCACATTAATGCAATAATTATATATATATATTTTTAAAAATTACATTTACTATCCGATTTTTTAAAATATATATAATTCTGTCCAATAATTAATTTATTAATAAAAAAATAAATAAATTGACATTTAATTGCTTAAAACACTTCTGCTTTTCAATTATGGCTAGGAAAATAATACCCTCTCCCCCCTTTTTTTTTATAACATTAAAACGTAACGTAACCCCCTCCCTCCATCTTTTCTCGATTTCTACACAATTAAAAAGATTTTTTACTTACAACTTATTATAAGTATAGAGGATTTGAACTCAGATTTTCAAGCACCCTTCAACTATCCACACTATCTCATACAACTGATACACATGACCACACACATGTAGAAACGATTAATAATCAGTATTTCATGCTAAACTAGCACTCATCAATTGGTCCAGACTATCATCTCTCACACATATATATATAATCAATGCTCAGTTTATATTGGTGATTATTAATCTTTTCTACATGTGTGTGGTCATGTGTATCAGTTGTATGAGATAGTGTGGATAGTTGAAGGGTGCTTGAAAATCTGAGTTCAAATCCTCTATACTTACAATTAAGCTCCCAGGTTTGTGAAGAGTGCCTGGTTTTCAAATATTTACATATCAAGCTTGTATCCTGTCCATCCCTCATATGTATTTAATGGATACTGTCCTATACATGAGGGGTCAGAGTGACTTCAGGTCAACATGGGCATGGCAATAATATTAGCATCAGCATGGGATTTGAGTTTTCATCATCAGATTTTCAATGATATGGATGGCTGAAAAGTTGGAGGTTGCAGTGGATTGAAGCCTGTCCATTAAAGTATGAAGATTTGCTATCTTAATATAAACTGAGCATTGATTATATATATGTGTGAGAGATGATAGTCTGGACCAACTGATGAGGGCTGGTTTAGCATGAAATACATATATTGGTGATTATTAATCTTTTCTACATGTGTGTGGTCATGTGTATCAGTTGTATGAGATAGTGTGGATAGTTGAAGGGTGCTTGAAAATCTGAGTTCAAATCCTCTATACTTACAATTAAGCTCCCAGGTTTGTGAAGAGTGCCTGGTTTTCAAATATTTACAACTTATTAAATTTATAGGAACATGAAAAAAGGTGGTGGGGGGGGTTAAGTTTTAATGTTTAAAAAAAGCTTTTGTTTTCTAGCAATAATTGAAAGACAGAAATGTCGTAAAAAATTAAATGTCAATTTATTTATTTTTTTATTAATAAATTAATTATTGGACAGGATTATATGTTTTTAAAAAAATATGTACATGTAATTTTTATATATATATAATGATTGCATTAATGTGATATACATATATAAGGAATTTTATTGTCCGGAATTATCTGTAATCAATCTTGGTTCCCCGAATTAATCTGTAAAATACCCTTTTCTTTTTCTTTTTTTTTTTTATAAAAAATTCTGCAACATGCTACATCTTTTTCTATTGCCCTGCACGAAATAACAAATTGTATGAAAGTTTAAATTTTAGGATTGCCTGTACATGATGAGAAACTGATATCTTTGAAAGAATTAATTAATGGAGTTGGGTTATAAGAGTTGATAGTAGATGGAAACAAGAGATTTGTAAAAGATCTAAAAGTGACCACATGAAGTAAATATTGATGAGAAGTTTGCTGGTGTAATAATGAAAATGAGACCATGGATCAGAAAAATTGGATTAAAATTTGAGACATTTTATCAGCATTGGGTTGATAATGTTTGAATGGGGTAATGATAATGGTTATAGATGTTTTTATGAAATTTTATCTTCTAATGACAGGAAGTTTAATTGATAGATGGCTCTAAGTTTTTTTGAAGAGACAAATCATTAATGAAAGAAGAAACTACATAGTGTAGTGGTCCCTTATCTTTTCTGCTATGGAGCACTTTCATAAGTATATATCACATGACAGGCACAAAATTTATAAACAAATAAATTATTCTCAAATAATTTGTATTTTTTTATATAAAAATATTTGACAGTACTAAAAATTGATAACAATAATCAAGTTTATTTTTACAAAATATTTGTTAATTAAACAAAGTTATTAAACATTTTGACTAATCATATCATAACAAACAAATGTACAAGTGCTAATGGGTTGCAGTGGAATCTATTAGATAGGTGCGGGGATCACTGGCAGTCTTATTAAACTTGACTATATCTAACTTATTATCTTCTATTCTTAGAATTTCTAGATGTAACAAAATTCTAATATTACATGTAATATATTTTCTTTGAATGGCAATCTTATATGATAGTGCTATTTCAAGCATCATCTATTGAACCATATACATCCATGGAAACAAAAGAGATTTGTAAAAATGTTAATGGGTTGCAGTGGAATTCATTAGCTAGGTTCAGGGATGGCAGTCTTATTAAATTTGCCTATTATCTTCTGTTCTTGGAATTTCTAGATGTAACAAAATTTTAATAATATTAAAAATACTTTGCTGCAATGTGTTAATACTACACTGTTAGATTCAGATGGTTAGATGAAATTTTTCTTATTGAAAATATTATTGCATCATTGCCCTAAAAGGCTGATTTTGGTTTTTTTTTTTTTGGAAACTAACATGTTTGTAGTTCAATGTTAGTGGAAATAATACTATTAGCTATATGATTTTGAATGCTTCCGTTATTGAATTTTTGGACAACACAAAGTTTATCACCTTTGTTTAGACAAAAGTTGTTAGAAAGAAAAATTTTGAATGATTTTATGCTTAAGATAGTGGCATCTTAACCATTATGTACTAGTTAGGAATAAGAATATAAATAATGTAGCAACATTACATGAAAATTTAATTGAACTGTCTGTTACATAGATTATAGCTTAATATACTTCAGCATTAAAATGGTAATGATATTAAAAATGAGGTTGTATCCCAAACATATTAGTAGGAAGTTTGATTACTATTTATAAACAATTAATATTCATACTAATTTCAACAACAAGTATTAATTTCAACAACAATTAAGCACTAGAATTTCCAGTTTGGATTTTCAAAATGGTCGTCTTACCGAGACACAGAATTTTTTTACATAGTATATTGTTAAGTTGCTATCCTAGCTACTTTTGTATTATTAGTCTTCTTTTTTTTTTTTTATCTAATTCCTCAATCACTGTTTTAATAATTATTGCAAGTATTCAAATTTATGTGCACTTTATTTTATATATTTATTATGTATTTATTAATTAATGTATTTATTACGTAAGTTCCCCCACCCCCTTTCTCTTCTTTTCTTCCTTTAATGTTCTGTTCTTTAGATCTTTTTGTTATTGTACTTAATTATAATTATTGCAAAGCAATTTACTTTCATAGCATTGTTTTCTGATTGTGATTTTACAATTATTAAAGATATCTAATGGAAGTATTTGATAGCATTTTTATATATTATGTTCTTTTTTTATTGTCAAAGACTAAGAAACATCGAGCCAATCATATGGGTCTAAGCATATGTACTGTAATTGGTGCAATATAGGATTCAAAATTTTATATGTCCTTTTGGAACATTAACTTGAAATGGATTATCCTTTTTTGTAAAACAAACATTTGTAGTGTTGCAAAGTAAGGAAGTGATAGAAATAAAGTGCTGTAAGTCCTGTTAATATCACAGAGATTATATATAGAGTTAAAGCTAAACTTTTAGTAATTTGATTGAAAGAATGTGGCATTTATTGTCTTGGCAGGATAATAAAATGAATATAGAGCTTTGTAAACTATATAAGAATTTAAAAGCAAAAGTTCATCGACTCACAAGAAGACTGGATAATTATTGGTGGATTAAAACTGCAATGGAAATAATTATTTGATATCCCCCCCTCCCATTTCTAAATATTACAAGTAATATATTTTATCTTTGAATGGCAATCTTCTTTTATGGTAATGATATTCCAAGCATCATCTATTGAACCATATATATATCCATCTTATTGACCCATTTACATCTGAACAAAGATATCTGGTCTTTAAAACAGCTCTTGTAATCTTAAGAATAGAAAGATTGTAAATTCTGGTGGGATCCATATGGGGATAATAAATTAGTTTCAAAACTATTGGAAGTTTTTAGAAATAAAAATACTTAGATCTATTATATTGTGATGTTTGATCTTTAAGATTGCTTCTATTGTTCCATTTTATAAAAATAATGGGCATAGAAAAACATTGATCATGTTAAATAAATGTAATTTATCCACTATTTTGAACACTTATTAAAATAGGCAAAACTCTCCATACAGTATTGTCACTCTGTGCAAATCAGAGTAATCAATGGACGCCAGAAGGCTTGTGCATAAAATCCCCATCTAATACCTACTCATCCAATATCCCCAGACTAGTTTCTGGCTTGTGGCCTTCATCAGTGAGGAACCTTGGATCTGAGAGCACTGCACCTAGATATTAGAGTCTAATGCAACTCTCCTGCAGCCACTTTTTATCTCTACTTAACTACAAAACTATGAGTCTTAAATTGAAAACACAATATTTTCAATCCAAGCTCATTAGCATTTATAGAGTCATATAGGTCTGAACTCAGTTCAGTACCTAAACATTTTGGTGTCTTTGATTCTTTAATAACCATAGACACCACTATCCTATTAGGCAGGATTGGTTTTAAGCCAATAAACATCACATGACCACCATTTCTTATGCTTGCTTATAACTGTTATTAAAACAAGCAAAACTCTCCATACAGTATTGCCACTTAGTGCAAGCCAGAAACTAGTCTGGGGATATTGGATGAATAGGTACTAGATGGGGGTTTTATGCACAAGCCTTCTGGCATCCATTGATTACTCTGGCTTGTACCGAGTGGCAATACTGTATGGAGAGTTTTGACTGTTTCAATAACAGTTATATGCAAGCATAAGAAATGGGGCTCATGATATTCATTGATTTTGAATACTTCTTAGCAAAAACTTTTATTATACTTATATGTATACGCAATCTTAAGTTTTGACTGTCCTGCAGTCTTCTTCAGAGCCAATTTTACTTTAAATTACTTTTAAAAAAAATTTAAAGTAAAATTGCCTCTGAAGAAGGCTGCAGGACAGTTGAAACATAAGATTGTGTATTATGCATATAAGTATAATAAAAGGGTTTTGCTAAAAGTATTTAAAGTAGTGGATAAATTGCATTTATATAAGATATTACAGCAAAATAAAGCAAGTGGTGAATTTGATAATGCTGATTACCATGGGATATCATTGTTACCTAGAAGCAAAATCACTTTGAAACATTTTATTTAATATGTTGCTTCCGGTCTTAGATGAGTGGCTGCCAGAGACTTTATATTGATGTTGTAGAATTATAAAGCTTTGTAGATATGATTTTGTTGGCTGAAAAATGCAAAAAAAAGTATCATGGGCAAAGGTGTGATTTATATATTGATGTTATAAATATATGTGATTGATGAATTGCTATAATTTTTTTAATATATTAGCAATTAGTATCCCTTTCTCTCATTGTAAATATAGTTAACTAAAAATTTTACTCTTAAAGGTTTTTTTATGGTGAGACAGCAATTGCCATTTTAGATTCATCAGATTACTATAAATGTAAAAAAATATCTTGATAAGATTGAATTGCATAATTAAAATAAGAATTTAGAGCAATCAACTCGAAATCGAATAGACAGCTGCAAAATATTAAATGGAATTAATCTTATTAAAAAAAAACAATCTTTCATGCAATTCTAGAAAATATGTCTGATTAAAATAACAGAGTTATTTTAATTGATGCTTAAAATTAAAGTTGTTAAATCATGTTTATGTAAAGTTAATTAAGATCCATAAATTATACGTATATAATTATAATAAATAATAAAAAAATTATATGCAATGGCTATATAAATATACATATATTAAAAATAATTATATATAAAAAGCCTTTTTTGGCACATGGTTTCATGCCCTTTTTAAATGTTAATCATCTATATTTTAATGTTATGATGATGTGATGTGATAAACTGTGATTTCTCCTTAAACGGAGTCGGGAATCTCTCAACAACTATGCCCAGGAAACTTGTTAGCCATTTTCTCTTCCCTTTCCATTCCCCATCCTGTTTTCACATAATCTGCTCCATCCCATTTCCACAACATAATCTTTGTCAATTCTATGGCCTTTATATCTAAATCCCCCTTATCTTTTCCCAAACCCAACATAAAAACCAATAACCCACTTTCTGTATAATCACTTGGTTCATATTTATACTTCCATGAATTCATTATTTGTACCCTTTCTGCTTTCAAGCATTTACATTCAATTAATATATGCCTTCCTTACACAATTTGCAGACTAAATCACCCATATTTTGCCATTTATATATATAATGAAAGTAAAATAACAACGATAAAATAAAACAAATGAAATAGAATAAAATCTTCATATAGATATCCAATATAACTTCAGAGAATTGGCTATATAACATAACAACATACAGAATAAATAATACATACATTATACAACTTGATATATATTATATATAATCATATGGAAAATTATATAAGATAATATATATAAAGTTGTATAATGTATGTATTATTTATTCTGTATATTGTTATATTGGATTTCTATATGAAAGTTTTATTCTATTTTATTGTTATTTTACTTTCATTATGAACCATTAGAGGTTGTTATATATGCAATAATTGTTTAATATTAAAATAGATGGTTAACACTTAAAAAGGGCATAAAACCATGTACCGAAATTTTTTTTTATATATAATTATTTTTAATATATGTATATTTATGTAGTTGTTTTATATGTTTTCTATTATGAAAGAACAATATAATGGATTTCATTAATTTCTATTTTTGATGATTTTAATAATTTTAGCTTTTATGTGAATGCTTCTTGCATAGAATGAAATTTTTAAAAATATTTACTGTAAAAATCTTTAAATGTATTTTCAGTGCAGAGTACCTTTTTCAAGACAAACATTAGAAAAACAATGTAAAAGTTAGAAAAATAAGACATTATTTTTCCAACTTTTATGCTTGAAAAGGATGACCTGCACCAAAAATACATATACAGATCTAATTATTAAATATTTTTGATGTCAAGCATTTACTTATATTAATGCACAAAATTATTAAATTATGTTTAATGAAAGCAATTTAATAAAACAAAATTAATCTTAAGAAAATATAGAAAACAGTAAATATTTAATGAAAACTTTATACATTTTAACTTTTAAATCAAAAATTTTTTTGATAACCTTGAGAAATACTTTAATGAGAGAGAAAATTTGAATTATTCAAATTTTTCATCATAGCTTTCAAACTATAAAAAATATTTAGTACTATAATCATCATCATCATCAACCATTATCAATCCACTGCAGGATGAAGGTCTCTCCAAGTTTAATCCATCTTCTCTGATCTTTAGCTTCTCTTTTCCACAACACCCCTGCACATTTTCTTATTTCATCCATCCATCTCACATGTGGTCTCTTTCTGGGTCTTTTACAATCTCTTGGAATCCAGTTTAAAATTTCAATTGTCCATCTATTATCATTTCTTCTAGCAATATGTCCAGCCCAACTCCATTTCAATCTTTTAATTTTTTCAATAAGGTCAGTAACACCTGTTTGTTGTCTTACCCATACATTGCGTTTTCGATCTTTTCTTGTTACTCCCAACATACATCTCTCCATACTCCTTTGAGTGGTCTGAAGTCTCTGTATTGCTCTTCTATTAAGTGTCCAAGTCTCAGATCCATAAATAAGAACTGGTAAAACACATTTCTTAAAAACCATTCTTTTCAATCACATAGGCATATTTCCTTTTAGTATCAAGTTATTTCTACCAAAAGCACTCCAACCAAGTTTAATTCTATGATTAATTTCCTCCATTATGTTTCCATCTGTATTAATAATCTGACCTAGGTATTTGTAACTGTTAACTTCTTCTAATTCTTCATAATCAATCTTTATTTTCATATTTTGAGCAAATCGATTAAACATTACTTTAGTCTTTTTAACATTTATCTTTAGTCCTACTTTTCTACTTTCATCTGCTAACTCCTGCAACATTTCCTGCAGCTCTGAAGCATTATTTGCAAAAACAACTACATCATCTGCAAAATCTAAATGACTTAAATACTCTCCATTTACTTTCATTCCTTTAGTTTCTCATTTTAATCCACAAAATACTTCTTGCAGCACTGCTGTAAAAAGTTTTGGAGATATGGAGTCACCTTGCCTTACACCTTTCTCAATGTTGATTTTTCCAGTATCATTATGTAATCTAATTGTTGCTGTTGCATTTTTATAAATATTCTTTAAAATATGACAATATCCTGGATCTATACCTTGATGATCCAATGCTTTAATCACTGAAGAAATGTGTATAGAATCGAACGCCTTTTCATAATCTACAAATCCAAAACATAATGACAACTCATATTCATTTGTCCTTTCTATGACTTCTCTCAATACCTGGATATGATCTATTGTACTAAAACCACTTTTAAATCCAGCTTGTTCTCTTGGTTGGTTTTAAAAGTGGTTTTAGTACTATAATAATAGAAATAAAATAGGCATATGGTTTTATTGTTCGGGAATTCTTGAGTTCCAGTGCCAAAATCGATCCTGGAATCTCTAGATCTCCAAGTCGGACATGCTATCATCTGTGCCAAACCAAACAGGGCACTACTCCAATTAAACTCTAAATGACACAGACATTTTAAACTTTTTTTATTAGTCAGTGTTTTTGAATTAATTAAATTAGACAGAACTAATTTTGGATTTGTTTTTTTTTTTTTAATTATTAGACTGTTTCCTATTCATTATTAGTAGTTTACGTATTGCTATTATTTTTTTAAATTTTGTATGCATTTTAATAGCATGTTAACTATCATAAGTTAGTTGAATAAATTCTTTCTAGAGGTTTACTTGAATTAATTATTTTCTTGTAAAATCGATATGCTACAATGAGCATTCTGGGAAAAACATTCTATTGTGAAATATCTGAGAATTAGCTGTCAATATATTAAACTGATTTTAAATATTCAACTTTTTGGTACTGTGGTATTAGAGCTGCAACATCAACTCATGGAAGCGGCTCTTAAATTGACGATCGATGTTGATAACAACTCTTGGAAGCGACTCTTAAATCGATGATCGATGACTCTTAAATCGACGATCGATGTTGATAATGACTCGAATCGACGATTAACGTTGATAACAATTCTTGGGAGTGACTCTTAAATCGACAATCAACATTGATAACGAGTCTTGGAAGCGACTCAATGACTTAAATCAACGATTGACGTTGATAACGACTCTTAAATTGATGATTGACATTAATAACGTCGATTTAAGAGTCGCTTCCGTGTGTCGATGTCACAGCTCTAATACCACAGTACCAACTTTTTATATAGGTGTTTTATTTATTTATTTCAAAATTAATTGTAATTTACTCTGTGGATTAGAATATTCACTATATATTTATTGTAGTCATCTTCCATATCTATGGAACATCATTTATGATTTTAGTAGCCAATGGTTTGAAAAAGTATAAAATAAAAAAAAATTAGAAGTTTGTAGATTTGAATTCATAAATTTCATATGCACACTGAAATGTGTCATCATGAATCATCTTTCAATGAGTCATTTTCTTATCTTGCAATGGGTTACTGCTTTTTTTCATAATTGTTTTGTATATTTTAGTCATATTGTTTTCTTCCTTTTTAGGTTACTGCCTTTTGTTAATTATTTTTGTTGATGTCTAAATGTCACATTTTAAAATTATATCATAATTGTACATGTATATATGTTTGATGTATCTATTATATAGGTTTTGTTATTGGCCATGATTTCAGGTATTTTCAGGGAAAATCTTGAAGTCAAATGCTGGATTTACTGTATATAAAATTTGTATGCAGGAAATTTAGTTGAATCTATTAAAAAATGTAGGATTTTTTTTCCCCCTGTTTTTTTTTTTTAATTTATATTAATATATTATCTTTGTATGTTTGGATTTTTTTAAAATTAATTTACATTTTTAATGAGTCACTGACATAAGATGCTTGGTTTTTTAAAGAATATAAAATCATAAAGCAGTAGATAGATTTTTAAAAAAATAAAATAAAATTGAAGTGTTGTAATAAAGATATTTTTAAATATTTTGTTAAAATTATCAAAATTAAAAAACTATCCTAACATTCCTTTTTTTTTTTTTTTTTAATTTCTTCATATATGTTTTTTTATATTATCAGTATCATGTTGGTTAATCAATATATGTACCTCTAAAACCAGATTCTTTTCTGGGACGGCTACTTACTTATTAAACTCTCATTATTTGACCTATTTTATTATCTCTACTGCTATCTCCAGAATAAACTTTTACACCTTTTTCATGTTTCTCACATCACATTTATCTTATCTCCAAGTCAATTTACTTTTTATTCTTTTTTTTCATCTCTGACAATAAATTCATTTTCTATAAGATAATTCCAAGAATCTGTTTACATTTTTTTAAAAATTTTAAATGGTTTTGGATATGGAAGAAGAAGGTCTATTTGATTCATGGTAATAGCATTTCTGCTAGACATCAGGAAGATACAGTTTTAACCCAATGCAAATGTATTTATTGATAATATAAGTTTTATGTGTCATCTAGCAATCTTAATTTTTGTTAAAGATTGTGAAATAGCTAATAATTTTTGAAACGAAAATACTGGATAAAGATTCATACTGTTAAGCTGATAATTTGTATTTTGCGCTAAATTACAAATTAGATAATAGCAATTTCTAATTATGAGGTGTGATTTTTAAAGTTTCATAAGTCATTTTTTTTACTTAGGCCTTTAACATACTTATTGATGTAGATAATGTTCTTTGGCAAGTCTTTGCATCAGTGACTTGATATTTGATGTTTTTGTCATTTTGTACAAAGCAAAAATAACTATTATGGGTGCACAAATGAAGTCACTAGTTTATGGTTTCTATTTGGTTTACAATATACATATATAAATTTATTGATTTTGTTCAGGATTGAATATGAAATAATGTAATTAGATGGCCCCATCTATTTTTATTGCTTTGATTTTGGATGAAAGATATCGTAGATTAAAATATAGGTAATGAGAAGAGCTTTTTAGATTTCCACGTACAGAAATACTGTCCATATATCTTTGTAATTGATATTTGCTGTATCCGAGCAGTATTTTTTCAATAGCAGTTGGATAGCATCAATAACTTTATTTTAAAAAAATCTAAGATAATTTAAATTTAACAACACAAGTTTATTCACTTGCCAGTATATAAATAAAATAATTAAAAGCAATTACAAATTTCTTTGTAATCTCTAAAATTCATTACAATCTGCAGTTATATGAATTATTATTCACATATATAGTCATTTAAGATAGTTCATATAACTGTGGGTTACCATTGACTATGGTTTCTTACACAGATATTAATTATATGGAAGATAATCATCCCTTCTTACGAGTGGCATTAAACAGTGAAAACTGCAATGATATTCATGCCCCAGTCACAAGATGGAGATTTTGAGAAAATAAGAATGCCCATCTTATATTCAATGTCAATTACACTTATGTGAACCAATTTTGACTATCTAGGAGAGCACATATATGTAAATGATTCACTTTTAATCTATTTCTTATTTTAATAATCTTATTAGCACTTATGAAATCTTATAATTTACTTTGTGCTAATATTAGACCATGTTAAATTAATAATCAGTAAATTTTAGATTGTAATTATATAGAAAATAATCATCATTTTCCATTAATGCAGTTAAACAGTGGTGTTAAAACTGAAGGGTACTCTTGTCCCAGTCACAAGATAGAGACTTTGAGAAAATAAGAATGACCATCTTATTTTCAGATTCAAATACACTTACATGAGCCAATCTTAAAGGTCTAGAAATGAGAGCGTGAAAATATAAATCATTCACTTTAAACCTATTTTTTATTTTAATAATCTTATTAGCACTTATGAAATCTTATAATTTACTTTGTGCTAATATTAGACAATGCTAAATTATCCTAATAATAAATTTTACTAGCACAGCATTTAGATTGTAATTATATAGAAGGTAATCATTTCTTCTCACTAATGTCATTAAACAGGGATGTTAAAACTGCAAAAATACTCTCCCTCTGTCACAAGATAGAGACTTTGATAAAATAAAAACAAAATAGGACAGTAGTTTGTTTTTTTCCTCAAAGACTGTATCTTGTGATTGGGATGAGAGTATCCTTGTCATTTTAATGTCAAGTTTAACGACACTAGTGAGAAGGGATGATTATCTTCTATATGATAATATAAACACTGTACTAGTAAAATTTATTGATTATGACCCATTGTATATCTTGTATAAGCATTTATTCCATAATAATCAATTATTATTCAATCACCACTCTGCTGATGACAATATGTAGATTCAGGTTATATGTAAATTTTTAATAGAATGATAATACTGATGAAGGGTGACAATTATACAAGTGCTCCTGTATGCAATTACAAAAATTTAAGTAATTTTATTTGTATTTTAATTATATACATACACAGATAGTCCAATTTTCACTATCTTTCTTTGAATGCATTAATATATAATTATAATTCTATATTGTTTTAAAATTACACTTTCAGACTTTTCAGTTGCTTTTAAAAACATTTATACACTTTTGAAGTTAAATAATCAATTTATACAAATTTATATAAAACTGATATCAAAGTTTTCATCCTGATAAATACAACATTCAAAACATTTGTGTAACATTAACAATGCACAGAATATCAAATTGATATTTGAATTGATGCAGTGTTTATCTATGTCAATTTCTTCAATTGCATTTGTGATTTGTTTTTATTTTAGTATACAGTATGTTTTAATAATAATATATATTAAGACTATAACCTTAAGACTATGCGCCTAAAATGCGACAGTAGGGACCTCTACAAATCTAAACACAAGATTAACGACTTAAGAGCAGCCACTCTTATCTTCGACCTAATTTCTAAATATGTAAGTGAATCTAAAGCATTTTGATTTGAGAGCATGAAGCTATTAACTACTTCACTGATTAAGTCCGCAATTTCTATACAAACTAACATGCGCGAAATCTTTCGATTTATGAATCGGTACGTTTTAGTGAAATGTTATAATGATAGATTCAAAAGCTTGAACTTCATATAATCTCCATTCAATTATATATATTTGTAAATCTGGTTTCATATTTTTTGATTAAACTGCTTTCTATATTAGTACTAAATTCATAGCAATTTAGAGCAAAGCAAAATCAGGTAATCATATTGTGATATTATGATTACCTGTTATTGGTCAAGAATCAGAAGAAAAAAAATTCTTAAGATGATATTCAACCAATATTTTTATAATTCCTTATTTATTTTGGATTACCCACAGCACATTATTTTCCATAGATAGTATTTTTTGCCAAGATGGCATTATTAAATAGTTAGTTGTAGCTGAATGTTATCATGTTGAGCAATTGCTGTTATAGCTAGTTCTTATATTTTTCTTGTAATTTTTTATGTCTCTTTTTGTTCAGTTATTTACATTTTTAAATGAAAAACTAGATCTGAACATGCATGTTTAATATGATAACAGAGTTCAATTTATTCAATTAATCTTATTGCCTAAATAAAATAAAGACAGACCAGAAGCATTTTTTTAAAATAATAAAATGAATTAATTTATATTAAATAAAATAAAGATATAAAGGAAAAAAAAATACAAAAATTGAATAAATATAAAGATTTTAGAAAAATTGCTCAATACTTAATTTACCATTTATAGTATGATTATTATCCAAGGAATTTATATTAGTATTCATATATTCAATGTTTTATTTGTTAATCATAATTCAATACTCATTTCAAATATAGTAAAAAAAACTATAAAAATAATTGTATTTAATATTTTTAACTGATCAATTTGATCAGAGGGATTCTTTTTACTTTCTTGGGGAGTATTTAGTATAGAATTGGGAACTTTCATATTTTCTGAAGAATGGCTGCCATAGATCTCCCTAAATAAAATTCACTAGTCTGTGTTGTAAGGAAGAGAATTTCATGCTTGCAAAGATACCATATATTTCTACTACTGTCACTGTTTACTATTTTGAATTTTTTGTTAGTTTATACACTGTAGTTATTTCTTTTGAAATTGAATTAATTCAATCTACATAATGCTATTTGAAGGGTTTGTTTGCTTTTGACAAATCTTTATTTGTATTATCAATTTTATTTATATACAGTGGGCAGATAGATTCTTGAACTAGCATCTGATGGTATTCAAAACTGTGCTAACTGTGGAGCAAAATATTTTTCTTAAAAAAAAAATCTTGTAAATCTTTTTAATAATCAATCTATATCTGTATTATATCATCTAAGAAGATTATTTCATCAAGATTTATTTCCACACACTTTTAATGGTAAATGGTATTCATCTTAGTAAAATTAAAGCCGGGCCTGGTAATGTTACATTTTATGTGATTTTGCAAAGAAACACCATCAAGCGGCGTGCACGTCTAAAGGATTAATACCTGGTAAACAACCCAGCCTTGGAGTACATCAATCCATTTTTTCTTTAATCAGTAATAAAAATAACTTTTTACATACAACAAAATAATGAAACAATAATAAAAAAGTTGAATGGCTTTATTGCTTGAAAGTTCATAGGCAATTTGAGTACCAGAGTCTGCCAGCACTGGAATTGATCCAAGGATTTCACATTCCAGAATCTATTACTCCGTCACTGCACTAAACTATGCAAGGCAAACACAATAATTAAGATTAAGAGTAGTCCTATTGAATTATTTCACGAATCTTCACTGCATAACTTGCAAGTTTCTTATAAGTTCCATATCAGATTGTTAAAAAGCCAATATTAACAGACTTACCTAATCTGATATATTTAGCTGTTTAACAAAAAATCTACTGGCTACTGGTATCTGATAAATTACTTTTATAATATTTTTGCTATTTGTTGAATAATAAATTTGCTCAGAATATTAAGAAAATCAAACTATATATATATATTTTATTTCAACAAAGGAATCTGATATAATGAATAGTCCAATTAAAGATTAAATAATGACAGGCCAGCGATATCAAAAAATAATGCATATAATTCACAACAGAGAAAATAAATTAGTAATTATAACAAAGTAAAATAAAACTATAATTAATAAAAAATAAATACTTGAGATTGATGTTGAAGTTTCTTCCTCAATAAATCTGCCCCTTTTACTCATGTATTGCCATGATACCCATTTATAGAGTCTAGTTTGTGTCACTGTTATATCACTTAAATTTGATATTTAGTCCTTCAATGTATTATATGGTATTCAATAATAATGTATATCTAATTTTAACTTTTATTAAAACTTTTCTAATATTTCTGCATGATATTGGTTTTCATGAGGGCAAACTTAATCATTAATATAAACATTAAACTTTTGTTCTCAAATAAAAATTGAAATAAAAACAGTGACAATAATCTGTAATTATTAATTTAAAATGTTTCTGAATTTCACAATTGGTTTATTTATTTTGTATAATATTGATATTATATCCCTTTTTTGATATATATATATGCTATATTGTTATTCAACAAAACATAAAACGAAAAATTTTATTATTATTATTTCCATTTTTTATCTATATTTTTTTGGAAATATAAATAAAAATACTGTTTTAACCAATATGTGTGTGTTTATAATTTATCATTTACATTAAAAGCATACATATATGACTCTTTAAGTATATGTTGGTTAATCAAAAGTATATTTTACATTTTAATTTTAAAATATTATCATAATTAAGTATTTTTTTAGATAGATAAATAAATTGTTAAGTAAAATATGCTAACCTGCTTATAAAATGTATTAACAGAGCAATAAAAATCTCTAAAAAAAATAA
This sequence comes from Epiperipatus broadwayi, assembly GCA_028023455.1. Lineage (NCBI taxonomy): Eukaryota > Metazoa > Onychophora > Udeonychophora > Euonychophora > Peripatidae > Epiperipatus > Epiperipatus broadwayi. Next base: position 86,923 of record JAQFVV010012470.1, read on the forward strand.
AACAGAGCACAGACTTTGTTACTATTTCTTGCTAACTTCATTGCATACTTAAAATGTGTCATTTTTAATTACTATTTAATTTTCTTACTGTCATAAATATTGTTTTGTCTTCAACAGAGCATTAATTGATCCAAATTGGTGCTTCAATATGCTTGAAATTATTCCATCTTTTCAGGTTAGTTTATTGTAGGAAAGTAAATTATTTTTGGTTATTATTTATTAGGTCTAAGTTCTTGTATGGGCCCAGCCCTCTACCTGCTGCATTCTAACTGAGAATCTTTTAAGAAAAATGCCAGTAGAGAATATTTTTTCCCATAATGTAATCTTTCTCTACCGATCACACAAGCAACCATCTATTAATGGTGATTATAAATCAGCATTCATTTTAGTTCTCATTTAGAATAGAATTGTTATGATTACTATTTTTTTATTAATATGGTAAAATATATCAGTATGATTTTTTGAAATGGTTATAATAATATTAATTATTTAAATTCGTTTGTTTTGTTTATTCATCATTATTACAAAACAAATAAATGGATTTGTTTGATATGTATTCTATATCTGTTGTCACATTCACTTCTACAAAGTTAACCCTTTCATAACCATATTTTATTTTAATAGCTAGAGTAAAGATTAATAGTTTTACTGGTGATATTGATGTAGAATATGACCATTTTTTAAGCAAAATTAGTCTGATTTTATTTGTTGTTGATTCTATTTTTGTTTTCTCTCTGTCTGTCTCTGTGTTTTTATACTATTAAAATATTGTCTCAACCCACATAAAACTTTAACCATGTAATAGATTTCTATGTTTATCCTTTTCTTTTTTAAAATGTAAAACATTATAGAGAAGGGATATTATTATATAGACTTTATATCTCTTTAAGGTTTGGACAACAGCCTTGAAATAGGTGGGTTTGGTAGTTGTCTCTCCTGAAAAAAAAAAAAACAGCAACAGAAATGAGAAGTGATAAATCAGCAAAACTGATGGTGATGCTGCTACATCTACCAAAAAAAAATCTTGTATTAAAAGTAAATTTGATTGTTGCAATCATCAAATATTAGTATATGGACAATTTTTTGAATTAATATGTAAATTTGATTGCTATATACTGTCTCAAGTTTGACAAGTGATTGCAGTTTTCTAAACAAGAAAACACATTGTCGCAAATAAGACTTTTTTTAAAAAAAAAAAAAATTCTGGCAAAAATAATTTGTTTTAAAATTTTCATTCTAAATAAACTTATAAAAATAAAATAGTGATTTGGTATATTCTATGTGGGTTAATGTAATTAAAGAGTTAGATTCTAGAATGTAAAGTCATTGGATTGATTCCAATTCTGGCTCTTCCGACCTATATAAACGTCTGAGCAGTAAAACCATTTGATTCTTATTATTTTATGGTTGATGTTATTGATAGCTTAAGGGTCGATGGTTATTATCTATATTTATGAACTTATTAAAGACTAGAGTAATTGGCTTTATTGTCTTAGTAAACATAAAGAGTATGCATATTAACTTGCTGCAGAAATATCTAGTGATATATATGCACTATTTGTGAAATTGATTTTAAAGTAAAGTTATACATATTAAGTGAAGTTCATTTACAAGATAGTTTTTGATAAGCTTTTTTTTTAAAAAAGAAACCAATCAAAAGCAAAAATGTCAAGCATTTTTTACGTAAAAGAATATTTCATATTTTTAATCACTTACATATATTATATTGTGTACACATTAAATATGATATATACATAATGAGTATACATTTTAACTTGTAGAAGAAATATCTAGTAATATATATATATATATATCAAGTCAATTCAAAGTACAATATATTAAATGCTTTTATTCACTGTGCACTAAAAAGAAAAAAAATAATTGTTTCTTCAACCACAATTGTGGTTTTCATATATATAACTTGAAATAAAGGCATGTGGGATTCACAAATTAATTAAGTCTTAAGTCTGGACCACTAATGTTTTTATTTCAAGCTAAATCTAAAACCCCAATTGTGGTTGAAGAAACTTTTTTTTTTTAATGCATAGTAAATAAAAGTATTTAATAAAAAAAAAATTTTTTATCTCTACTATTTTTTTAAATATTTTTATTTGTTACAATCTCTCTTTGTTTGTTTGTTTATAAACTAGTGTAATCACTTTTATTAAAGTTAGGATAAAATTTTAAAATCGAGGTTTAATAGATTTAAATTTAATAGAATTGTTTCAAATTTTGTCCATATGAAAGAAATATCAGACAAAGCAATATGGGACAAAAAAATTTAGATAGAAAATCTAGTTTCTTAGATATGGAACAGAGAATAGAAAAATTTTGAATATTTTGATATCAAATTTAAAAATTGTTGTTAGAACTTTAATGTTTTAAGTAAGGCTCACGAGGAAGTGGTATAGAGATTTTTTTTTTTGCTTTCAATTTAAAGTTAGAATAACATTTTAAAATCGAAATTTAATAGATTTAAATTCAATATAATTGGTTAAAATTTTGTACATTTTTTAAAAATCTGTACCAAACTTATAGGGAACTATAATATTTAGATAGATGACCTAGTTTCTTAGATGTGGAACAGTGGGTTGGAAAGTTTTGAATATTTTGATATTACATTTAAAAATTGTTCTTAGAAGTTATGTATGCAATTTTTTTGGTTTCAATTATATTGTAATGGTCCTGCCATTTGGTAAAAGAGATCATCAAAAATAATTTAGCACAAATTACAGTAATCATATAGATATGAAAATTTAGTGCTTAATAATTAAAATAATATTTATTTCACATGCAAATCCAAATAATAGAAATGAAACAAGATAGGAATAAAAATATAATTTAATTCAATCATAAATCATACTAATGGTCAGACATAGCTATAATAATAAAAATATTACAAACTATTATCTTTTCAGACCACTAATCACTCCTAAATGACTGATAGTCAATTAGATCCTCTATGGTTACAAATTTATATCAGGTTAAAAACCTAAACTGGAAAATCCATAGGATATCACATCATCAGTCTTATTAAAAATACTCCCATGATTAATTCAATAGAATGTGAACTATTGTTAAAATAGGCAAAACTCACTATACGTACTGCCATACACAGCAAGCTAGAGTAATCAATGGATGCCAGAAGGCTTGTGCATAAAATCCCCATCTAGTGCCTACTCATCCAATATCCCCAGACTAGTTTCTGGCTTGTGCCTTCATCAGTGAAGACCTTGCATCTGAGAGCACTGCACCTAGATCTTAGGATCTAATGCAATCCCCAGAAGCCACCTTTTATCTCCACTTGACTACAAAACTATGAGTCTTAAACCGAAAACACCTTAATGTTTTCAATATATATATATATAGTGAGTTTTACTTGTTTTAACAAGTTATACACAAGCATAAGAGGTGGTGGTCATGTGATGTTTATTGGCTTAGAATGTGAACTCTTATCTCCATAGCTATTATAAATTTAAATTATAATTTAAATGGTAGAACTTATGAAAAGAGAAACAGAAGGTCAGGTTAATAAATAACAAAAAAAATATGTATTATACATATACAATAAGTCATATAAAATATTTAAAACATTATTACATTAAATTACCATCCTTAAAGTGGTCACCCTTTAACACTAAAGTTTTATCATTTTCTTTAGTTTTAAATCCCTTTTATGTTAAGCTTAACATTTTTTCTTTGTTTATTTGTTTTTCATTATGGAGTCTATTTCGGTATTTAAGACACAAAATCTATCCTTGAGAATGTAGAAACATTAATTTTTTTAGCTCTTTAGCTGCTTCATGTTTTAATTTATTCAGATTATATTTCTTTAAATCATATTTTTTAACTTCTCCAAAGCAAATATTCTGTAAGAGAGGACTTTCAGTTAACAAGTCTTTGCAAATATAAATTTTTACTGTAGGTTTAGCAGAACTCACAAATGGCAGTTGAGGTTTGATCACATCAGGACAATGATAAATAATCAGTTAAGGCTACATCATATAGGACAAATAGCACACTCTGGATTTAGTCACAACCCATTATTATTATGACTATTTCATAATACTTGTTTTGTTCATAATTTGGTTGCTTAATAAAATAAACTTATCAGCAGTTCGTGATGATTGTAAACCAAAAGACAGACTGGAAACACTAACAAAAACACTAGCTTTCAATAAAAAATTAAGATCACATTTTATAAACCAACATTGATTAAAAAATAAATAAATCATATTCTATTACTTTTCTAATCATATTTTTTTAAAAAACTAATTATATTAATTACAACAAAAATATTTGTTCCAATATAAAATTCTTTTTATAAATTTGACATTTAACAAAACAAAATTAAATCTTTTTTTAATCATATTTTATTTCAAAGTTTGAATAATTGGCCTTTTGAATCTTGAACTTTAATTTTTAAAGACAACACAACTTATTTGACTATTTTTTTTAACTGCTTAGGACTAAACGGGCATATTGAATTTTTTAAAATACTGGCCTGAGACCCAATTTTCACAATAACTTCAGTTTTAATTATGTTAGAGCAAAAAAAAATTACATTAATAAAAACTAGAAAAACTAAGGAAAACAATAAGTCTAAGACAAATAATGACAACCATTTAAAAAATAAGGAAAAAAAGAAATTTCAACATTCCAAAATAATTATTACTTTATTGTTTGTTCATAATTTCTAATTCATCATGAACTAACTTTAAATTACATCTTCGGTTATAATTTCTTTGTATTCCTCACAAAATTATCTTTCAAACCATATATAATATATCAAACCTGAGATAATCTATAGCTTCAGAATCTCCAAAATAAGTCGCATATGAATTCTTCATTTTTATCTTGTACCTCAAAAGTTCCAAATGTCAAAGGTGTCTATAAGAAAAAGATTCATCCTAATAAAAGATACAAAACAAATCATTTCCAGAAGATAGATATGCATTTGTCATCACAGCAATTGGCTTCTTGTCTATCTAAAACTAGAAATTGTAGGCTACTGTTTGTATCACTGGTAAAATGAGTTTCATCTCTTCATTTTATATTTTTTATGTACATCAGTGATGTTTATATTCTTTATGCACACCAGTCATGTTTATATTCTTTATGTACACCAGTGATATATTTATTATGTCACATAGATATTTATTTTCATATAGTCCGTTTGTTAGCTATAGACTTGAAAATAATATAATAAAACATGTAGCAAAATCAGAGTGAATCCAAAGCATATGTATCAAGATATAAACAAGAATCAGAATTTGATTATTTGCCTGTGTATGCAATCTTACTATACATTTGATTATTAGTTTTGTAATTCATTACTTGTAAAACAAACACATGATATAAACATAATATTAAGTAATAAATTATTAAATTTTTTGAGAATCATTATTTTTATAAAATAAATGGATTAGAACTTTAGAAAATTACGATAGATATGAATTCTATATGGGCATAAATAAATATATAATTTATATCAACGCACACAAACTACAAACTAAAATTAATAAAAATTATTTTTTCAAAACATTAAATTTTATACTTACGAGTCTGATATTGTGCTTTACATTTAGGCTCCATTGTAGGCCTAGTTTGTGAATACCATTACTTTTACTCCAATAAATGTCCATTTGAAGGTGGGTATGTATTTTCTGTTTTTATCGCTTTGTGAAAACTACAAAATTGATCAAAATACAAAAAAAGTAAATGCGCTGCTCGATTAAAAATACTGTAAAAATTCCAAATTTCATCAGATTTTTTTTGTGGTAAACATCTTCGGAAAGCTATGTCAGAGAACTATCAAATGCCCATATTTTGGTTGACATCATGCTTATAGTTTTTATGTCAGTAAAGAAAACAACATTTTGACCTATCAAAAAATACACACGGGTCACCCGCATAATGATATAAAGCAGTTAAATATCATTTTTATTAAAATTGTTATCCAAAGATAACCAGTACTTAATTACTTTTGTAGCCAATTATGTATCTTGTTTTGCAACTGGTACAATATGCATTTAAGTTAGAACAAGAAAGTCAGTTTACAGTATAGTTTGGTTAAACTTTTTTTTTTAAAAATTTCCCAAAGAAAAAGAAAAATTGTCGAATACTTTTCAACAGAAAAGTAAGTTCTTTAAAGCTTTATTATATATATAATTATGTACACATACTAAACATGATATATACATAAGGAGTATAACTTATTGCAGAAATAACTAGTGATATATATATAAATTTTAAGTATCAACTCAATTTAAAGTAAAATTGTATATAAAGTTCATTTACAATATAGTTTTGGCAAGCACATTTTTAAAAAACAAATTCCAATAAAAGCAAAAATGTCAAACACTTTTCACTTAAAAGGATATTTTTAGTTCCCTAATGATTTATAATAGATATATATTATTATGTACACATACTAAATATGATATATACATAAGGAGTATAATATTAACTTAGCAGAAATATCTAGTGGTATTAATTATCAATAAAGCAAGTCATAAATACATTGCTTTTATGAGCTTGTATTTACAAAAATGTAATACAGAGAGTGTACCAATAGTTCAAACAAGCTCTTAATTGATAAGTGCAATAAGAGAAAATATTTAAAATCTTTATCCAGAACATTCCTATCTCTATACCAATTGGTTTCGAGCTTATGGCTCACCTCATCAAGTAGTGTCAAGTTGATTTAAAATAGAATAGTTTTACATTTTTATTTACTGCATCAACACTAACTTATAAATAGAGAATTTTTTTATATATTAAATGCTTTTATTTACTGTGCACTAAAATGATAAAATAATTGTTTCTTCAATCACAATTGGGGTTTTTAGATTTAACTTGAGGAGATTCAGAAATTAATTTAGTCAGTCTTTATTTTTGATAATAAGGGATTGACTTAATTAATTTCTAGGTACACATACCCTTCCCATGCTTTTATTTCAAGTTAAACTTAAATACCCCAATGGTTGCTGAAGAAACAATTGTTTTGTTTTTTAGTGCATGGTAAATAAAAGCATTTAATTGATAGAAATTTGAGTGTTTTGTTATAATTTTAATATACTTCCTTCTTTATTTGCTAATGATATTGTTTATTGGGACACTTTTTTTAAGACTTTTAATAAAAATAGGTTGTACATAGATCATTACTCATACTTCTTAAGAAGATAGTACTAGTTTTTATCAGTTTAAAAGATTTATAAATATACTTAATAACCTCTATAAAAAGATGTTCCGTATGGAAATAGAAAAAAGAAGTTGAATTATTCCGTATGTGTGATTAATCTTTATCTGGTTTATATTTGAGTTAGAGATAATCTCCAGTTTAATTAATGATTAATGATGATCATTGAAATGTTTATCTGGATCAATTTATGTCAAAGTTATGGGAAGAATAAGTTTGAGACTTGTAAATCAAAATATAACAATTTGCTTTAAACTTTATAACAGATCCATCAGTCATTATTCAATAAGATTTTATATATTGGACATCAGGATCTAGCGATAAAAAAATAATCAAATAGTTTATAAGAAGTTGTCAGGGCTGAGCCACAATTCATTTACCTTGAGTTTCAGAGTCTTCCACTCAGCCACTACACCAAATCATTCAGGCAAGAGTTTATTTACTGTTGTAATAACTTTCTGACAAATAATTATTTTATAGAAATGGTGGATCATTTAATTTTTTTTGTTTACAGATGATGTGGTGTGATGAGCTCATTTTGTAACAGTCAGATTATTGATTTTGGTGTAGATCAAGACATTGGGTAATGTATATGGGAGGGAGGTGTCAGTAATGTAATTTTCCAATCCTCTCTGCTTTCTTTATAGTTATGTGGTTTGTTTAGACTTTGAATCTGCATATGGGCTTTAACAATAAGATCCATGATGTCATCAGAAGTATGTTAATAGGGGTTAGAATAATAGACCAAATTGTAAAGATTTTGAGATAAGATAGCTATAGTTACATAATTGGAAAAAATGTTTGAATGAATAAAAATGTCCAGGGCTTAACTTATAATAGACTTGAAAATATTTTGATTTAAATTAGTGATTAAGCTCTAACCTCATGCATCTGAGAAGGAATTTCATTGTTTAATTCAATGATTGAGCTAAAGTAAAAATATGAAATATAAAATATGCTAAGAAGTCATTTTATCAAAAACTTATTTCATTATTATTTTTGAGAATTTTTATAAATCAAATTAAGCTACTGTAATTCAAGTCAGTGCTTGATGACTCTTGTTTTGTGTTACTGTTTCATATCTCATTTGTTTCTTAATAGAAATTTTTTATTTGGTACCTGTTTATATATAAATTCTCAATTGTTAGGTTTCATATGTAAAAGAAATAATTAAATTATCAGACTTAAGTTTATTATTCAGATATTGGGCCTTTTGTACACCCATTTTGTCTTTTTTTTTACTAGCAACAATATTGCATGACTTTTTGCTATCTAGTCAAAGATAATTGGGCCTATAATCCTTATAAATTGGATCTATAAAATACATGTAGTAAAATAACCTGATATCAGATCTATATAAATATAGAAGTTGGCTGGAATTCAAAACCTCAGATTTTTACTTAATTTCAGGATATTAGTTTAAATATTATAAGGGAATAGAAGATCACCGGTTTGTATGTTATAGCACTCTAACATCTAGCGTTTCTTGGTTACTCAAACTTAGTTGAAAAGTTTTAGCAGGAAAACTTTATTTTTGATTGAGCAGGAAATTATTGATGTCAACCTAGAATAAAATGTCTTATGGCTGGGTCATTGTATAAAGTATGTAGCTGAATCAGAATATTCTCAAGCATTTTGTGCTATAATATAAATGACTCATTTCATTTTATCTATAAATATCTGTGGTATAATTTCATTTTCAAATGCAATATGGAATATAAAAAGAGTAATATATTGCACCTGTATTACTAATGACCCAGTTTGCAGGTTAGATGATTTGTTTAAATTTTGCGATTAAACTCATTGTTATTTAATTAGTGATTGATCATTTAAAATATTTTTCTTCTTATAATATTTATAAATACAAACTTTTTTTAACGTTACAGTGATGCATCTCTCTTTTGTATCCTTATATCTTTCATATGTATCATATTTACGTATGAGTATTGAATGTTCGAATTCCACTTGTCACAGAGCTTAATTTTTAATATATAGTTTTGGGTCTATTCTGCCTTCAGTTGCTCCTCTTTTTGTTTTATGACCAAATGAAGGTTAGTTTGTGGTTCTTATAATATTTCACTTGAATGAGGTGCCCCCCCCCCTTCCTCCTTTTTTATTGCCAGCTCTATTATGTATAAAGGTTGTCTTGAATTTTTTGTTAACCTATGTTGTATTTTTCAGAATGTCATTGAATAGTTGCAAGCATTAAAAAACAATTGGCTATAACAAACCATAGCATATTTCTACAAATATAATGTTGAATTTGACTTATATAAATAGACAACATTTGAAAAGTATTTTTATACATGTAGCTTTATCAAATTTCATGGCTTTTTATAATTTTGACCATATTATATATCACCTTTAATTTTTTTCACAGCCTGATTGCATTTCAGATTCTACAAAAAAGTGAAAAAGAACTGAAAATAATTTGGTAAGATAAGAGATCAAACAACAGATGAGAGAGGTTAATTATGCAATTAGGGTGTAGTAGTTGGTTTAAGAAAGTACTTAATTAAAAATCACTTATATTAGACTGAAAGAATAGTTAAAAGTGCGAACAGTTATGTGATAAAAACTTGTAAAACAAATGAACTTTATATAGCTGAAAGTAGTGATGAAAATATAGATAATCTCTTGCTGAATATTTTTTTTTGAATCAATGTTTAAATGCAATGAAATACCTTTTGTTTTTAATGAATATTTCTCTAGTGTTATTTTCACTACACTACTCACACGAGGTAGGGACTAGTTTCTATCAGTTTTTAACACCTTGTGGAAGAATGTAATCATAAACATATGACCAAAGATACATCTTTCTCACATGTGTGTCTTTGGTCATATATTTATGATTGCATCCCTCCACAAGTGTTAAAGGCTGATACCAATCCTTATTTTACGTGAGAATGGTGTAGTGGAAATTACACTACAGAAATATTACTCATTAAATGGATAATCTCTTGTCTAAGAAATGATTAATAAAAATCAATAACATTTTGTTTTGAGTTCCTTTTTTTTTTAAAAATTATCTGTTAATAAGTAATTATTATTATTATATGAGTACTGTCCTTTTTTTTAACATTACATTTCATTCAATATCCAGCAAAACACTTCCTCTTTACACTTAATTTTAACAATGTTTAAGTTTTATTATGTCTAATCCACGTTGTGAACCCAGCAATCTTCTTCTTAAGACTGTTTTTTTTTTAAAAAAAAAAATTGTAAAATTTATGTAATAAAATTGAAACTTTGGTAAAATTAAATTTAAAGTAGATGATATTTATTTGATTTTAGTTATTTATTTGTTTACTTGCTCCCAAATGTCATATAATATTGGAGTATCCAAACAGAAGACTGGGTACAATAGTTCCTTTCATTTGCCAACCCTTTTCTTTTTTTGCTTCATTGACCAGAAACTTTTAAGGGTCCCAACTCCACAGGACCATGTACCATTATTAAATAGTAGTAATATTTTTTTAAATTAATATTGACTATTTTTATTAGTATAAATATTATGAAATTACTTCATTGTCAGTCTTCTTTTAAGAGCTTTTTAAATTCAAATATTAAATAAGATGAAATATATTGATAATTACTACTTGTAGCAAGCAACTGCTATTGTTTCGTTTAAGATACTATATATATATTGTACCGAGACAAATTCGGTACAGGTATATACGCACACACACAAGCAATGTAAACACTCTATTTTTTTTTACTTTCAACTTATGATAAAAATAAATGTAGTTTTCTTTCAATGTTTGATAAAATACACTGTAAAATAAAATGTTAATATTTCTGATTAAATAGTTTAAGGCTTTCATATAATCTACTATAATAATATTCTCTAAAAATAAAATATAAAGTATTACTAATATGCCATTTTAAATCTCAATAAGCGATTTCTACTTGTATATGCCGCGGGGGTAATTAAAAGGGGTTTATTTTAAATTATAACTGTAATGAAAGTTAAAAGCTTATAGAAATGATTTTGAGAAAGATTAAATGCTCGACTTTTAAACTAATGTAAGTTAGATTGTTCTCTTAAAACACGCACACATGTATGCATAAAAGGTGTGAATAAGTATAAATTTTTTAACTGTGATTGCAATATGAGATTGCCTAAACCTAAGATTGCCTCAAGCATATGGATTGAGGGTACATTACGTAGGACACGGACCCCACCGACAACTCAAAGAATATTCAACTCTGGGTGGAGATTCGATCCTCAGATAATAACCAACCCATATAAATATGAATCTAAATCTAAAAGAAGATTATTCACTTTTTTTTTCTTTGCTGTCATTACTTATATTTATGCTTATGCTTATAGCTAATTCCTAGATTTCTCCGGAAGCTACGACTAGAACTTTTTTTTTTGCTATCCGGTTTATCCAATATGATCGCTGTGAAATTAACATTTAGAGCGTCGATCGTCATGATGGGCTAGGAAACCCTTCAGTGATTGATCGACGCTCCGCCACCAGAACATCTCCACAGCTATGAATGATCAACAACAGTACTGTCCGAACATAGTGCTCCAATCAGTCCAAGAACGTCATTCCGTTTAATATACATGAATCATCCAAACATACTTCGCTGAACTTATGTGAAATGAATAACCACGTATTATGGAAAACATCATCTACCAGGTTCGAACCCTCACCAAATGAGAAGCAGCAGAAGACTAAGCAAAAATCCTAGGTAAATACTTTATTTTATAATACTTTCATTCATTCTTTACGTAAACTTAAAAGGCAATCTCATAATTAATTAAATTCGACTTTCGTAAATCAAAACTTAAAAGGCAATCTCATAATTAATTAAATTCGACTTTCGTAAATCAAAAATATAAAATGATCCGTAATTCCTCATATTTAAAACTTATTATTTTAATCTCAACTTTCGTAAATAAAAATATCAAATGTTACGTAAATCATCATATTTAAATCTTAGGACTTTTCCAGTTATGAACTTTGATCCTACTTATTATTTTTTTTGCAGATAAGCTATAACACACCTCTAATTTCAAAAATGTAAAAGGAAATATATATTTTATCATCCATGTTTATTATGCATAATATGTTCTTTTCTGTGCGAGTGCGAGAATGCATGTATGTGCGTGTAAATAAAGCTATTAGTCAATGTTTCATTTTTTTTATATTCAATAAATTTTTTTTTTATAATTTAAACAAGTCGAGCATTCCTCAAATCATTTTCTATAATTAAATCTAATTTTGTTTTTTTTTTAATTATTATCAAAATTAGCATTTATTCATGCAATTAATTATTTTACTTTTAAATTTGTCTTTCTTATATTTTTTGTTTGTTTCTTTTAATTTCATTTATGAACATCGTGCCGTAAGTCACGATGTTTACTTATTATGTAGTTAAGATAGGTTTAAGAGTTGGGAGGGCCTATTATTAATAAATGTAAGTAAATGTCAATAAAGCTAGTGTAAATAATTCTATTGGGCTGTAGGATAAAGGGGAATGATATTATAAGCGTCTAATTGTTTTTTTTTAATGATGCCTAAACCGAACATTCGTATTAGTTGTAAATAACCAATGACCCCGTCCAATGCTTGGACCGATCTGTTAATCAACCGATCTTCTTCTCCATTGGTTAATATTGTGTCATTTGCCAGGATAATAGTCTTGAAGGCAATTACATCGCGACCCTGAGTGACCCTTATTGGTCCATGCTGGGAGTTCGAGCTTATGGGCAGGGATTAGACTTCAAAATCGTTTGGATATGACGTAAGGTGATGCGAGAAATTAACTTGTGAATTAAATCATCGTATCTGGCGCCCTCTTATGTTGATAATGAACAACTATTGATATAAAAAAAAAAAAAATCTTTACGCTGTACCATGTTTGTTTTGGAGCTCACAATCCCTTTTATGAACGGTTTAATAGGGAGCCGGGGCACAGTGCAATATATATCATTTATTACTAAAATAATTTGTTTAAGTCCTATTTCTAGGAACCAGGTTTATGACTACAGTGAGTTGTTTGACAAAAGTATACTAATTAAATATAAAAAAATAAATGGATTGTTGTCAGTGTTGTTAGAATTGGAAAAAGACTGATAATTATAAATTAGAAATTAATAGTTATAAATACCTTAGCCAGGTTGTTAATAGAGTTGGAAATATAATGAGATGAAATTAATCATAAGATTAAATTTGGAATTCTTTTGGTAGAAATAGCTTAATATTAAAAGAAAATAAGTCTGTGTGTTTGAAAAAAGAAGAATTTTAATGTTTATGTTTTATCAGTTCTTATTCTGGTACTTGAGATGGATATTTAACTAAGAATAGTACAGACTTCAGATCATTCAACAGAGTATGGAGAGATGTATGTTAGTAGGAAGACGAAATCAAAAACAAATAATTGGTGAGTGACATCATTGAAAGAATTAAGAGACTGAAATGATGCTGAGTGAGGCATACTGCTGGAAGAGATTAAAATAGATGGTCAGTTGAAGTTTTAAATTGATCCCAATTAATTGTAAAAGGTCTAGAAAGAAACCACATGAGAGATAGATGAGTGAAATAGAGTGTAATGTTAAACCACTAAACATCACATGATCACTATTTCTTATGCTAGCACATTACTGTTATTAAAACAACAACAATGTGCTAGCATAAGAAATAGTGATCATGTGATGTTTAGTGGTTTAACAACAATCCTGCCTAATAGGATAGTGGTGGCTATGGTTGTTAAAGAGCCAAAGACACCAAAATGTATGGGTACTGAACTGGGTTCAGACCCATATGACTACATAAGCTATTGAGCTTAGATTGAAAATATTATTGTGTTTTCAATTTTATTCTCATAGTTTTGTAGTTAAGTAGAGATAAAAGGGCTGTTGGAGGGTTGCAATAGATCCTAAGATCTAGGTGCAGTGCTCTCAAATCCAAAGCTCATCACTGCTGAAAGCCACAAGCCAGAAACTAGTCTGGGGATATTGGATGAGTAGGTACTAGGTAGGGATTTTATGCACAAGCCTTCTGACATCCATTGATTACTCTGGTTGGCACTGAGTGGCACTACTGTATGGAGAGTTTTGGCTGTTAGAATTTAATGTTATAATGTGGAGAAGAGATGTTGGGGATTAGCTTATTTGGATTAAACTTAAAGAGCCCTTCATCCTACAATGGAGTGATAATGATTAAAAATGATAATGAAATAAAATTACTTTTCATCTTGCAAAAATTATTTTAGCTTCTCATGTAGAAGGATTCCTTATAATTCCTAGTAGCTAATTTATTCCAATTTTTTGAAACATCTAATCTTATTATCTGGATTAATTTTTCAGTAGCATGCTTTAGTTAGGATCATGATAAAATACTATTCGTAATGATCAGTTACTGAGCGTGACAATCAATGATATTTCAGCACCAAAATGGACTGGATGGGCTTAATAATTCTTTTCCAGAAATTGTTAAGCTCTTGACCAAGCTGAGACACGCGCATTCTCGTTCCTTAACCGGATATCGATATAGAAACCGTTATCTAGAGTCCTTTATTTTTACACTATACTAAACTACACATGGCAAAATCGCAATCTCTTTCTTTTTAATTAATTTAAAGAAGTATGCAATGTAGAGTCTGTTAATTAGTAAATTGCTTGAAAGATGAGTCTGGAAGAAATTTATTTCGTTAACTTTAAAATCAGTAGATTAATATAAACAGTGAGGTTAATATTGTTTTGATGGAAAATATAAAATACTATATAATGCTTTTTAATAAACCAATAGAATTTAAAATCGTAATTCTTTCAGTCCTAATTATTAAATATAATTTTTTTAAAAACTATAAATTACGCGTTTGTATTTGATGAAGATGTGTGTCATTTGTAATCATTAACTGCTGGATATTTAGCAAGAAACTTCATTACTACCTTGATTATTATCAGTATATTTATAAAAGAAAGTTATTTTTTTGTTAGTTAAAAATTAGATAAGAATCTCTTGTGCTCTATTTCTAAAAATAACTGATTCTGTTGAGCTGCTTTGAATGAGAAGGCTAATAACAGGAAATTAAACAGAATCAGAAAATTATCATAATTGGTAAAGATAAATAAGTTTTAGAGTTCAAAATTTAGGAAATGCTCTGGGAATGCTAATAAAATTAGCGTGTACAAATTATAAATTATTAAATTATGTGTCCATATATATACACAAACACAAGAACTTTGGAAATAATGATTAACATGCCCATCTTTTTTACCCTTGATCTGGGTTTGAACTTGGGCTGGATAAAACTAATTTTTTTCCTAATGATGGAGATTTTTTATTTCAGATAGCTAATCCAACTATTAATCGAAAAGTGGCTATAATTTTTTTAAATTTTCTATCCACCACCTCACACACACACACACGAAGATATAAAAATCTCACCTTGGCAGTTGGAAAGTCTTATAAGTAATGAATAATATTTCTGTAATTTTCATTACACCACTCTCATGCAAAGTAGAGACTGGTTTCTGTCCGCTTTTAACACATTGAAGAGAGATGTGATCATAAACATATGACCAAAGTCATGTGAAAGATATATGATCCCCTAGATGTTCATTTCAATGTTGAACAGTTGGCCCAGATCACAATCTCTTACACATATCTTTATCATATACTTTTGGTCATGTTTATGATTACACCCTCTACAAGGTGTTAAAAGTGGATAGACACTAGGCCTTACCTTATTTGAGAATGGTATAGTGAAAATTACACTACAGAAATATTCATTAAGTGGATAATCTCTAGTCTAATGAATAACTAATAAAAATTAATGATATACTTCCATTAAGTAGTTTGTGTCAAAGTTGTGAGGGCTGTAAGTTTGACATTTATCAATTAAACTGTAATAACCTGTATATTTATACTTTACGTTTGTCCAATATAATAATAAATCGTGCTTTCACAATTCCAACGTAAAGCTATAACAACAAATTGAAAACTAAATTAAATGGCTAAGCACTTTCAAGAAGATGTACTTCTCATATTCATAGCCAGTTATGATCCTTTCTTTGAAATCATTATATAAATAAATCTGATATGCAAATTATATGCAAATGAGTCACTAAGACCATCTTTTAGATATCGCAAAACATGCATCTTTATGATTAATGGCGAAAGAGTCCTCTGCTATAAAGTATGCTTCTTTTACTTTTCGCCTAACATCATGTCGCTCAGTACAAACTAATTTTGCAGATGTGGGTTCGAACACATGTCCCGACAATTTTTGATGCTGAGCAAAAATTGAAGTGCATTCTGGATCCGTATGTCCCTTATTGTATTTATACCTATGTTGTGATATCCTAGTAGCTATAGTGGCTCTCGTTTGAGTTTCCATACACCTAACTTAACTAATAGGCTTATTAACAACACTAAGGACACTATAGCTTCTGATCAGACCCCATAGGTGTGTATAGAGTGGCATGCCCTCATAATGGATGTAAGGCATCATACTATGATGAAACGAGAGCCACCATAGCTACTAGGATATCACAACATAGGTATAAATACAATAAGGCACATACGGATCCAGAATGCACTTTCAATTTTTGCTCAGCATCAAAAATTGTCGGGACGTGTTCGAACCCACATCTGCAAAATTAGTTTGTACTGAGCGACATGATGTTAGGCGAAAAGTAAAAGATGCATGTTTTGCGATATCTAAAAGATGGTCTTAGTGACTCATTTGCATATAATTTGCATATCAGATTTATTTATATAATGATTTCAAAGAAAGGATCATAATTGGCTATGAATATGAGAAGTACATCTTCTTGAAAGTGCTTAGCCATTTAATTTAGTTTTCAATTTGTTGTTATAGCTTTACGTTGGAAGTGTGAAAGCACGATTTACAATTAAACTGTAGTAATTGGCTATCTATATATACCCATGGTAAAGTTATGTGTAAGAGATTATGATCTGGGCCAACTGATGAATGCTGGTTTAGCATGAAATGTGCATTTTGGAGATCATACATTTTCTTTACATGTCTTTGATTACACCCCTTTACAAGATGTGAAAAGTAGATAGAAACAAGTCCCTAACTTACATGAGAGTGGTGTAGTAAAAATTACATTACAGAAATATTATTCATCAAGCAGATAATCTCTGGTTTATTGAATGACTAAAAAATCTTGGAATATTTTTACTTTCATTATTCCTCAATGGGAAGGGAAGAAGTATATTTGGTAGGATTTGCTCTAAGTAGGCTATATATTATTTTATTTTACAGACATGCTTAAGATGCCCCTTAAGATCTTGAACAATTTAAATTTTAATAACCTTAAGGTATAAATGTTTCACATTAGCAATAATATTTAAAAGCTTGTTAAGTGAAATTTTCAATCAGCACTTATTTTTCTCTTAAGTTTGAACATTCTCTCTCTCTCATATACAATATATTATTTGCTCTGATTTTCACACAAATACTTCTATTTACTGATTACCTGAGTTGCATTTATAATCCTAATTTCATGTTTTTCAAAAAAGAAGCTTTTGTTAAATATACAACATGTTCTTTAATTTGAATAATAAAAAACAGCTACTCATTGAGGAGTATGGGCTTGAAAAAGAGAAAAGGGTATGGCTTTAATGCTTGGGAGTTCATAAGAAGTTCAAGTGCCAAAATTGATTCTGGAACCTCACAATTCAAAGTTGGATGCTTTACCTACTGCACCAAAATGCACAGGGCTGGGCAACAAAGAAATGTAGAAAGGAGAGAGGGTTTGCCATGTCTATACAAATCAATCTATGAACCACAAGTATGCTCACATATAGAGCATGCTAGTCAATTTTTCTGTTTGCTTGATATTAAAATGTTGTCTTAAATTTATTCAACAGAACACTTTTCTTTCTGAAATACTATCATACCATAACTAATTGTAGTTCACCATTATATTTTATTCTCTACTATATTTTACCATTGGAACCAATTGCACTTTTTTAAAATGTATTCAATATAAATTCTTATAATATGGATGAGATCTACCTCATTCATGAAAACCATGCTCACTTTCACCATAAAACACCCTTTTCAGTAATCTTACATTGTTCATTCATTTTTTATGTCCAGTCTAATGACGGTGTGATTTTACACTAATGGGTTCTATAGTGTCATATTCAGCAAGTGCCCTTGTATTTTTAAAATTTTATGAAGCATCTTTAAATGAAACTTATCTATTGTCTTTATATTGTGGCAGTAAGATATCAATGTCTCAGTTCCGTAAAATAAATTAGGTAAAAAACAGTTCTACATATCAATAATATAGTTTACATTATTTATTTCCCTATGATGAAATACTCTTATTTTTTAACTCAAATTATAGTCTTTGTTGTAATTTACCATCTGTTTAAAAAACTATTAAGGATTTAAACTACTTTACATTCTCAAGTTGATTCCAATCTAAAAATTGCTGAGGATTTTTTTTCTGTCACTATCTATTGAAGAACTTAAAACCAAAGTCTTTATATGTTGCATTCAAAACATTAAGTACATTCTGTCAATTGTCTTTTGAACTGACAAAAATAGCACAATTACTCAGAATTCAAAAAAATTTTGTAATCATTTTTTAATTGATTCAAATTAAAAAATTCCACCATTAAACCTATATCATGCTTGTTTGAGTAAGTTGCCTATAAAGATTTCCAAAGACCACTCTTATAGAAATTGAAAACAATGTTGGAGCAAGTACACACCTTGTTTACACCAATTTTCATTTTAAATGTCTGATTTTCCACATTTAGTAATAATAATTCCTCTCATTCCATCTTGTAAAAGCTTTGTGTAATAAAAGTAAATTTTGGTGACCAATCAGTTTTAAACAATCCCATAGCCTATTCTGTTAACATCTTGAGCAGATCAATAAAAGCAATATATAAATCGTGTCTTTGTTCCTGAAACTTTTCTTGCATTTGCCTGGTAACAAAAAACTTGTCCATAGTGCATCTCTGATAACTATCCCATCTATGATTGGAAGAAATTTATTCAACAAAATTATTGAAAATACCATTGCTGCGGTGGATAATAATGATATTCCATGATAATTATTGCAATCTTGTGTAAAGCCTTTATTTTTAAATATCGGAACAATAAAAGCATTTTTAAGATTAGGCAGTACAACTTTATGGATCGATATATTCCTTAAAAAAACTCCGATATTTTTGAAATTAACATATCTCCATATTTTTAATTTTCTCCACCTATTTTATTAGGACCTGCTGTTTTTCGATTTTTAAGAAAGAGTTGATTTAATTTCTCAAAACTGGATATAGTTGCTCAAATTTAAATAAGTAAATAAAATAGATGTATCAAAGTTGTCATCTCAACTTTTGTAATATTATTTAATAATCAAAATACTTCTTTCACCTACTCAAAATAATGTCCTATAAGAGGGTGCTATGGTAGATTCATTAGGATTGTGGTATTATTTTTTGGGTCCATATGTAGCTTTCAGTGCATCAAAAAATTTTTTAAAAGACCATGATCAGTAAATGTCTTTATCTTCTTCACAATTTTAATCAATTGTTTTTAAGCCTTCTTGTCGATCATTGAATTTGTTCTCTTCAGATCTCTATAATTATTATAATGCTTCACATTTAAGCTATTAGTTTGTCAAGCAGAAAATACCATATGTTTTCTTTTAATCAAATCACTAATAATGATTCTTTTAGTAAACTCAAAAATAGAATTTCTTATATTCATAACATTCTCTTGTAAGAGAATTCCATGCTTCAATAATATGACAATCCTGAAAATACAAATGAGAAATTTTAGTGTTTAATAACTTTTGAAAATTTAGTACATATTATAGATACTTCTAAAGAATGAACATCAATTTTATTTGTGAATATTATTGGAGTAATATCTATTTTTATTATTTTAATCTTAGAGCACATAATCTATGATCTGTCCAACAACTTGTGCTTGTAAGTTCTCGCATAATGTGAAATCTTTTATTCCTAAAAGTAATGTGTAATCTATTAAATGCTATTATTTTGAATGTGTGTATGCATTTGTGTTCCTTTGTAGTGATTTTTCTATCCTAAAAAAATGTTTTTGATAGCCAAAACTATTTGAATTTACAGCACCAGTATTATGATTTTCAATAACTTTTGGTCAAAGTTTATTACTTATATCAACATGTGCATTAAACTCTCCAAGAAAAAAAGTTCTCATTTAAATAGTATTGCTGTAATAATGCTATTCAACAATGAATAAAAGCTTTCTTACTTAAATCTAAGATTGGAGAATAGGCATTAATAAAATAAATGCTAATACCATTGTGCAAAATGAGTATTTAACATCATTAGCCTTTCATTGATACAATAAGGAATTCCACCACTAGAAGATACTGAATTAAATTTTGTTGCAAATTCAACACTATGCATTCTGATACTGACTGATCTGCTCCCCCCCCCCCAAATTGTGTATTCTTCCATACTATTAAACTTTTCTCCTCTGTGAGATGAGTCTCATTAAAGCAGCTATATCATCCTCAAATATTCATAGATCCTCAGTTATCAGTGCAGTTCTCCATTCTGGTTTGAGGAGTTTGTATCAAATAATATTTGCACATTCCATATATTTACATTTAGAAAAATATTAAATGTACAATACTTCCCTTTAGTACTACCATTGTCTTTGCTTTACCCCTACTACTGATATTATTATTATTCTTTTTGTTATTGTAATGAGTAATCTACCAGACATGACAGCAAACTTTGTGAGACAGGATATTTTTACGCTAGATTATGTAGGTTCTTCCACTTTCATGGTAGGCAATGAGGTCCTAAATAGGACTGTCTAAATATATAGTCTGTGCAAGCCAAAAGTTTGGTCTCGCCCCAATTCAGTTTCAAACCATCTCATTAATGATTGTACCACCTTGAGAAAATATCACAATTATGGACTGCTGGCTTTCTAAGCCTGCTCCTGACGTTGCTTTCTTAATTTTTAATTGCTTAGTTAAAAAAAGAAGAAAGAATTGGAAATCAGAAATGCCACATGTGCAGTAATTAAAAAATGGATATATTGCACAACCACATAATCCTACTATCATAGTTAGTGTAAAATGTCTGATGGCAAGAAAAGTTCATGGATTGGGCTTTACAGTAATTTAAGTGACTGAAGAAAGAGAGACAAAATAATGATCAGTAGTATTATATGAGGTGACTGATATAGCCAATGATCCCTTCTAATGATTTACCTAAGAAAATTGAACTATGCTCTGTTTAGAGGAAATTACTGTTTTCAAATGTAAGCAGTTTTTTTTATATATATTTAAAGTTTAAACTTTTTCTTGTTTGGGAATTCGTAAGAAATTTGAACAATGGAAGTAGTGGAGCTGGAGCTGCAATCTATGACCTTGCACTTCACAATTTGCTATTCTACTATTACACTAAACTATATAGGATACAATAAATATTTTATAAAAAAAAAATTTTTTTGTATGAATTTAACTTTATCAAGATAGGTTATTTTATTCAAACTTTATTTTAATCATTATATATTAGTTTACATTTTGCTCATTTGTATTGTGCTATATCATTTCTTTCACATGTACAATAAATGTAAAGTAATATTGTTTTAAGTTTCATTTGAAATTACGTTAGAGAAAATTCTGTTTATTAGGTTTTCTTTGTTTTGGGTTTTTTTTTCCATCTTTATTTAAATGAAAATCAACCTTTAAATATTTTATTATTGCAAATTATAAAAATTTCTTCGTTTAAAAATAAGTAATTGTATTAAATGGCAACTGCATTGGGGCTTGTAATAAAAACAAGCTTCACATTATCACATACATACCATGAACCTGATCTGGTTTTTATCATATTCAATTTATTATAAAATCAAAGATTACAGATTAAATCAAAAATGGCATCTCAAAAATGAACGAGTAAATTTATGCAAGTTGTAATCCTATTATTAGAAAATAAATCTTTATATATACAATGTATTAGGATTATCAAGAGTTTCATTCAAATTTGACATTGTTGACATTTCATTTAATTATAGCAAAAATATCTTGTCAAAATTCATAAATGGCAGTTTGTAAATATGCCTAAATTTCACCCATTTAACTTTCATAATCTATAAAACCTGAAGTCTAGATGCTTTTTTTTTTTTTTTTTACATCTTTGATACAATTTTTATAAGTCTTCAAGATATTCAAAATATCTGGAATAACTAAATGCTCTTATATCAGCAATGTTAAAATTTCGGAATACCATAAAATGCATAGTGAAAATGAGAATTGATATATCTGTTAGGAAAAGTTTTAAAAACCACAAAAAATAACTACTTTTCATTATTTGTACTATTTTTCTTTCTAATTAAGATAATTGTTAATCAACTTCAGCATACTTTACCAGCAATTTTTTAAATAAACTTTTATAACTTTTCCAATTTAAATGTATTCAAAAATGGGTACTTTACACAGTGAAGAAATGTTTGGTAAGCAAAATTTGACAACAAACAAAAAAAGTAGTATATTGGGATTTTAAGTAGTGAGGATTTACATACAAGAATTCAATCACATTTAATTATTGACTTTGAAAGAAACGAAAATGAATAGTTCTCATATAAAATCATAGTGTATGTGGCAGTTTGCTTTTTCAAACAAAATTATTCATTCCAAAAATGCAAAAGATATATCAGTTCAGAAATTATTATGATAGAGTCAGTTAAGATAGGATAACTCAATCCTAGATCATTTATTTAAAAACAGAAAATTTTAAGATAATTTGATAGCATAATAATTTGAGCAGTTGTTATGATGCATAAGTAGTTTTCTAGTGAGCAAAAAATTCAATTACTGAATGGGAAAAAAAATTCTATGAAAATATATATATATAACAATTAATAATGTAAAAAACTTTTTTCAACACATGGTTTCATGCCATTTTTAAATGTTAAGTATCTATTTTAACATTAACCAATTATTGCTGATAGAATATATATAAAGTTATATGATGTATGTATTATTTACTCTGTATATTATGTTGTATAATCGATTCTTTGAAGTTATATTGGATCTCTATATTGTACTGGTTGAAAAACGTCTATCGATCCAACAAACCCCTGAATACAGGTAAAGTACCTCGAGTCCGACCATGTACAAGATATGTCAGGTACATCGTGAACTCTGCCCTATTTACCTATATCCCCAGGTCAAAGATTTAATCAATAGCCTTTCTTGACGATACGATCAAATTCCTCTACTTTCACCATGCCAGCAGCTGAGTCTTAAAGCATGAAATTGATTTTTAACTATATTTAAATAAGAACTTGGGTGATTGATTTATATATAAATTTAAAATCAAAATCTATTTAAAATAAAAGTAAATAAAAATGATTCAAGGAACACTGGAAGTTTTGTTTTAGTTATATATATATATTTAAAAATCATTAAGTATTTTACATTAATATTTAACTCTAGCTCTTTAAAACAAAAAACACAATCTTTAAATTAATTTTTATAATTATACAAGTTCATGACAAATTTATATTAGCAGTTAACATTTCATTTGTTTAGTTTATATACTTTTACTTTTGTTTACATTTATTTTCCTTTAAAATAAAACAAAAATGATTTTATAAATTAAATGATCACGGATTTTAAAATTATCCGTGCACATTTAATACAAGCTTATAATATAGCGGCAGGTCTAAACATCTCCCTAACGGACATATATAAGAATGAATATTTTATTTCTTCTTTACACAAGATTTAATCAAAACATTTTCTATTGAAACGGACATTAAATAAACCATTATAATAAGACTAATTTGACATCTTACTCCACTAATATATAAAAAGAATTGATTTTATTTTTTTTTATAAAAAGAATAATTTAGATTTTCAATAACTAATGTTTTATGACATTAGTGGACCTTGCTGGCATAGCTTATAACCAACTTTACAGTGATTAAATCTGTAAACGGTTATAACAAAAAAATAGATCAGTTAATTATCAAGCAAACAAGCCACTTTAATTGGACTTACAACTAAAATCATACCTATAAGAACTATAACGCGAATCAGCCAAAATCAAATGATTTTAACCAATTACGAAAACAAAAGAGTTGACTACTCAGGTCGAAGATCCTTAAGTAAAATCATTTCCCTATGGCTTACATATTAGATAGGCAAAAGAAAAGCAAAACAATGTCGGGTTAATAAATATACGAATGCAAAGGAGAGAAGAAACGTAGGTAGGAAGATACGAGCTGGATTACAGACACTCGCATGACTATTCCAACGAAGAATAAAAAGGGAAATCGATACATCTACATTTCGCATCCATATACCGACAGGAGATAGGACTTACGGAGAATCAACATGCCCACCTGTACAGGTACCACGCTGGCCAACCCACTCTATCTCAACCACGCTATCCGATTCACAGACGTGTGCGAAACCGGAAGCTAACTCCGAATCACCAAATCAGTGACCGTTTTAGGTCTGTCCATGATACTCCAAGCATTCTTTATTAACCCGAGATATTATAATCATTAAATATGAACGAATTATAATTAAATAGCCTTGAATGATCTAATACTACATAGAGACCAACCTGCGTAAACAACTACTTTATGTAAATATTTAACCTACAAAATCATACATATAGAAATAAGGGAATTTAATTCTCGAATAAATCCCCCTTCCTTCTTTCATAACTTAAAAAAAAGGCATGATAATTAACTGACCCTATCCAGTGGCGCTGTTACAAGGTCAAAATCTATAGCATATTACTTTTGTTTTGAATTACAGAAATATAAAATAATAGAATCCCATTTTGGAAAATCTATAATAAATTTATTTAAAATTACGGTAAATTTATTTTTTGAAATATATGTATATATTCGATATTACTTCACTTGCGAAATAAAAATAGATCAACTTATTTTATTTTTAAAATTAAATCGTTCTTTATTAAAATTCCCTTCCCTAGTAAACATAATTTGCTCTCTTAGCAAATTATACTCTTTGAGCCCCCGCGAGTGAAATTTGTCGAAATAAAAAAAAAAATCAAATAAATAAATTCATATTCAATTAATCAAAAATATTAAAAATTATAGTGAACATTATAATTTAAAAGAAAAAGTGTTAAAGAATCAGTTAAAAGATTTTCAATAAACAATAACTTTTGACATTTTAACACTTTACAAAACTATATTTACATTCTAATAATAATTTTGTAAAAATCTGGATGACTTCCTTGGTCCTCCCTGGGATGAGTTCTGCGGGTGAATGTTGATGGCTTGTGGCATTTGAAGGCAGGTTTTAGCAGCAGTATGTCAGAAGGTTTCACATCTCAGGAGGGAACGGGCGGTGAATTTCCCTTTTAATTCTCGCTCACCATTTCACAGATGTGGAGACATTCTCAAACTCTGTTCTTTTCTCCCATTATTTATACCTTTCTAATGGTATACGATTTCTCTGCTGCCTCAGGTGATTTGCCTTTTGAAAACAATAGGAATTATGCTTTTGTTCTAATTTTAGAAAGTTTGTACCTCGATAGGGTCAATAGATTTCAATATAATTTTTATGTTCGTTTTTACTTTGAGATAACGATGTAGAATCTCTATTAATTAATCAATAGTGATTCCAAAGTGAATGGATTTTGGTAATTTATCAATACTTTAATTTAACATTTAGTTTCAACTTCTTATCGAGATACAAATCTTTCCAAAAGGCCATCTTGGATTCTTAAACTAAAAAAAATAGCATTTTAAACATACATATATAAAAAAAATTCAAAATTTACTATTTGAATTTTTTTCCCTTTTAATAATAAAAATGGAATAACTTGGTGTGTTAGTATGATTATATATATATTTATGATTAACACTATCCAAAATAAATTTTAGCTATTTATTCAGGATAGTTAAAAAAAATGTTCTTTTTTAGAATAATAAAAAGCAAACATTAGTAAAATAAATAATTAGGTGGGTAAGACTGTGAAATGGCAAATCTGAATCAGATTTACCATTTCAATATGAGGGTTTTATTCTATTTTACTGATGTTTGTTTTGGTATTGTTGTTATTTTACTTTCATTATATAATACTAGATGATGTTCTATCTGCAATAATTGGTTAACTTTAAAATAGGTGCTTAACATTTGAATAGGGCATGAAATCATATGCCAAAAAAGGCTTTTTGTGTATATTTATTATTGATATATATTTCTATAGCTTCTGTATATGATTTTTATTATTTATTATGAAAAAACAGAGTAATGGATTTTATTAATTTCCATTTTGATGATATGTAACAATATAGCTATTACATTGAAGTGAAAATTATTCTCATTTGAAACTCCTATTTATATCTATTAACATATTTTGTCAACAAGTCTTATAATAATACAACTCTTAATATAAGTCTTGTAATATTGAATACAAAATATTAAAATAATGGGTCACATTATATTATTTGATAATGTGATTAAATTTCTGCACAACTGCTCCATCTACTGAAAATTTTATTTTTTGTATGGTTACATAGATATCTTAGTAATGATGTTTTTGTGTCTAATGTAGACATGAAAAAGGCAGTGATTTAAATCTTGTAGTTTTTAATAGCACTTAAATAGTTGGGTATGTAAAATTAAAATTGAGTTAAAATGGATTAATCTCTATTTCATCTTTTTATAATATTGAAAGTATTTTATATATATGTTTAAGAGAATAAACCAAACATTGTGAGTTTAGGATGATTTATTTATGATATCTACAATAGTTATTAACTTTATATTTTCCCATATTTCAAAATTTTCTATTGCCATGGAATAGAATAGTCTTCAGATTGAAAAGGAAGTCAGCTTTAAAGAAAGTTCTGTCAAGGCTTTACTAATTAGGATTGAGCTCCTAGCAAAAAAAAATTGAAAAGAAAAAGATATTTATTTTTTTTATGTAAAACTGTGAATTTTATTTCTGTATGTATGTGCGAATGAAATCTTAAATTGGATTCCAAGTGATAGTAAAGGATTTTAAATAGACCACTTGCTAGATAGATGGATAAGTTAGTTAGAAATAAAGAGAAAAGTAGCTATGGATTGGAAAAATTGGAATAACTTTGGAGTGACTTTCATTCTATTGATCAATAATGATTGAAAATAATGGTAGATTAGTTTTATGATTAGTAAAATTATTTACTGTTCTACTGTTAATTATTATAAAACTTATTTTATTTTTAAATTATTATCCTTTACATTTTAGAAATTTGTTTTATTATATGGACATTGTCTGACCTTGATAATAGAAAAAAAGTAATCAGTTGGTTTATTAAATGATCAGAAAGGAGTTCACAAGAAATTCATACTCTGTGAGTGATGAATTAGACCATGATTTTTATGAGTGTATCATTGCATTAAACCAGGCAGGGCGCATAAATGAATAGTTTTATTGCTCAAGAGTTTATAAAACTTTTGAGTGCTGGAAATGGTCCATGATATATGAACTTTGAGCTCCAAAGTCTGATATTCTGCCACCACACCAAATAATGCAAGGCAATTAATTTAATAATAAAAACTTATTGAGAATGCATTTATAGTCCTAAATATCAAAAGTTAATATTTTAGTCTCTACCCAGGATTGCCAGGGAGTTTAGGTGAAACTGTTTAAATTTCTAAATAATATTTGTAATAATATGTTAAAACCAATATATTTTCTCAATTGACAATTATGCAACATTACTATTTTATTTTATTTTAAAATACTGATTTAAAAACAATAAGAAATTATTTAGCTAGGCTGTCATCCTTTGTATTAATTTAAAATGTGCAAATCTTGTATTTGGGCTTAAGAAGGGAAATCTTGTGCATTTGTTTAACTAAGAATTATATATTTATATAACACTGATGTTCTACCACCACAAACTGCAACATGTATGATCAATTTATAAATAAATAATGTAGACAGGTGACTTTGGGGATATATACTAAGCCTCCCGATTTAAAAATGAAGGAAAATTTCCCAAGCCAGCCAAAGAAATTCATGGAGTTTTCTGCTGTGATTAAACCTTGGAATAAAACTACTGTCTCAATATCTTATCAATTGTCTCCTTGACTGTTCTTGGAATTAACAACTGAGGAGATATTACTTCAAACTCTTCTATTGTCCAGGGAGAGCAATCTCATGAACTCTTTAACTTGACTCATTGCATCCCTCTTAAAAATCCTACCCACCGCTCTGACATCTATATTACCGCTTGCTGTCTACATATGTGTAAAGGGGTGATTTAATTTAATTGTTTTAAATTGAAAACATGGCACTAGATAAATAAATCATTATATGTATTTAATATTATAACTAATACTGGCATGCAGTAAATTGTAAAAATTTTGTAAACATCAATTATTAAGATATAGTGAATGGAATTAAAAGTGATTAATTGAGATCTTCACAATCTCATTTCTAAATGCTTAAGATTTGCCTATACATATATATGCTTAGGTTAAAAAGTTAAGGTGGATTCATCTTATTTTTTCAAAAGGCTTTATCTTGTGTTTGGAAAGGAGAGTATTCCTTAAATGTTTAAATCTATACAGCACATGTGTAGAGAAGTGATTCCCTAATGATTGTTGCAAGTACTTGTATAATATAGACTCCTTTTAAATTATTTTTTTATATAGTTAAAAAAAAAATTAATATTCTGACTTCTAAATTATAAAATAATTCTTAAAAAGACATTGAATGTTGATGCTGAAGCACAATACAGACTCCAATGTACTGCTGCTAAATTCATTGAGTCAACAAATAGGATATTTCCTCATCATCAGTATAACTACTACAGCTTAATTAATTGTCCAATATATTGTATGAAAGAGAGTCATGGAGTTTTGAACAATGTAAAATAAAAAATTTCATTTAGGAATTCTTATATAAAATTATGGTGGCAGAATATCAATGAGTATGTATTTTCTTTAGCTTGCTGAATGGTGATACTATAGAATCTACTACTACAAATTCTTATCTTCATGAGATTAGACTTGCGAAGTGAATAAATGACTTTTTAAAAATGGCAAATTCTATATTTATTACTTTTACTAGGAAGATATGGCTGAGAATGGGATGTGATGGAGAGATATATTTAGGCAAAGACTCAAACTTTTTAAGAAAGAAAAGTTGTAGTTGTATTAAAGTAGGTCCAATTCAAACATTGGTAGAAAATTTGATGTTCATTTTTTAGAATAAACCACTATTTGTACTAAATTTGGATTTGTCTTCATAATACTGAATCATGGAAATCTTTTAAAGATTGTGTTGTGTGCATAAGTAAGTCTCTTTTTAGATTTACTTTTAAAAAAAGAATCTTGAATAAATCTATGATAATTATTATTTTGTTATTACTATTAATGAAGTTAATTAAGAGAAATCATACTGTTTTCTCCATGGCTGAATACTAAAATAAAAGTATCTTATTTATTAATTATAATTAAATGTTTTTTTCTGTTTTTTTTTATGTATGAAAGCAATATATGGAACTGAAAAACAAGTACAATCCCATTAAATCAGTTGATGGGACATTTTTATATGATGGTGATATTGTTTTGAATAAGGGAGGATTTTGTTTATATATTAAACATTGATGCAAAATTCAAGTGACTGCTTTTGTTGATCTATCCATATATCTATTCATTTAGATTTGGATAAAAATATTTGGCTTTTTACACTCTTAACTAACTATTATAAACCATAAAATTGTGTCAGGTAATGAAAATAAATGGAGATAAAAAAAAACCCGCAATAATTATCACATATTATCAGTTATCCATTACAACAAAGTAACTTGTAAGAATTTTATTGAATAAGTTGTTTCCAATCAGACAGTCATTGTGGTTCTGTATAATTATTAAGCACTAGAGACATGAGTATTGTTCACTCACAAATGTAAGTAAAGTGTTATGAATGAGGATCTATGTATGATTTAATTAACTATGAAGGGTTTGTGGCAATGTTTGAAAGTAATTGATTATGCATAGAAGTTACTTCATAATATGTATCTTCTAAGTGATGGTATAAGCAGAATAGTCTAATGGTGGAAAAATAAGAAATATTTGAAATGAAATCTGATGTTAAAATAGGATGTATACTAATTCCAACATCGTTTTCCATTTAGTGACAGAGGCCATTGAAAAGTTTGTAGTTGGTTTCTTGGAAAAGGGAATCAAGATGTGATATAAGTTTGGTAGTGGGTTTTTTAAATTTTTCTGATTAAAACAAGAACTTCATCCTCTCAGCATCTAGATTTAAAATTTGCTGCAAATCATGATATTCTTTCCAATTCAAAAGATGATCTACAGAATATTTTTAATATTTTGGATGCATTAAAATTGAGTTTAATAATTTATGTTCAAAAAAATTTCAGGCATAGATGGAAAAAAAAATCAGTAATTTTTAACTCTAATGATTATCGACTTATGAAGATTAGTTTACATATGTTGATTAAAAAGGTAGATTTGGATGATGAGATTTATCAGTATAGCCTTTGGATATTGAGATCCATCAATATAGGCTTTCCTTTAAATTAAAAAGATAGGTACTTCATCTTAGTGATTTCACTACTTCAACTATATACGAGATATATATATAAAACTCTTTATATTGTTAAATTTATTCTATTTAAGTGAAACGATTTTTTATTGATAAAATTTTAAAGCATTGGAAAATTTTTATTCAAGGATGCTTGGTTAGATTCTAAAATTATGATGACTATATCATCAATCAATATATTCATCAATTTGAAGTATCTAGTGGTATTAAATCTATTTTTTAAAAAACATATCTTCATTGGATTGTAGAGTAGGGGAATGATAATAGACTTTCTTAAAAAAAAATGTTATGATTAACTTGATTATGGGTTTTTGGAGAGAAGCATTTACATTATAAAGATTATCTTAAACATTCTAAAGAAATGCAACAGTGATTGCTTTTGTTATGAGAATATGGCTAAGAATAGAATGTAATAGAGAGCTACGATTAAATGAATAGTTGAAATTATTCTAAAATAAAAGGATGTGTTACCAATGTGTGATGTAGAAATCAAAAAGTCTTTACATAACTCATTGCAAACAAATATTTTTTCAGCAGTCCAAAAAAAAATATCAAAGAAGGCATTATTATGCTTTTCAAGTATCACATGATGAAGATTTGATCCTTTTTTTAATATCTTCTTGTTCATAATTGCTTTATATATATTTCCTGATCAATTTAAGTTGATTAGTGTGTTGACTGTAAGCCGAATATCTGAAAGAGAAATCTTATAACTTATTGGAATATGAAAATGTATGGACTTAAGGAATTCATCTATGTAGCCATTACAAAACTTGCCATTAATTCTTTTTTTTTTCTAGAATTGTTATGGTTAACTCATTAATGTTGTCCTATAATTTTTTTTATGATAATTGGCAATATGTTGTTTAGTATTATAATTTTATATAATCTATAAATATGCCAGTTATTGCTCTGTGGCAGAGTATCACATTGAATTGAAGCATAGTCTGTTACTTCTTATAGTGAAACATCACATGACCTTCTAAATATTTGCTTATATGTGCATTATTTTGCATTTATTTTTGTGCAAGCATATGTTTGTTGAGATAATGACAGTAGAGATTACCATCAAAGGACATTATATATATATAGTAATTTACAATAATGCTTTATTTGTGAGATTATTTGTGTGATATTAATGTGGTGTATTTACTTTTTTTTATTGTCCAATTTAATATAATATCACCTTTTTTTTTTTTTTTTTTTGCATTTTTTTGAAGCAATTTTCTTTATTATTTACTATTGCAACTTAATCTTTTATATAAAAGATGAAACAATTCTTTGATGAAAGTTCCAGTCAAAACTGCTAGAAGGAAAGAAAAAAGAGAGTTGTTTGAAAAAGTGCTTGAAAGAGAAGTGATGTTATTGTGGTATTACCTGTGAATAACTGTTCTGGTGATGTATAAACTGTTTGCTTTGCTATTGGTTAGCATTAGTCAGGATGTTGAGTATTCCACTTAGAGTAATGAATTAATATTTTGCAAGCTGTATGTGAAGCCCTCCAGTGACTTTCACCCAAGGAGTGTGATAACACTTAAGTTCTTGCATTCCCTTAAGTTGTGAATTTATTATAAATGTAGTTGTTTTATAGCCTAAGTTTTATATCTAGTATACCCATCTTCATTATCTTTGTATTAAAATAAATGATTGTCATATCTCAATATGCTTCATTTCAACATTGCTGTATTCTTGTTTTTCAACACAATTGTTTTTCTCCCAGTATGCATTGCATATTGGAAGAATGTATTGTCTTTGCAAGCATGAAGTATTAATGACTGGCAAACAAGGCATTAATTTCAATTTTGATTATGCATTGTATGTCTCAGTAAATTTATGGTGTAAAGTCTTGGTTTTTTAATCAATTCTTTGCTGTTGATTTAATAAAAATTAAACAGTATCAGAATGGATTCTGTAATTAAGGCTTTAATAATTTGATATCATAACGATCGGGGAAAAATGAATCTTAACGTATCTGCACTACAAGAGCGCCATCTAGGTCATTCGAACCTAGAACATTTATAGAGTAGGCAGATACGCGCTGTCAAAGATCCAACTTTTATTTTATTGACCGGTTGCCCTTGCCACTAGCTCATGGAGTAGCAGAGGTTTTAAATTATATTTATTAAAAAAAATAAACTAGATCACTGCCAGTATTAATAACACAACAGATTTTATTAACACACATTTAAAATTGAGGAATACATTTATTTTTAGATTTTAACATTAATTTTTTTTAAAATTTAAATTACTATTTTAAATAGACCGCTCAGATCGGCATTTAAATTATATTTTACTTTAGTGTGTTGAGTATAGATATGCTACATAGATTTTTTTCACGTAAAAACTTATCAAAACTTTCATTCAATCTTAGACTAAAAGTTTGTAGCCAAACCCAATGCCTGCTTCTAGATATATAGTCGCAACCAATGCAATATGAAGATGCTAGCATAAAACCACACCGACAGGAATGTGCATCTGACCGTGTGATATTATTTGAAGGAAATGATCCGTGTCCAGAACAGGAATGTGCATCTGTCTGACTAAGGAATCATGTATATATATATATATTTTAAAAGGTGCTATGTATGGGGTGAGAACGGTCTTTCTGCTGACTTATAAATTCCTGTCCATAGAGCTAGAAGGGGTCAATGGTGCAGGAAATACGTCTGCGACCATTTCAACGATATGACTGCCTCTTTGGGGTCATGCATTCAGTTGGGCATGTTGCCCTGTATGCAAAACATGCTTCACATTACATTGATATAAACACCCATATATCCCTCCACAAGCATCGTCCTAACTACGAAACAAATAGCCTGAAATTAACCCTTTAAAATAAACATAAACGAATTTAACGAATCTATATAGCTATCCACCCCAACTTAAATTAAAATACATTTTAGTTAAAACATAACACACACACAAAAAAAGAGAAATGGAAATGATTGCTTAAACATCTGCATAAAAAAATACTAATAATTGATTTTGCTATTAAGAGTTCATATTTTACTGATTGAGCAGATTTAGAAGTCCATCTTCGTGATCACTTTTGTAGATATTGTCTTTGTTTGAAACGAAACTGCTACTTGCCATGCATTTGGTCAGGAACTGTCATCCAGAGGCCTCAGCTGGTTGTTCGGAAAATTAAATTTATTGCAGATTTTCACATCGTGAAAATCTGAAATATAGCTAGTTATAACAGTATATTCATAGTCAGCTCTAAGATAACAATTATAATAATAATTTGACTTTTATATTTTTATTAGTCTCTTATCATCCAATCTTTGGATTCAACGAGCAAGACGTCACTAATCCTCTGGTGTTTCAATTACGGTCCATGCTGACATTTCTGGTGTTTGCATTGGTCATTTAATTTTTTTTTCTCTTACCATTTAATTTATTTTAAGTGCCCCAAGGGATAGTTTGCTTTAGAACAATCATTTAATTAATAAAACAATCATTTTTATTTTCTAAGATTATAGAAATCAACATTATTTCTATTTCCAAAAATATCATCTTTATTTTTTTTACAAAAAAAAACTACTTTCAAATACTTTTATTTTTCAAAATAGTTTTTAAAGTTGTCCATCTATGCGATCTATATATGTTAAACAGTTTTTAAATTTCAGTTTTTAAGTTAAGTTTTTTCCTTTTTAATAAATCAATTTTTATTTATGATCTTTTTATTTTAATTTTAAAATAATATAACGGCATATTATATTCCGTTACAATATATATTAATTTAGGAAAATCTAATATATGATCAAATATATTTAATAGCCCAAATATAAAATGAAAAAATAATTTTTGGTAACTATCTGGAATTAATGTTTTTGGCAGCTGTTTGGTCTAGCCATACTTTGGATTTAGTTTTCAATAGTTTATATTACGCCCTTATAATCCATAAACTAGGGTCTTTTTTTCATTATTGAATGTTTACTTATTTTGCAATATCTAAAGCTAGATGCTAAAATAATGGTAAATGAGAGAGTTAAGACCAAGTAATGGGCAAAAAGAATAGCCCAACAAATATCAGGAATGGCTTGAAGAAAATGGGATTAGAAAAATAGAAAAAGATTTATAAAAGATCTAATATAAAACTGTTTACAATCAATTGATAAAGAAGAGCTTAGTGGCATGCATATACAGTAGATTTTTGTTCCTGGGCCAGGAAAGGGGATTGAATAGGATTATATCTAAGGTATGGATATCATAGTTTATGAGGAATAGAAAATTATACATGAAGCTATATACAATAATTGGTTAGTTATCGGAAAGAAGTAATAATAAACATCATCTGAAGATAACGTATTAAATAAATTGTATATTTATAATAATATTAGTAAAAAAAGAAAAAGATGTCATAGCGCCAAACTTGCAGAATGCTTTTGATGTTAAGTGCCATTCTGGCATATCAATTAATAATTACATGTTTATTGATAATAACTATTAAGAAATTAATATATAATTTATTTATTTTTGTATAATATGATGTAAATTTTTGTGTTTTTGATAAAAAATAAAATCACCTATAACATTGTGAAGAACATTTATGGAAATATTTTATATATTGATAACATTTTTAACAAAAATTTATTCCTAGTTTCGATTTTTTTATTTATTCTAGGAAGGAACACCATCAGAACGGAGTCCGTTATTAGATCCTGTAAGTAATGCTCCAAGGATTTCAACAGGGTATGTTATGTGACTATAAATGCCAATATATCTTTCAAATATATTTCAGTTATATATTTTATAGAATGTTTTTTTTTAAATATGTGTACATATGTGGAAAATATTATTTAATTTATATATGTATAAGAATACAAAATTAATGGTGTATCACTGATACAAAATGATTCATTGAAATGTATAAAGACAGGTGTGTGTGTGTGTGCGTCTGTTAAATATATTTGGTTGAAAAAGTCTGCTCATCTCACACATACTTAAATAGCTGTATGTGTTTAAGTAAGAATATGTATGATGTGTAATTAATTCTTTGTTGTTATTTTTTTTAGGCAATAACAATATTTAATTTATAAACA
This sequence comes from Epiperipatus broadwayi, assembly GCA_028023455.1. NCBI lineage: Eukaryota > Metazoa > Onychophora > Udeonychophora > Euonychophora > Peripatidae > Epiperipatus > Epiperipatus broadwayi. Next base: position 122,751 of record JAQFVV010012470.1, read on the forward strand.
AGCACATATAGGTAGAAAATATTTTGTAAATTATGTAGTCCCATGTAATATTAAATAGGTTTTTTTTTTTTTTGTAAATATTAAAAATGTAAAATTAAAGTGGAAACTCGTTCCGAGGTATAGTTAGTGAAATTTTTGATAGTGTTTCCAAACTAAAAAGATATCAAAAATGATTGATAATTTATGATTATGTTCTTCTTTGAAATACATTTTAAATAATGAAATTGTATCAGCATTATATGCTTAATTGATAAACTGATTTTATAATCAACTGGTCATCAGACTAAGACAAAACAAGCAAACTAAATATCTGCGATGAAGATAGAAGGAACTTGAATAAATTTCTAATGGCTAATTCTGTTTATTGTTTTCAATATATATGTACAGGAATAAGAAGATCATTAAAAATTTAATATTTATTGTAGATGATATTATTTAGAGGGGGAAAAACTGCAACATGTGGAAATTTAAATGTAATGGAAAAATTTAGTTTTAAATGGCTTTAAATTTGAGACACATTTAATGGTAATAAATATAGGTGATGCGTCATTACAATATTGTTTACAAGTTGTAGATAATCTAACATGTATAAATAGATAGCTAGATGAAGTTTTCAGTAAATAATTTATAATGATTTAAGTTATCAGTTTTATTTTTCAAAGCTCTCTAATCTCTAAATATCACTTACAATTTTCTTATCATTTTCAAATATCAGACAATTTTTATGTTTAAATTATTATATTTATTTTTTTGATGATATGCACTTTAATTGAATTTAAAGATGAAATATATAACTTAATTAAGTTGTGTCAGACTTAAACCTTAAACTAACCTATTTCCTTTCATGTATCCTCTATAAACAAATGTATTTTAATAACGCTGTTAATTAAACATTCATTTTTTACTTCATAAACACAAATCATCTTCATAAGCACATGCTTTGATTAAACTAATTTCCTTAGCTAATATTGGTTCCTTGTAATCACCCAATATTTCAACTCTTGTCATGAGTATAATTTGCATTACATATATATATTTTTTATTCATCATCATGAATAGACAATACAATAATTTGTAGTAGAGCATTTCTAAACTAAAAAATAAATTTTAATTATGTAGGTTGGTGTTAAATCATATCTGAGTTTATATTAGGATTAATATTCGTATTTAAATAATAACTAATATCTGCAAATGATGGCTATTGCTAGAATGTAGGCAGATGTCTTATAAAGATATTGAAATATTATTTAAAAATTTGACAGTCTGAAAGTAATGTTATATTGGGTTAGAAGTAGCAGATATTAAGCAACTTTCTGTAAAGTGTTGAATATGTCTGACTGTTTTGACTAGAATGCTGTGATCTTATATAATATCTCAAATTCATTGATTGGCTGGTTTGGATTATCATTAGTTTAAATTTTTGCCTGAAGATTGGCAGAGCAAATAATCTTGCATTTTTTCAGAATGTAGTTTTATATGCAGCAGAGAAAGGTGATGTGAAAAAGTGGGAAACTTTAGAGGATGTGGACTTGGAAGATAATGTTGAAGAATAAATTGGAAAGATTAAGTATCAAAAAGAATAACTAGAAAAGGTTTAATTAAGAGGCAGAGAAATTATGAAATATACGCTGGAAAAGACTAGAGGGCATGAAGAAAAGAAATAGGAAAGCAAAGTTGATTGATGATTTTACGAAAGGAAATAGCTATGGGTTTTTTTTTTCAGAATAGAGCAAGAGGCATAAAGACTTGGAGGAAATAGTCTTGTTTGTTACATGAGACTGACCATGTGGAAGATAACTAATGATGATGAAAGTGATCAATTAAAGTTCATATTAATACATGATAATAGAGACAGTTGATTAGTAATTTTTGTTCAATTAATTAGGTAATCTTTTATTATCAAATCTTTTCTGTTATTAATTAGAAGTGCATAAAGTTGAGCAGATACATTCAAGTGTGTATTTAAATTTAATTGATTATACTACATATGTAATCAGTTATATATAATAAAAACTTGTTTAAATTCAGCTTGAATTCAAGTTAGCTGAATTTAAAAAATTAATTTATTGTATATATTTATTTATTTATAGTATAATTAAATACACAGGATTTCCCCAACATTATATCTAATTTCCAGTTTTTGGCCAATCAACTATAGACCGTTAATAAACTTTTTAGCACCCCTGTAGTTATTAGATTGCTATGCCAATGCAATAGTTGTCTCAGATGTATATGTGGATTTGTGAGAAATGGATCTTCTTAGACTAAACTAAATAAATGAAGCTGTATTTACATCTGGGATGTAATGGATTGCATGCTTGTTTAGAAACTTACTAGACCTGCTAATCCTTATTTACATCTGGGATAGCTAATGCAAATAGGCATTTTGCATTGGCATAGAAATCTAGTAAGTTCAAGAATTCTAGGAAGCTTATTAATAGTGTTTAGTTATTTAGTCAAAAAACAAAAATTACATACATGCATTGTAAAATAGATATAAGGGAAAGTTTTTAAATTTTTTTGTTTAAAGACTATACCATAATTTGATAACCAATTATGTATTTAATGTATTAAAGAATTATAACTTATAAAATGCAATGCAATGTTTTATAGCTAACCTTTATTTTAAATTATCCTTAAGAAGTGTTAGCTATTGTTATATGTATTGCAATCTCGAAACTCATTTCAGTAATTTCTATTTTTTTTATTCAATCTTCTTCATTTTTTTCACTGTTCCTAATTTCTTTCACGGTTCAAAAAAAAATCCTATTAATCATTATTTTATCACAATCTTCCCCTTCAGTATATGTATATGACATAATTTCATCATTTTTTTCTCTGTTTTTATTAAAGTGTTTTGCATTCTAATAGTAAATGTTTGCTTTTTTCTGTCTCACACTCATGCAAATCATTTGATAAATTAAAATCTCTCTCCTTAATTTGCTTTGTTGTCTACCGATTTCTTGATTCTAAACATAAATAATAAGTAACTTTTCTACTGTTACCAGATGCATCTTTTGCTTCAATGTTGACCTTGATTTAATGTCATGTTGCTATTTTTTTCTTAAAAAAAAACCCCACATATTTTAAATTTCTATAACATTTTTATCTTTTTACTTACTCTATTTTTTAGCCTTCTACCTCAATTACTAATATTTTGTATGTATTCATCTCAATTGTTGTATAGTGATACGCTGAAATGTCTTTGTCTTATTATTTTATTATTTACCTTACTAATTTATCCAACATTTTTAATTCTTTCCCATTTCATAAATTATAATCTTCCAAACATTTTTTGTAATTGTTAAGCATTTCTCCTATGAAATAATGACTGCTCCATTTCAATGTGCATAAATTCATTTGCTGTTTGCATTTCTCGTTGTCTCAAGAATTTATACACTCCTTTCATTCTTCTTATATCTATTATAAGTAAATTGTACTAATTTCTTAACCCATCCTTTTTTTTATTTTTTGCTTTTATTACCAAATTTTTTCACCACTCTAATATGCATTCCATTTTATTACAATATTTAGTTTTTCATAAATTTGTATGCTACTCCATTTCTTTCATGCAATATCTTTCCATATTTCAGTCACTTTTTTTAATTTTCTAATTTATTGTCAACAATATCTTTGATTTTTCTTTAGTAAATTTAATATCTATTTTCTCTCCTTTTCTACATATCTTAAGTAACATATTTATTTTTTCTGTGGGATTAGCAAAAAGAATCATAATCGTACTATCTGCAAAAAATAATGCATGAAAATATATTAAAATAAAATACTAGTTTTCTACTTCACCTTTGAGTAGTAAGTAATTTAAATTGCGCTTTACGCAAAAAAGTGAAGCTTGTCTAAAATATTATTAAAGAGTTATATGGCTAAGTGCTTTCAGAGAACATAAGTCTCCATATAAACCGAAAAGAATCGTGCTTTGCAATCTCCAGAAAATGGTCTTTATGAAAGTAAATTTGCATAAATTTTGCATAAATCACCACTAAATTTCAATTATAGTAGGCTATGAATATGGAGACTTATGTTCTCTGAAAGCGCTTAGCCATATAACTCTTTAATAATATTTTAGATACGCTTCACTTTTTTGCGTAAAGCACAATGAAAATATATTAAGAAAACTTAGCTAATAGAGGGGCTTAAATGCCCTGGATGGTGGTTATAGTATATATGAACCACTGGAGATAATCAAAGTATAATGAGGTGGAACAGTAGCATATATGAATACCTAGTTAAGGATATACAGAGTTTCAAAAAAAAAAAAGAAGAAAATAATAGTTATAAGGAAATGAATGGGCATATTGAAGAAATTGATGACTTGGATAACAAGAATGGACAGCTTTTGAAAAAATTTTGCCAGAGAATGAATTTGAGCATTGGAAATTTATCAGATATTTATGATGGACATTACACATGGTCTAGAAATAATATATTTCACACAATAGGTTATGTATTAGTAGATAAAGAGGAATAAATAAATTACAGAAAATTAAAGTGTTTGATAATGAAGAAAGAGTATGTAATAGTGATCATAATTTCTTTATAATAGAAATGATTAGTAATGTGATGGAAAATAGTAATAAGAGTAGAAAAGATGGTGAAGGATGTGGATTGAGAGTGAATGATAAGAATAAGTTAGAAGAATATAAAATTAAAGTAGAAGAAATTATGGAAGAGTTTGTTAGGGATAAATATAAGGACTGGTGTGGTAAAATAGAAGTAGCAAATAGGGTTTTAGCTGAGAATATTCAGAAGAATAAAAATAATAGAAAAGTGAGAATTAATAAAGGTGTAAAAGAGAGAAAGAAAGCATCCAGAGAATATAAATATGCTATTAAAATCAAAGAAAGGGGGAAAATGTTAATCTTAAATGGGAAATTTAAGTAAAAGAAGTTGGCTAAAATAGATAATTATAAAGAGAGAATGAAATTAAACAGTAAATTACTGGAGGATATTAATAAAAGTGGAAGCGATGGGAGTAAAAAATTTTGGAAATATATTAAAAGAAGGAATGTAGGGTAGAGAGAAATAGTATTACTAAATGGTGAGGAGAACGAGTATAGTTCTAGAGATGCAATGAATATAGAAAAGATATTAGATGTGAGGGACAGAGTGATAACAAACATAAAAGCACATAGTAATGGAAATATTATTAGTTTTTCAGAAAATGAATTGAATGAATCAAAGAAGTTGAAAAATGGAAAAGCACGCGGTTTAGATGGATGGGCAGCAGAGATAGTGATGAAATTGGGAAATAGAGCAAATTTAAATCTATTATCATGTTTTAATAAGATAGCACAGAAGACAGAATTCCCACATAGTTGGAATAATACAATAGTGAGACTATTCTTTAAAGGAAAAGATAAGGACCATAGAAAGATAAACAATTATAGATTAATAATGGTAATGCTAGTGTTCTATAAAGGTTTTGCATATATGGTGGCTGGAAGAGTGGCAAAATGTAGAAGAAAATAATATAGTGGAAGAAATGCAATAATGGGTTTTAGAATAGATAGGCATATAGAAGATAGTTTATTTGTAGTCACACAACTTATAGATATGTGTAGGAATACAGGTAGGCAGTTATATATGGTCTTTAAAACAAGGCAAAATTCTCCATACAGTAGTGCCACTCTGTGCCAACCAGAGTAATAGATTGATGCCAAAAGGCTTGTGCATAAAATCCCTATCTAATGCCTACTTGTCCAATATCCCCAGACTAGTTTCTGGCTTGTGGCTTTCGTCAGTGAGGGATTTTATGCCCAAGCCTTCTGGCATCCATTGATTACTCTGGTTGGCACAGGGTGGCACTACTGTATGGAGAGTTTTGCCTTGTTTAATAACAATTATGTGCTAGTATAAGAGATGGTGATCATGTGATGTTTTATGGTCTTTATAGACATAGAGAAGACATATGATAGAGTAAATAGAAATAGATTATGGGTATGTTTAGTAAATTTGGTAATGAGTGGAGATTTATTGGATTTTATTAATGTGAAAATAATTACTATATGGATCAGGAAATATAGAATTAGTCAAATATAGGATGGGACTATGGCAAGGATGCCCTATGCCATCAATTTTGTTTTTGTTATATTTGAGAGAAATGGAGAGGGCAATGGAAAGACTAAGAAGAGGGGTAGAGATACCATTAATAAATAGCAAGGGAGTATATACATTATCATGTCTTATTTGCTGATATTTTCTTGTGCACAGTAAATAGGGTAGATATGAAAGTTGTTCTGAATACTTGTACAAGGATTGGTAAAGAGATGGGGATGGAATTTAGTGAAGAAAAATCAAAAGTAATGATGATAAATGCTGGGTAAAGATAAGATAATTTTTCTTGGAGGATATAAAGTTAAAGGTGGTGAATTGGTATAACTATTTGGGAATCATATTAAGTAATCAGAAGAATTGTTTGGATGAATGGCAGAAAAAAATGATAAATGAAGCAAAGAAAAAAAAGAGATTGATAAAAAAAAAAAATAACTGTTTTTATATGATAAATATGATGTGGCAAGAATTGTATGGAAAGGAGTAGCAGGGTTAACTTATGGTAATGATTCATTATGTGTTAATAAAGAGATGTTAGATTACTTAGAAAAAGTACAAAGAGAAGTGGAAAGGCATGCATTAGATGCAGATATATGGATGGCAAAGGAGGCAATTCAAAGAGACATGAGATAGTCAAGTTTTTTATATGAGAGATGCAAAATGAAAATGTTGGGTAGATTGCAATTTATGGATTATAAGAGAATAGCCAAAATAGTATTTAATTGGGTTATGAGTAAAAGACAGGCAACAAGATGGGTGAGAAAAGTTGTGTGGTATGCAGAAGATTTGAATAAAGAATTTATGTCAGTATACTTGTACAAAACGTGAAATGATTGTATTAAAACAGTTATTGAGTGGTGTAGTGGCAAAGAATCGGATAGAAAAATAGATGCATTAATAAAAACGGAGAGATGGAGAGTAAAAAGAGTCTAAATATATATAGAAGTAAACAGAATATTGGGTATGAGTTAAATTACGATTATAACAAGGAGTCTACTGAGTAAGGCTCCAACAGGATTGTTAACAACAAGGGAATATACATCTAAATGGAGAAATGTGGGTGATTTAGTCTGTAAGTTATGTAAGGAAGGCTTTGAAAATATTAGGCATCTGCTAATTGAATGTAAATGCTTACAAGCAGAAAGGGTATAAGTAACGAAGTTATGGGAGAATAAATATAAACTAAGTGATTATACAGAAAATGGGTTATTGGTCTTTATGCTGGGTTTGGAAAAACATAAATGAGGGATCTAGATATAAAGGCCATGTAGAGGACAAAGATGATGATGTGGAAATGAGATGGAGCAGGATAGAGAAGAAATATGGGAAAAACTTAGGGTGGGAATAGAAAGGGAAAGTAAGATGGCTTATAGGTTTCTCTGGTCATAGTGGTTGAGAGATTCCGACTTTAACAAAAGAGTAGCCATATCATATCACTATACCTTTATGTGCTTATTGTTTGTCCAAAGTCATGTTTGATCTGTGGTTATTACTGTAATTGAATCTGGTGCTATGGTTTAAATTTATATAAATAGCATTTAAGTTGAAATATACTTTAAAACACATTTTTAAATTTATTTATTAAATGATTATCAATCTATATAAGATTTAATGAATTATTCCATTGATATCTGTTTGGTGTCAATGTTTAAATAGAACTTTGAATCCTGGCTTTCTCTGTTGTTTTTTAGTTTGGCAGACTTTTAAATAATACTTATTTACATTTTAATAATATCAGTTGTTCTAATTATTTAATGATGTTTTATTATTATCTATGTATATTTTAAACTTCAGAAAATTCTTCATATTTGGCATTAGTTTTTTCAACAATTTAGAGAATTAAACTCCAAATTCTTTATGCTTATTTAATTTACTAATTATTGACATGTTTTGCTAAGCTTCAGTCATTTGATGTTTAAGTTTTTAGAAAGACTGATGATGATTGTCCAGCAAAACCAAAGAGTTTGGAAATTTTACAAATTAAATTTAAGTGTTTATAGCAAATAGAAAACCCTCTATTATCATTCTTTGTATTGCTAAACTTTAAATATTCCTTGAGTATAACCAAATGCTACAACATAAAAGAAATAACTGTGGTTCATATAAGATTCATATGGTGTGCCTTAGCCACACCACCAGCCTTATTAGCTACACTAAAATACAAAACTCCATTCTATTTTTTTTTTTTTTGCTATATTATAGCTATTAAATTCGAAACATATTTAAGGTATAGCACTATAGAGAATTGAAACTCAATTTCATTGTTTATTACTGAGAATTTTTTAAAAGATACAATAAATCACTGCTTCTTATCAAAATAATAGAATAATAATCATCTTTTTATTTTTCTTATTATAGAAATTAAGCAATTCATTTGAAAATTAATTGTATGTTAATACTGGATAGAGTAGGATAATAATAAAAATTCTTTTTTTTTTTACTTTTGTGATTATTAACTTGTTAAAATCAAGTATAAATATTCTTTTTCATATATTTTAGTGAATATGATAGTGTACGTCCAATATTACCTCAGTTAGGAGATGAACAATCGGCCCTTAATAGGATCTTACATCAAACAGCCACGTAAGTTATTTTCAAATAATTGTATATAATCTTATTAATATCCATCCCTTTTATTTTCCATATACAGATACATTTACATACATATACATATGAATTGACAAAAAGTTTGAATGTCACAAAATATAATATTAATGTTGATCATTGTCTCGATTAGAATGATCTTTGCTATTATTTTAAAGTGGAAGTTGTTGGTAAACATGTACATGTTCAGCTATTTTATGTTGAAGATTTTTTCATCTTATTCCTTTTAACTTCATCTTTTCATTTTTATTCCTAAACAAGTCATTCTTATTCTAGATGATCTCTAAATTATTTATAGTATCCCTATTAATTTTCATATGGTACTCATCTTCTAGCTAAAGATGCCGCTCTATGGCGTGGTTTTCACGCCAAAACACATAAAAATGCTGTTTCCACGGCTGACACATTCGAACCCGCGTTTTCTATAATACAACTTTTTTGTTGAGCTACAGAATGCAGACCGCTATGTCGCGTCGCTGTACAGCATGTATGTCGCATAGCAGCAAATACATTTTCCGAATTTGCACAATTTATAAAATAATTACGGCTTGATGAGAGAGTTTGTATTTGAATTGTATTGAAATGTTGTTTTCATTGGATTTTTTTTTATTTTAAACTATTGAAATGTTCAGATTTTTTAAAGCAATAATTATAAGACTTTTTACAACGTACTGTATTGAACTTTTATTTGGGAAAATGTTAAATATCTATGTTTTTATTGAGTTGCAATTAGGTAACATGTCAAGTAACGTACTGTTAGTAACATTCCACGAGACAAAGAAGATTCTACCGTCTGTATATTTTTGAAGTAAAAAAGAGCGGTACGAAAAAAATATCCAGTAAGAAAAGTCCAAATATACAGGTTTTTTTGTAAATTTCATAAAAAGCAAATATTATAAATATGTTTAATAAGTAAAGAAGACATTTGTATGTGTTTGTTGTTGTTTAAAAAAGTTTGAGTTTCTTTCTTTTGTCCGAGTATGGTTACGATTTTGAATTTTTTTATTTTAGCATTATAAACAACAGAACACTAACCCTAAATCTAACCGTAACAACTTTTATTTTATTACGATTATTATTTTTTAGTTAAACAACAACAAAAAAAGTCGTAACACAAGTAAAAAAATATTCGATAGAAAATTGATAAAAAAAAAGCCGTAACACAAGTAAAAAAATATCCAATAGAAAATTGATAAAAAAAAGCTGTAACACAATTTAAAAAGTATACGATATAAAAAACACGAATCAAATTGTAATTTGTTGATTTTATTTTACATTTATTATTATCATTTAAATTGTATACGTTAATAAAAAATAATATTTAAAAAAGACGATTTTGTTTTGTTTTTATTTTCGCATTACAAAAAAGCACCGAAAAATTATTAAAATCATCGGCCCGTGAATGTTCATATTTTATAGTTTTAGCGTGAAAACGGCGCCATCCAACGGCATCTTTAGCTATAAGACAAGCACCTTTCATAATTATTAATTGATTTTTTTTTTGTACACTGTAATCCATCTTAGATGAATACGAAATATCTTATAACTTCCCACTAAAATTAGAGAAATGCATATAATAAATTGAACATGTAACTAAATATTAAATTAAATAGTATTTTCTTTAAATTATTTTACCATAATAGATTTTTAATATTTAGATCCTATACTTGATTATCACATATTTTCTTATTAAACTTGATTCAATTCACATATTTAAAAAATAAAGTTTCAACCATCATAATCTTTGAAAACTTTATTTATAACTTAGTGAATATAAAAAAAATAATATTTTGAAACTTGAAATATTAAAATTCTTATTTCTAAAGATTTCAGTCATTTATTATGACTTTTTTTCAAGAGAATTTAGATATATATCACCAACATGCCAACAAATATATATATATTGTTATAAAACAAAATAAATTATGTCATATTAGTTTTTAAGAATGTCAATTAAAACTATGGGTAAGATCATTTATTTTTAATTTATTTGTTTACTTGTATTGTTTATAATTTTATTGACATATTGGTAATATGGATTGTCTAACTCCATCCTCATTTTTCAAACATATTATAGTACGTTTGTACTGATGTTTTATAATTATTTAACCTCTTGTTAAAGACTGTAATAAATGGTTGAAACTGGGAAGAATAATTTTGTTTTAATTTTCATAACATAGATTTTTTGATTCAGTAAGCAATAAATAAAAAATTTTAAAGAAAATGATGGTTGTAACTACATTTTTCAATAGACTTTAAAAATAAGCATTTATAACCAATTATTTTTATGGCATTGCGTCCTTTTTTTATAAAACTCCATTCCTGTGTATATTTATTGTTGTAAGTACACTTCCTCTTTGTCATGTTGTCTGTTGTTTAGGGTTATTAATATTCCTATTAATTTTATCACTATAGAAAATTAATATCAACAAAGAACTAGTAAAACTATACTGTCAATCAAAGCAGATGCAAATGCAGTTAAAATTTTAGCCTGCAAAAATCCAACTGCATATGCTCAAAAGATGAGGTTGGACACAAGAACGTGTCTAGCTTAAGAACCCGGTCATATAATGTAATAGCAATCTCTGTTTTGGTATTGGAATTTGTCTGAAGTTCTTATAATATTACTGTAGAGACTGAAATGGATTGAGAGGGCCAAGAAACTATCATTTTTGCAATGAATTATTTATGTAAGACAAATAATAATTATGAGTATTTGAAACTCAGGACAAACAATGGTCCTAAAAAGACATTTGGGGACACTGGGACATCTAATCAAAAATAAAGACAAATTCCGAAAAATCGGGATGTCTGGTCACCCTAGTCTTGCAAGTAAGTCTTCAATTAACATTAGATTTAATGGTAAATTTAAACTGAATAATATTCTGATTGCCAGATAAGATGAGTTGCAAAAAGAAAATATAAAAAAGGAATTGTGAGAGGTTCTGGGAGTAAGAAGATTACAACTTTTTATAAAGAGAAGTACTTGAATAAATATAGATTTTTATACATGAAAAAGTAAGACATTCCCTGAAAATAAGCCCTACAGTGTTTTTTGAAGCAAAAATTAATATAAGACCCAATCTTATTTTTGGGAAACACAGTGTACAACAAATGTAATTTTTTTTTAAAGTTCTATTTGAAATTGGTAGTAAAATTTATTTTTATTAAAATACCTTTGTTTTTTGTTTTTTATATCTTTTATCTTTATTTCAATAAAGAATCTATTTTGAATGCAAAACCGATTTCTAAATCTTTTAATTATTGCAGCTTATTAAAATGTATTCATAAAATTGATATGCATTTAAATTGAAATTTCTAAACACTTACCATATCAGACTGTCTATATTCAAAGGAGAAACGACCACACAAACATTGAAAAAGGGAAATTTTTTAAATGTGATTTTTAGAACACTTAATAACAAAACATACTCTCTTTTTTTTATGTATTTATCTTTTCCAAAGCCTTGACATAAAAGCATTTAATTATTCTTGGCATCTTAAATATTTTGAAAATCTTTAAAAGTTTGCATTGGAGGCCGAAAAAGAATATCTAGCCTTCTGGTCTTTATATTGTATGGGAATTAAATGAATGAAAGTTTAGCATAGTTATGGACTATCATTTATGAACTGTTATTAGACATGTGTGCTGTAAATACAATGTTGAATGTGAACAAATAACACTAAAATTTGAAAGTTAAATGTCTAATTCGGAGTTGTTATTTGTGGAGTGAATCATGAAGTTCTGTTTAGCATGGCCTTTGGAGGAATTTCTTTTTGGAACAAGGCTGTAACCCTCATAGATTCGTGCTCATACAATGTAAGAAAATCATTGAGGAAGGGATATATCAAGATTAAGTCATATTCTCAACAAGTTATGAAATACTGTCCCATTATAAATTTATTTAGCATATGGGGTTTTTTTCCCTGGACGGCTATATAAAAAAATTTTGTAGAGATTTCGATTTAGTAGGTACATTCATTGGTGACTTTATTAAGTTCTCTACTCCTACCACTGTATATGTAGATTGAACAGTCATTAATTATGCATATTCCACAACTCTGTAAATCAAATACTATTAAATTTCATTTATGAAGAAGATAAACATAGCAATCATGAATAAGCCTGAATTTGTTAATGTGATATGAATAGTATTTAGTAAGATCATATACAACTGGCTTTATTGTTGAATGTCAAAAAAAAAAATGAAACTTTGCAAAAAAAAAAAAAACAATTTCTTAATCAAATTCTTTCATTGTTTGAAAATTTTTTTGATTGAACATCCAGAAGGAACTTAATTTGGGGTGAGTTTTATGTGATAAAACTATCTTGTGTTAGTAATCTGATCTGCCCAATAGCTTTCTATGCATTTTCAGTGAGGCAACATATTTTCTAATATCTGGTAAAGGAAACATTTAAATTGTCATAATACTATTTCTCATGGTAATATTTAATTGTATATTCAAACAGAAGCTTGGTATTCATTAGAATCTGTTAGCCATAAGAAAGTTGTTCTTAGAGTACTGTAGCTAAAAATTAATTTAGATCTAATCTTTGATAAGCCTAATTTATTTTCCCTACATCCAAATTAGCATGAAGCAATGTTTTATGTTATGCATATATGTGTTTTTGAAATAAATAATAATGTGTAAACAAAACTATTATTTAAATACTGTAATTAATATTTTTACAAAATATTTTTTATTTCTATTCTTTTTTTCCCCCCAGAAATGTAATTGATGTTGCAGCGATAGATTCCCATACAGTTGAACAACATGAATATATGGATAGAGCAAGGCAGTATAAGTAAGTTTGTTTTGAAAATGTTTTCTTGAATTGAAATTACTAATTTTTTAGCATAATATTTTATTATTCATATTTATTCATATTAAAATAGATAATCATAAACTGTTCAAATTAATAGATTTATCTAGATTTTGCAAAAGAGCTGGCTATTTTTGCAAATAATGCTTCAGAGTTTTACGAAATATCACAAAAACTATCAAACAAAGGCTAAAAGGTAGGATTAAAGATAAATTCTAAAAAAACTAAACTAATAATTATCAGAAACAAAAAGAAAATAAAGATTGATATTAATGAACTGAAGAAATTAGTAATTATAAATATCTTGATTAAATTTGGATGTAGGAAATTTGTAGAGTGGTGTGGAGCAGAGAAACTGAATTGTAGAAATTGGATTAAACTTGGAGAGATCATCCTGTAGAGGAATGTGTTTGCTAATGATGTTTAAATAATTTTAGTAGTTAGTCTATTCCAAGTTTTAATAAGCAATAAATAATAGATAGTAGTGATTATTAAATCCATATCCAGTGTTACCCTATGTATATTCTCTACTTTTTGACTTAGACTTTTAGATTTAAGTTAATATCCATCCAATAGCTACTTTTTACTCTTTTTTTTTTTTTTAATATCAATCTATTAATCTAATAATCAAAAATATCTTAATGTTTTTAATTCTGGCTAACTTGCTATACAGCTTTGATATCAGTTCAGTAAATATACATTTTGGGATAGTTCAATTTTTACAATATCTATCAGTCACCTTTATCTTTGACCAGAATTGGCATAAAAACATTACATGATCTACAGTTTCTACAATGTTCTGCAGGAATCAAATTTGATTCTGCTCCACTACTGGAAATTATTATAAACTTGAGTAATCAGTAAATAATAGATGGTAGTGATTATTAAATCCATACCTATATTTAAGTGATCACACATATATATATATATAAATTTGTCCAAAAGAACGATATTAAAATACCATTGAATACAAAGCTAAAAAGTCATATCTAATCTTATAAAAGATTATTGAAGTGAAATTTTGTAAAGAGTAATAGATATTAATTTTTTAAAAGTGCTCTCATAGTTTATGTTCAGATGAATAGTTAGTTTAGCTAACTATAATTCGATTTTGGAACTTCCTGCTTTTAAAAACTTTGATAGAATGATTGCTGTTCTGCCTTCCTGAGTTAATACCATTAAAAGTGATTTGAAGTTCATCGGTATCTACTGATTTTATTACGTTTGGGTTAGGATAATATTGTCAAAAAGAATCTGCAGCTTTGCTTTAGTGATTATTTTTTGATTCTATCAATCTTTTTTTGGCCTAGAAGTTTGATATGTAAGATTATTGGCGATATCACGGGTAATTCTTTTTTAAAATATGCTCGAATCCATTAGCCTTATATTGAAGAGACCTGTCTCATCAATTTTATCTCTTAAAATAAATAGATCTTTCAAGAACTGTTGTTATGAGTTTAGTAAATTTTCACAGCAGGAAAAGATGAATGAATTCTATTTAATATTTTTTTTCCAAATGGTATTGATTCCAGTCAGCTTTCATTAAACATCTTTTTGCAACTAGTAATTGAGATATGAAAATATAAATTCTATGGCTGATATTTTTGGTTTATGTATTAAGCAACAATGAACTGTTTTTGTTGAAACAAACCTAAATCAAAGGATTGTCTCTGGTTTCACATGCTGAATGGACTTTTATTTTTTTGTTTGTCACTGTAAAGTATGAGCAAGTTGTTTGGAGCCATTCATTCTAAAAGTCAAGAGTCTGTATATTTTCAATTGCATATTTTCAAAGATTATTGTGAGAATTGAAATCTTTGAATATGAAAGTTATTGGAAGATTTGCAAGAGAAAACAATGATCATTGAGGGATTTGTAAATATTGATTACATTATGATTACCCATTAAAATAATAATTGCTACATATGTACATATATATATATCACTAGATGTTAGTTGTTTTCCTAAATAATTAGAGAATGGTAGCTGTATTGTGTTTTATGTTCCCAATCAGTTATTGCACATTGCAATGAGTTCCATTTTAAATAACATTATTAAATTTATAAAATTAGTCCAATTCTAATGTCAAAAACGATTATAATTTAAATTAATTTTAGAGTCAAAGTAAATTTTTTGCATTTCAAAAAAAGAGATCTTGATAAAAGGACAGAGGGAATTTTACTATGTGGAAGATAAGAAAGATATACTCCAAATGCATGTGATTGGAGGTGTTGATAAACTGTTATTGAGCATATGTTTAATATTAATTATACAATTTATGATTTTTAATATTATATATATATATATATATATTTTAGCCAAAGGATTGCAGCATCTAGTACAAGTATTATTAATAAGTTAAAGAAGGACTGCATACTAACGGACATTCCGGCTCCTGATAAAGTATTAGCAACTAATCCTATTCCATATTCCGATATTCAAATGGTAAGTTATTAGTATTGTAAAATTTTTCAGATACATACTGATTTGTTATAAATGAGAGCACTTTTTACGTGTACTGTATTACTTCATTATTTAATTGAAATATAACATGATATATAATAGCCATATTCTGAATGGTAATGTATGATAATACAAGGCTCTTAGAACCTGTGTTAAAGGAATCCACTTCATTAGTTACCATAAATCAGGAAAAACACACAACTATTAAATAAGGATGTTAGAGCACTCATATATATATATATATAATATTCAAATATACTAAACTTAATGTAATTAGAAGGGATTTGAACTCAGACTTTCAAGCTTTTATACATCTATACACTATCTTATACAACTAATACACATGACCACATACATGTGAAAAAGATAAATGATCTCCAATATCCATATTTTGTGCTGACTCAGCACTCATAAGTTGGGCCAGATCATCATCTCCCATATATATATACACAATCAGTGCTTAGTTTATATTAAGTTAGCAAATCTTTAAACCTTAATGGACAACTTTCAATCTTCTCCGCCCTCCAACTCTTCAGTAATCCATATCATTGAAAATCTGATGATGGAACACTATAAGCCCTTGTTGATGCCAATACTATTGTCATACCCATATTGACTTTTAAGTTATTCTGACTCTTCACATATAGGACTTTAATATGTCCATTTAGATACACAGAGGAGGGATAGGCGGAATACAAGTTGATTATGCAATATTCAAATATAAATATATCTATATTAAACTTAATGTAATTAGAAGGGACTTGAACTCAGACTTTCCAGTTTCCTACAGCTATCCACTCCATCTTATACAACTGACACACATGACCCATATATGTAAAAAAGATAAGTGATCTCTAATATCTGTATTTCATGCTGAACCAGCACTCATCAGTTGATCCAGATCATCATTTCCCATACATATATTTTCAATCAGTGCTCAGTTTATATTAAGACAGAAAATCTTCAAATTTTAATGGACAAGCTTCAATCTTCTCCATCCTCCAACTGTTCGCATCCATATCATTGAAAATCTGATGATGGATCACTCAAAGCCTTTATTAATGCCAATACTATTGTCAAACCCATGTTGACTTTTTTAAATCATTCTGGCTCCTCACATATACACAGAAGAGGGATGGGCAGAATACAGGCTATTCTATCCATCTCTCTTCTGTGTCTCTAAAATAGTCCTATATATGAGGGGTCAGAATGACTTAAAGTCAATATGGGTATGACAATAATAGTATTGGCAACATCAAGGACTTTGAATGTTCCGATCATCGGATTTTCAATGATAGATGGCTGAAGAATCGAAGGGTGGAGAAGATTGAAGCTTGTCTATCAAAGTTTGAGGATTTGCTATCTCAACATAAAATGAGCACTGATTGTATATGTGTGGGAGATGGTAATCTGGACCAACTGGTGAATGCTGGTTCAACATGAAATATGTATATTGGAGATCATTTATCTTTTTTAGATGTATGTGTGTCAGTTGTACAAGATGGTGTGTATATCTGTAGAAAACTTAGAAAGTCTGCATTCAAGTCCATTCTAATTATATATATATACAATACCTTTAAGTGAAAATATGGTTGGTTTGTCCTTCAAACTGCTTGCAGTACCATCTCTAAATTAGTGAAAGGTATTATAAATAACATAGGTTAGTTATTTATCACAAACATTTTAAAGCATTAACATGTCTGGATTACAAATTAGAACATGAAATGTGGCAACGCATTTCTTATCTTTGTAGATTGTCTTCAATGCTCTCCCTGCCCATCACCAAGTCCAATAAACCACTGAAAAACATTCTATTGACTCATGGTTTCATTGCCATATACAGGGTGAATTATTTCACACATTTCAGTAATAGTTTTGCCCAATTTAACTCAAGTGTAATGTGATAGTTCTATTTTGGGTTACGTCAAACACAGTCACATTTCATGTGAAAACTTGATGCCTTAAAATTTTTATGGTGGATAACTAAAATATGTAGCTATATAACGCGTTAATTCAGAGTTGTCATTGCAGATAACTTGGAAAGCCAAACATTCAACTTTTCACTGGATATGTTATGTATTCTGAATAAATAAGAATAATCTTTTTTTTTTTTTACAAACTTTACCATCAATATATATATATGAAGTAGAAGGGGAAGTAGACATAATTTTCTTCAATCTGTCACTAAACACATCCATACATTTTCAAAGAAAAACTATTAAAAATAAAGCAGCCATTTATTCTTAAAGCTTTCGTTCCTAATAGTTTGGGTTTCTGACAAATGTTGAAATTAAGAATGGTAGTCAAACCCAAATCGAATATAAATAAAGCATTAAAATTTTAAGTCTTATTTTTTTTTACAAAATATTTAGTATTCTTTTTGTGTTGTTTTTAGTAAGTAAATCTCTGAAACAAATACATTCAAAAAATTTTATAAAGAGCGAATAGATTATTTTTCCTTTAGTATTCCCAAGAGTAATGCTGGAATGTTCTCAGGAAAACATCCATTCACCTACATTTCCCATGGAATAGAATTATTTTCTCCAACTAAATTATAATGAATTCATATACAATTTTAAAAATAGTACATGTCTTAGAAAGATAATTGATCTTCCATTGCAGATTATATATACTGTTTGGTTCTCATACTTATGATTATTCATCCCTCTTGATGGCGTTGTTGCTAATCAAAAACAAATAAATATAATGTTACCGGGCTGATTTACATTTTTTTATTATTTAAACAAATAAATATAACTTTATTGTTTTATTTTTTTAAAACATTACAACCCATTTTTCTAATTATTTATTTATTCAAAAACCAATAAATTTGACTTTGTTCTTTTATTTCTTTAAAATATTTCATTTTTTTTTAAAAAAAACATTATTTTTTAACTTACACTTTTTAATTACATTATACATTCCAGCGCGCGATGGAATGTACGGGGGGGGGGCTGATGGTTTGCAATAAATTCACTAGTCTGATCAAACCAAGCTTATGATTTCCGAAACAAACTTGCAACCACAGATGTTTGATTTGACTCGCAGTTGTAATAAAATGAAGTAATTGCATTATACATTTCAGCTTGCAGCGCTCCACCACAGCCATTTTAGTAGTTTTGTAGCTGTTATCACACAAATGTGCCTTTTCGCGTGAATTCTTTGAAATGGGGCTGGGACATATCCTTTTGAAATTGTTTTCTCCTTCAAAGATGTATAGGGAAGCGTGGAACAGGCTTATGATTATTACTGTGTAAAAGTTTGTCAGGTAGGGTGTAACATCATTACTTCGGATGCACATTAAAATAGTTTTGGCCAGTTGAATTTTATACACCCTCACATTGTACGGTAGTAATCCATGAAGTGTGTGCTAGTTGTATAGTGTCGTTCATGTACGATTGATCATCTGAGAGCATCGATATGAAGACTGATTTTTGTTTATGGAAGTGAGTTAAGTGAAAGTTTTTCATTCGCCATTTTATATATAGAAATTTTTTAAAAAAAACTTATTTTGTCGAATGTGTGTTAGTGTAAGGATATTTATAACAAAGTTGTATGTAAGATAATTGGTTTTTAGTAAATTTGCTACTAAACGGTTTTTTTTTTAAAAAAAAATTTAAGAACAGTTATTTATTTTGAGAAAAAAGATAACGTTTTGGAGGTCTAAGGTCGGAAAACGTGGTTATAGTTTGATTGGTTTTGAAAGTAAATCCTAATTTTGTACAATGTGCTATAAATAAAGTCTCTTTTTGAAATGTAAAGTTTTTATCCTTCTGTGCAAGGGGGTTTGAAGAATAGGAGAGGCAGTATAAAGTCAAATATAGAATAGGTGACTTGGAAAATAAGGAATATAGATTGCATTTGTATTCCATAATGCGTATATAATCGGCCGAAAGAAGCTGAGCGTGCTCGGGTAGCATCTGTGATGAGGTTTATCACTTGAAATGTTTGAATATGACTAGGACGGATGTAACAGGTTTATGATTATGTAGGCATTGTGTAAATATGTTAAAAGAGGTGAGAAAGTGGTTTCTAAATGTAGATAGTCTAAAGAGCAAAAAGTAGTTAAGGAAGATAGGACAGAGTATGGTTTTAGTGGAGTGTTAGAAGATATGGAGGGAGAAAGTAGTAGTGCAATGGAGATGGTTAGCCAAAGAATAAGTAAGATAGAGAAAGAAGTGAAGGATGTAGAAGCAAAATTAAAATCGTTAGAGATGAAGTGTGAGTAGATAAAGGAATTATTGAGTAGAAATGATAAAGAAGAATTGGATAAGGAGGTCCAGAAGGTGGTAGAAAATGTTATGGATGGAGTAGAGAAAGACTATGAGACAGTATTGGTAGGAAATTCACTAATTAGAGAATGTGGGAATATAATTGCAAAGGAAATAGAAGCAGATATGTAAGAGTATGTTTGCCTGGAGCTAGAAGTAAGGATGTGACAGATAAGGTAAAAAAGCAAGGTAGTAGAAATATGTATGTATATTTGTCAGAGAGAGAGAGTAATGATTGAATATGTAGAATTGATTAGAATTTGAGTAAAGATTAAAGGAAGAGTAGAGGTTGTTGGATTATTACCTGCTATAAATGAGAGATTGAGAAAATTGTGTGAGAGAAATAATGTGTTTGTGGGTGGGTGTGTGGGATTGGTTTATTGGGAAAAGGGAGTTATATAGTAAGGACGGATTGCACTTAGGAAAACAAGGAAGTGAAGTTTTGGTGAGTCTGATTTATAAAGAATATAATTTGGGAAACTCATAAAGGGGGGGTGGGCTTTTAAATTGCAGTTATTATCAAAAAGAAAAAGAATGGACGGGATGTAAGAAATAAGCAAAAGGTAGTTGATTTAGATAAAAGTGTAGATGTGGAGAGGGAATAGATCTGTAAAATTAATTGTGAGAAAGTTATTTATAAACGTAATGGAGAATAAAGAATTTATAAAAGAGTAGTTAAGAAAGAAGAAATTTTTAAAATTGAGTATTTGAATATGCAAGGTGATAGGAGTCCAGAAAAGTGGCTGGAATTAAACAAAGCAATTGAAAATGAAGAGCTTGAGGTATTAGCAATAGTGGAAACACATCTAAGAAAAGAAGAAGAATCTATTCTGCAAGATTTGGTATAGCTGGGTATAAATAGGAAAGAAAAAAGGGGTGGTGGTATAGGTGTTATATCAAAAAAATATTTAAATACTGTTAAATGTCAAGAACATTTGTGGTTTAAAATGAGGTTGGGTAGATAAGAAATGGATGATGGCTATAGTTTATATAGGCACTGGAGATAGTCAAACTATAATGGAGTGGAACAGTAGCGTATATGAATCCCCAGTAGAAAAGGGGAAGAAAATAATGGTTATAGGGGATATGAATGGACATATTGAAGAAATTGATGGTGTAGATAATAAGAATGGACAGCTTTTGAAGAATTTTGTCAGAGAATGAATTTGAGCTTTGGAAATTTATCAAATATTTATGAGCGATACTACACATGGTCTAGAAATAATATATTTCACACAATAGATTATGTATTGGTAGAGAAAGGGGGAATCAATAAAGTACGGAAAATTAAGGTGTTTGATAATGAAGAGAGAGTATGTAATAGTGTCATAATTTCATTGTAATAGAAATGGTTAGTAATGCAATGGAGAATAGAAATAGAAACAAATAGTGAAAGATGTGGATGGAGAGTGAATGATAAGAATAAGTTGGAAGAGTATAAAATACAAATTGAAGAAACCATGGAAGAGTTGGTTGGGGATGAGTAAAAGGATTGGTATGATGAAATAGAAAAAGTGGCAAATAGGGTAAGTGAGAATATTCGGAAGAATAAAAGTAATAAAAAAAAATGAGAGTTAGTAAAAGTGTAAAAGAGAGGAAAGAAGCATGCAGAGAATATAAGTGCTATTAAGAACAAAGAAAGTGAAAAAGATATTAGTGCTAAATGGGAAAAGTACTTAGAAAAGAAGAAGTTGGCTAAAATAGATAATTATAGAGAGAGAATGAAATTGAATAGTAAATTGTTGGAGAATATTAATAAAAGTGGAAGAGATGGGAGTAAAAAATTTTGGAATTACATTAAAAGGAGAAATGTAGGGGAGAAAGAGATAGTATTACAAGACGATGAGGGAATAGAATAGCTTTAGAGGTGAATTAGAGAGAATCTTAAATAGATATGTAATGGATATAGAAAAGATGTTAGATGTGAAGGACAGAGTGATAGAAAACATGAAAGCATATAATAATGGGAATATTAGGTTTGTAAAAAATGACTGAATGAGGCAGGGAAGAAATTGAAAAGTGGAAAGGCAAAAGGTTTAGATAGATGGGCAGCAGAGATGGTAATGAATTTAGGGCAAAAGTAAAGCTTTTATCATGTTTTAATAATATGGCACCGAAGAGAGTTTTTTCAGGTAGTTAGAGTAATACAAGAATAAGATTATTATTTAAAGGAAAGGTAAAGATCATAGAAAGTTAAAAAATTATAGACTGATAGCGGCAACATCAGTTTTTATATAAGTTTTTTTATATGTGGTAGCTGGAAGAGTTGCAAAATGGATGGAAGAAAATAATGTGGTGGGGGAAATGCAAGGAGGTTTTAGACCAGATAGGCATATAGGAGATAGTTTATTTGTAGTTTTACAACTTATGGATATGAGTAGGAATTCAGGTAGTAAGTTATATATTGAGTTTTATAGATATAGAGAAGGCATATGATAGAGTAAATAGAAATAGTTTGTGGGTAAGTTTAGCAAATTTGGGAATGGATGAAGCTTTAGTGGATATTATTAAGAAATTATAAGAAAATAATTACTATACATATCAATTAGGGGATATAAAATCAGTTAAAGTTAAAAATGAGGTGGGACTAAGGCAAGGATATCCTATGTCACTTATTTTGTTTTTGTTGTATTTGAATGAAATGGAGAGAGCAGTAGAAAGACTAGGAAGTAGCAGGGTTTACCTATGGTAATGATATTAAACAGACAAAACTCCCTATACAGTAGTGCCACCCTGTGCCAACTAGAGTAATCAATGGATGCCAGAAGGCTTGTGCATAAAATACCCATCTAGTTCCTAGTGCCTACTCATCCAATATTCCCAGACTAGTTTCTGGCTTGTGGCCTTCGTCACTGAGGAGCCTTAGATCTGAGAGCACCGCACCTAGATCTTAGGATCTATTGCAACCCTCCAGCAGCCACTTTTTATATCTACTTAATTACAAAACTATGAGAATGAAATTGAAAACACAATAATATTTTCAATCTAAGCTCAATAGCTTATGTAGTCATATGGGTCTGAACTTAGTTCAGCACCCATAAATTTTGGTGTCTTTGGCTCTTTAACAACCATAGCCACCACTATCCTATTAGGATTTTAGGCACAAGCCTTCTGGCATTACTCTGGTTGGCACAGGATGGCACTATTGTATGGAGAGTTTTGCCTGTTTAAGAACAGTTATGTGCTAGCATAAGAGATGGTGATCGTATGATGTTTATGGTATTGAAGCAGTCGGATCTGAGTTCGATCCTAGCTTTATGACATCTGGCCATAAGCCCACTTCAAACCCTAGTACTAACCTTAAATTTCCGATGCAATGGGGCTTTATATGTTCAATCCACGCTAATTTCCATAAAGAATAACTTATTTCATAAATGCGTATTAAAATTAATTAGTTTCAGATTTAAATTGAGTAATTCTATTAATAAATTCATGATAGAATTATTCATGAATTTATATATTATAACTGCGTGGATTGTGCATATATATTTGTAAATTTTAAATATATATAATTGTTCGAAAGTTTCATTGCGTCTGGAATGTTTGATTTATTTTTAAATAATTTGCTAAAGTTTTATTGATTAAAAGCTACATTCTTTCGATAAGCTTTCAGATTTTCCCTTTCCTAAAACAACAGTTAAAGTTTTATTAATTAGAAAAAAGATAAGGATTTCCTAATTAATATCATTTTCTGATTTTAAGAATTCATTTTCTAATTAGAAAATGAATTCAAGTTAATGAGTTTGAAAGCCTTATCGAAGGAATGTATCTAAAAACAACTAGTAAATCTAAAAACATTGATAATGAAAGAAGCGCTAGCCTGAAGGCATCAGAGGACAGCATATATAGCTCTGAAAAGTTTGGAAGAGAAGCCATCTTTGTTGTAGAGAAATGCAGTAAACTCTGTGCGTTTTAAGTAGTGTTTCAATCATGGTAAGGGGCTAAATGTCAGGAATCTGGCTATCGGTTCCTGAAGTCCCCTGAAAATCTTCAATGGAGCTGCTGAGTCTTTTCCGGACCAATCATTCTGCTAAAATTATGAAAAGCCACTAAAATGCTATTCAAGTAATCGATCAAATGCATGCCTACGTTTTTTACCAACTCGGACGTGTAACCTAAGGATCCAACCCGGAAGAAATGGGTAATATATTTCCATAATGAACCTTAAACTTTCTGGCCAGTTCCGAACTTTACTTTACACTCCCTTTAAGAGCTCTTTTCATTCTATAAATGTCATAATCTCTGTGTAAACTTACTTTTATTTATGCTATTATATCGTAATTCTCTCAACTTCTAGTCTTTAACTTTCTCTTTTCTTACTTGGCGGTTCATTTATTATATTATATATATATTTGTGAAATTTATTAATGTTGTTATTTTAATTATATGCCAATAATCTTTCGACTCGATAAACTCCTTTGTTCTATTTGCCTTACGTAGGAAATATAATTAAATCTGATAATAATTCTCGCCCATTAGAACTAGATTTATACAGTTCTATCAATCATCGAGTCGAAAGAAATTATTAAATGTGTGTTATTTTTTATAATTGGCTAATAATAAATTATTAGCTCCGTTTCTAATCTATGCCACCGCTATTTCCTCGTTCCACTAATATTCATTTATTCAAATATAATCTTAAAATGTTTTTATTGCAAAAGGGCCGATAAAGGAATCAAATATATTCTAATTCAAATTTCTGTTACTCGCTATTAAGATTCAGGATGGGCACGATGATTGGGGCATAATTAATATGATTTGCAAATATTTTAAAATAGTTTTCGTTAAAAGCTCGTTTGACTTTGATTAATTGATCAAGTCATCACGTAGAGCATTCTATATGGGTTTTAGTATTCAAACGATGACTATCAAGTCATCATCTTCAAACGTTGCTGACATAGAGCAATCTTCCGCTCCATTAGGCTGGTCGGTAATAATATTTCTGTTATTTTAAATTATCGAGGAAGAAAGCACTTCCTCTCCTGTTCATATTAGTTAAAGGGCATAAGACTTGTCAGATGCAAGCCACCATAGGACTTCGATTATCGACTAGCTATCGTCTTTCAATTTCACTTTATAGCTCATAATTCGTCAGCACCGTTATCTCTCTGTTCCAGTAAAGCCCGCTCTGATGCTCGTGATTCGTGATGAAGTGATTTCAATTAAAGTCAAACAAATTATCAGATATATTTAATTAAATAAGTTTTCTAATAAAGATTAAAGTTATGCCTTAAAATACCTATCTTGCTCTTCATGAATGGATTTGCGAATGTGAAAATAAATATCGCATTCTTTCGTATAAAATTAGAGGAATAACTTCCTTTACTAATGAATACCTTTATCTGCCTTTATTTTCTTGTTGGGGGCATAGACATAGAATTCCAATAGTGCGTAATATTCATTGGCATATAATAAGGACCGCCACTCGTATTATAATTATAAATTTTGTTAAAGGCTAGAGTTGATTAATATAATCATTATTTAAAATTCAAACAAAACAAATTATTATCATTAAATATTTTCTAAACACACTTGGTTTCTTAGTTCATAATTCTTTTATAATTATTTTAATGTTAATACTCGCTGTCTGTGATGGCAATCCGAACATATACATATGATTCGATTTAAAATTATTTTAGTCAGTTTATTATCAGATATTAATGTCAGTTCAGGGGTCTCTGATCCTCACCAACCGTTGAGCTAGTTTCTTGGTGCATAGCACTGTGCCGTCGATTTCTACTAATCTGAGCTAGTGAGTTGGGTTTGAATTCAGTTTGGTTCAGCTGAGTTTGGATCCGACTTGCAGTTCTTTTGGTGGGTTTTCGACTGGTACAATATTGAAGCATTAGGTGTTAGTAAAGAGGTATTAGATTACTTAGAAAAAGTACAAAGGGAAGTAGGAAGAGATGCATTAGATGCAGATGTATGG
The DNA here is from genome assembly GCA_028023455.1 of Epiperipatus broadwayi. Classification (NCBI taxonomy): domain Eukaryota; kingdom Metazoa; phylum Onychophora; class Udeonychophora; order Euonychophora; family Peripatidae; genus Epiperipatus; species Epiperipatus broadwayi. The sequence continues at coordinate 148,912 of JAQFVV010012470.1, forward strand.
ACAGCAAAGGAGGCAATTCAAGAAGAAATGGAATGGTCAAGTTTTTATATAAAAGATGCAAAATGAAAATGTTTGGTAGGTTGCAGTTTTTGGATAATAAAAGAATAGCCAAAATAGTATTTAATTGGGTTACGAGTAAAGGGCAGGCAACAAGATGGATGAGAAAGGTAATGTGATATGCAGAGGATTTGGGTAAAGAATTTATATCAGTATATTGGTACAAAAGGTGGGATGATTGTGTTAGGAGGATTGTTGAGTGTAATAGTGATAAGGAATGGGATAAAAGAATAGATGCATTAATAAAGAATAGGGAGTTGGAGAGATATGGAGAATAAAAAGGGTTTAAATATATATAGAAGTAAACAGAACATTGGGTGTGAGTTAATTTATGATAATAGCAAAGAAAGTAGTTTACTGTTTAAGGCTCGAATGTGATCTTTAGCTTCAAGGGAATATACACGGAAAAATATGAGTTATTTAGTCTAAAAATTGTGTAAGGAAGGCATAGAAAATATTAGGCATCTGTTAATTGAATGTAAATGCTTGAAAGCAGAAAGGGTACAAATAATGAAGTTATGGAAGAATAAATACGAACAAAGTGATTATACAGAAAGTGGGTTATTGGTATTTATGCTGGGTTTGGGAAAAGATAAGGGGGTTTAGATATGAAGGCCATGGAGTTGACAAAGATTATGTTGTGGAAATGGGATAGAGCAGATTATGGGAAAACTTAGGGTGGGGAATGGAAAGGGAAGGTAAAGTGGCTAACAGATTTCTCTGGGCATAGTTGCTGAGAGATTCATGACTCCATTTAAGGAGGTCACAATGCATCACATTAGCAAGCCATAATAATTGTGTGCATCGCAATCTAGGCCTCAACGGCTAATATGAACACAACTGTTCTATGGACCGTAAGTTTGGCCATATAAATGGCATATTTTTGAGCTTTTGCATGGAAATAGCACCATCGAGCAGGATGGATTGTCATAAGTATGAGTACCTTTGCATCAAACAGATTTAGAAAGCATCCATTTTCTTTTTTTTTTTCTGTTATTATATCTTTTTAAAAAAAATAAAAACTAATGAACAAAGACTTAATGATATGATTGAAGATGTTCAAACTTATTATTTTAGCAAGAGTGAAATGAATCAATTAAAAATGCTATCTGGAATAAATTATTAGAATAGAAAAAAAATTTTTTCATGGTTTTAGGTGGTTTAATGCAATGGTAAAATAGTTGATTCAAAAACTAAAATTTCCTGGATTTCTACTGAATAAAATTTAGAAATTTGTATTTCATAAAGAAATTAAAGTCATATGAAAATAATAATAACTATTATGAAACCAAAGATTAGCAATCAAGTTGAGAAATTAAAAGAAGACAATTAATTAATTAAATATTATATGGGTGTTGATGCAATGATACTTATGGATCTTTGTACTTTTTTTAAAAATTTAAACATTTTAATAATATGTTAAATTGGAAATTTAATTATTTTGTTATATAATATGCCTAAATTTTTTCTCTAGAACTGATTTACATTTAGTTAAGTGTTATATATCTTGAATAACCCATTGCATGGAAAAGGGCTATTCAACTGCCACCATAGATGGACAGAATAAAGCAGAAGGCATTATTTCTCTCTGTTTGCAATTTCTGGATGGTGAGGATTTGCTTGGTTTCTCATTCTTGCATTATTCTAGTTTAATATTCATTTACTAACCAATATCAGATAACTAACTAGGTCTTGTGGGCTGACTACCAGAAAAAAAAAATTTCTGAGTCTGCGTAGAACGTGAAAAAAGTTTATCGGGATCAAATTTGAACCCAGGTCATAGGTAATAATCTAATCCTACCATTGCAATACATTCCCTCTCTCTCCCCATATTTTTGCATGTTTAAATTTATTTACAGAACAACTAAATCTGTGAAAACTCACAAGCCAAATTCCAAAAGATTCATTTAAATAAATTTGCAAAATATAAACGCTAATCTATTTATCAGATAAAAAAAGAATTTGACATATTCGTTGTCATAGTAACGTTTTTTGAATTAGGTTGTTTTACAAATAGGTTTTATATTATCGGCTTTACATATTTGATAAGCTGTGGTTTATTGATGGATTTGTTAAAATTGTTAGAATATGTATGATTACATATTTTTTATTCGAGAAACTATATAAACAAATGAAAATTATTTGGTCTAGCAAATTCGATCATTTTGAAAAAGATATTAGCCTGCTATATTTTTTCTACTATATATTTTGAAGTAGACCTGTAATTGATTCATTAAATCTGACTGGTGTCTTTCCTGTGTTAGTACATCCTATGAAAATAGCTGGTGTTCCATTGTAATCCACAGATTTTACATCAAGAAAGCATTCTCCATTTCTTAAAAAAATAAAAAACTGCTTCTAAAGACTCAACAATATGATGGACAATAAATGAAAAATGTTATCTGGAATAAATTACTAGAGGAGGGGAAAAATTTTCATGGCCCTAGGCGTTTTAACACATTGGGGGAAATGGTTGATTCAAATGATTTTCTGATGAATATGTATGTGGGGGGGGGGGGGGAGCAAAATTAATTTTGATCAATTGAATTCTCCATCTTTTAGATTCTTCAATATTACTTTCCTTTAATACTTTCAGTAACAAGATTGTAACATGCTCACAGGAAGACATCCCCTATTGGCCATACATTTTTTATAGCCTAGAAATCTTCCTTGCAACTAAATCACAGTAAATTCATTTTAGGAAATCAGTTTATTTTGTATTTGTAATAAATTGAAAATAATATTGACATGATTGTTCTGTAAAGTTTAGTAATGTCAAATTATTTTGAAATTTTTACAAATATGATATTGTTTTGATATCATTTTTGAAGTCAAATGAGGAATTCAAGACTAAGTTATCAAAATTCAATTCTTTCTGTAACCAATGTGACAGTACACCTTTCCAAAATTTAGTATGATTCTTAACAAGGATGATCTTGTTTATGAAGCGTAATATTAGAGAATTTAAATAGTACTGTATTAGAAAATAAGTTGTTTTTTCATAACCATTAAGATGAACTAGTCAAGTTTTTGAAAATTTGAAGTTATTATGTGAATTTTTTTTTTTTTGTTTATATATGAATAAAGAACATTTATTCTCTTTCAAATTTTTTGTGATCATTTTTTTAAAATTTAGTTTTCTTTTAATCCCTTGTTGTTCTCTAAGGTATGGGTATTTTATACTAGAAAATTTAATAATATTTGTCAGATTTCTGATAAGCAGTTTGATACAAAAACAAGAATCATTTCCACATGGGGCTTATACCGTTTACTCTCAACAAATCGAGAGCATATTTTCACTCCGCCATATTTAAATTTATTCCCAAAGGAATTAAGTCTGAATACTTTACTATCATTATTAACAAATCAGATTCCCAAAGAGTACTTTTTAAATAAACTTTCAAACAATCTCGACTTTCTCATATAGCATTGATATGAGACAATGGGTTTTCTGGCGAAGTTTATTTAAAAATAATTATTTGGGAATCTGACTTGTGAATTATTATAGTAATATCTTCAAATTTTCCTTGAATAGATTCATATTTTCTGCATTACATATTTAATAACCATGATTTATTTATTCGCTTATTAAAAATATTATAATTATCATTATAAATATGTTATAAATTTTGATCAATCAGCATGATATGTAGTAGTATTCAGTTTTTTGCTAGCTACTTCAATAATTTTTTATTATCAGTTATTTTAATTATAGCTGCTTTACATTTTTATAAATGACCTAATTGAATATCTTTTTTTTAGATTACTTCAGCATTAGAACAAGTGAATCAGGCTGTGAAAGAAATTAAAGTTGAACATAAAGAAGATTTAGTTGTACAATTTGGGATACCATAGAACTTTTATTTTACATAGTGGCCAGGGAGGGGGGTCTTCAGTTACATGGTATTTAAATGATACTTATTTCGGCTGCTGAATATGAAAAAAAGAAAGGAAATAATGAAGAAAAAAATTGCCAAATGACTGTTTCGACAAATGTCTTAATGTTATAACGTTTATATCCCTCTAAAATGTTTGTTTTTCCTATAAAACTTATATTTGCAATTGGATCAAATTATTTTTTCCTGATGCAGTTCAAATGATATTATATAAATCGCATATAATATTTATTTACCCAAAATGTGTATATTAAAATATATATACATTTATTATACAAGTGTATATGTAAACAGATGCATGTGTATAATATATATATATATGTGTGATTACTTTATATATTTATATAAGTAGAATACAGTACTGCTTTGCTTAAAACTCCAACTTTCTTTTCTTTTTTCAAACCACACTGAAGTTTCAGCTTTATGAACTATATCAACTTTTAAATAGAATGAATAATGACTGAAAAAACATTGAGCCTTAGGAAATTAAGAAGGACAATGATTTAGGTATAGTGTTTATTTAGATAGGGTGCTAGATAACATAGTATTTACATATATATATATAATCACACATGTATGGATAAAATTTATATATTCATATACATATAAAACCATTTACTCTTGTATATAGAATTTTTAAAATTCCTATTAAAATTATGTAACATAGAATTTTACATTGAGCACTGTTGTGTTTTTTAAAGATTTAATTTTTTTAAATCTTTAACATCGTTTTTTTTTAAAAAAAAATAAATGAGCAACCCTGTGAGAGGGATATCAAACAGTTTTGTACAGAATGTTAATTTTCTTTTGGAATGTTATATGGCATTTGACTGTCACGGAATTGACTCTGGGAAATTTGTGAGTGAAACTATTGGAAAGTTCCAAGTTCTTCAAATAACGTAGTCTCAGAATAAATGAAGTATCCAAAAAAAAAAGGTAACCTATAATGTAACCAAATAAATTGTGATTCTTTTTTTTTTCTTTTCATGCTTTGTAAAATTAAAAGTATTAAATGTTCTCACTGGCAGTACATTATACTTTTAAAGACAAAAAAATTATAAAAGATAATAAATTTGTGTTTTTATATCTAATGATCTTTGAATTTTTATTACTACTTAATGTACACTATAATTTTTGATTTTAAGTTTTTCAGGTTTTTAATGAAAAAATTTATTTTTAACTTTTAAAATAATTTTGTATTATTCTTTTTATTTTTTCAATTTCCAGTAGTAGATAATTTTTATTTCTATTTATTATTATTATGAATTACATTTTACTGTGAATAATGGTATGTATTTTAACATAAACCATTAAGCATCACATGATCACCATCTCTTATACTAGCACATTATTGTTTGTAAACAAGACAAAACTCTCCATACAGTAGTGCCACCCTGTGCCAACCAGAGTAATCAATGGATGCCAGAAGGCTTGTGCATAAAATCCCTATCTAATGCCTACTCATCCAATATCCCCAGACTAGTTTCACTGACGAAGGCCACAAGCCAGAAACTAGTCTGCGGATATTGGATGAGTAGGCCTTAGATAGGGATTTTATGCACAAGTCTTCTGGCATCCATTGATTACTCTGGTTGGCACAGGGTGGTACTACTGTATGGAGAGTTTTGCCTTGTTTATTTTAACATATAGAAATCAATCATAATTATATTGAAATAATTTGTATTTATATTATTTGCATAAAACAAAATAAGAGGAAAATATAATAATAATTTAATACGAACTTAATTTTAAATTTTGCGTGTTTGGTTAATATTCTGTAATTCAATACTAGCGCTATAAACCCATAAATATTCACAAAGAGCTATCTATGATTATGAGAACCGTAACTCTCGAAAGTGCTCAGCCTATAGTTTAATAAAATATTAGCTTTGTGTTTATGCGTTTATAGCACTAGTATTGAATTACAGAATTGTTTTGATTTTTATTATAAAAAAAGTTGTGTTGATATAAACATATATATATCTGTAGAATCATCAACATTAGATGACCCTAAAGATAGAGTAACACAAGAAAAGCTCCATTAATAATTTTTATTTATTTCCATAGGCACCATTTTATAAATTTTATCATGTAACTATATTTTTTTTTAACTCTTCTGTCATTTATTTGTTTGGATGTTATGATAACCTTATAAATCACTTCACAAATTACCCATTTTTAATATTTGAAGGAAATGTTCATGAGATTGATGGCCTCAGATTCCAGTACTTATATATAATAATATTATAATTCGATGTCTATTTCTTCAAAGTAATATACATAATTATATAACTGAATATTTATAAATACAGTAATCGGATATATTTTAAAATTTTTATTCACTTAGGAGTGATTTTGACTATCCTCATAGTCTTTGTCAACTAACACTTTAAAAGGCTAACCTTCCCACAATTCTGTGATCTTAATGTTTGCTGCCTACCTGTTAATTAAGTCATGTTATTAAGTACTTATATATATACAAAACTATAGGGTAGTAAATATATTCAAATTTCAAAAGAGTTTGGGTTTATAATGAGCAAGGTAAAGGTTTATTGTTGCATTCCAAAAAAGGCCTAGAACTGAGGATTTTATGTCAATGTTAGTTGTTCTATATTAATAAAAAGAATACAATATCAGCATTCATGGCATTTGGTTCCAAGTAAGAACATAGATATAAAATTCATAGATAAATAGTAAATTATATTACTTTTTTTTTAATGTATATGTAAGGGTGCATATATCCTAGATTTGCACTGTGAATTAAAAAAGTAAAACGTAGAAAATTAAAATTCCTTTTTATTAATTTAAAAAGAAAATTTTTGAATCATAGGATAACTGAAATAATGAATTTGGTAGAAGTAGTGTATATACATCTTGTTATTAATATTCCAACCAAAAACTAATCTTTTTAAAACAATAGCAAACTCTCCATACAGTAATGCCAGCCAATGCAAGCTTTAATAATCAATGGGTGCAAGATTTGTGCATAAAATATCTATCTAATGCCTACTCATTCATTGATTACTAAAGTTTGCATTGAGGGCACTACTGTAGTTTTCATAATATTTTTGGCCTCAGGTTCAAATACTTATATATATGCAAAACTATACTGTAGTAAATCTATTTAAATTTTCAGAAGAGTTTGGGTTTATAATGAGCAAGGTAAGTTTGTCGCATTCCGAAAAACTTACAAATCCACAAAGGCCTAGAACTGAGGATTTCATGTCAATGGTAATTTTTCTGTATCGATAAAAATACAATATTAACATTACATTTTGTTCCAAGTAAGGGCACAGATACAAAATTTCATAGATTAATAGTGAACTATATTATGCTTTTTTAACACATGCATATACAGTATAGGTGTGTATATATCCTAGATTTGCACTGAATTAAAAAATTTAAATGTAGAAAATTAAAATTTCCTTTTATTAATTTTTTGAATCGTAATAACTGAAATGATGGATATAGAGGTTATGGATATGGGGTAGTATATTATCAAAAAAAAAAATCCCTTTATAAATATGCATCTGTTAATATTCCAACAAAAACTAATCTTTTTAAAACTAGCAAACTCCATACAGTAATGCCACCCAGTGCGAGCTTTAATAATCAATGGATGCAAGAAGGTTTGCGCATAAAATCCTACTCATCCATTGATACTAAGGCTTGCACTGAATGATACTACCATAAGGAGAGTCTGCTACTATTTTAAGAGCTTGTTAAGCATAGAAAGTAGTGATTATATAATGTTTTAGTAGTTTTAACAAATCTTTTTTATAATCTAGAATTGCAGTTTCTGAAAATAAAAAGTTATTGGCTGAAGTTGGTTTAACAATCACAGATCAATATTACTACGTTAGTATCATTTTAACAAATATTTACATAAATCAATATGACCTTGACAAAAGTTATTTATAATTTAATTTTTTAATAATTTTTTTATTGTATTATTTTCTAAGTAGGATGTATCCTTGAGCCTGCATATTAAATTTTTTTTTCTTAATAAAAATTACTTATTTAATTTTTTAGAATATTGTGTTTGTTGATTCATTAAAACATAGTAATGTTAATGTATGATTGTTAATTATATTCACTGTGGATGCAAAGACTTTTTCTAATAGAAATTACGGTACTTTTAACATTTTTTAGGATATTGTGTTTGCTAATTTATTTATGTATTTATTAAAATAATATAAATACTATGCACCTTGAGTGCTTAATTTTACCATGAAAGAGACCTCTATAAATCTTAACACAAGATTAAGACTATAAAGATAAGAGTGGCCATCTTATCTTCAACCTACACTTTCTAATTATATAGGCAAATCTAAAGCATTTTGATTTGAGAGTGTAAAGCTAGTAAGTTTTTCACTAATTAAGTCCACTACCTCGTTTAGAAATCAATATTCGCGAAATCTTTTGATTCACAGCAAGTTGATTGTTAATCATATTAATTATATTCACTGAATGTATAGACATTATGCAAATATATATTTACTTGATAAGATATATATTTTATTACTAATTTTGAATTAAATGAATTTGTTGTTTTTTTAAAAAAAAAGTTTAATAATTTTATTTATTTTTTCTCAATTTTGCATTAAAAAGTGAATTTAAACTTAATAATAATAAAAAATATATAAGTTGCCTATCTATAAATTACTGCTAATTAGAATTTTGTGTTTGAATAAGATATTAAACAATGTTTTTTTTTGTTTTTTTAATTAAATAAATTTATTAAAGTAAAGTCATGCAGTTTAGCACAGCAGTAGAGACTGGAATGTAGAGTCCTAAGATTAATTCTATTGATGGAACTTCTGAATATTATTATTAAATTAAAAGAAATGCAAATTAAACTTTTTGAAAAATGTTTCAATTGAACATCTAAGATGTAATTCTTGTTTTGAATAAGTTTTTGGTAATTGTTTGAAATATTCATTTCCTCTTGAATTATAATAATTGTGGTTACATCGTCTTGAGTATAAATGTCTCTTGCTAACAATTTTCCTTTCTTGTAAGTTTTGATATATATATATATATCTGACCTTCATATTAATAACTTGTTAAATGATTGATTTACTGTATTAAAAAAAAATGGAGAAAGCAAAATTTTAAAGGCATCTATGAATTAAATTTTGGAGTTGAAGGAATGATCGGAAAACAGCAATGGAGGATATAAAATGGAAAAAAGATAACAGGTTATAACTATATACACAATTTACTTCAGAATGAAAAGAATCTGCAAACAAAAGATATAAATTAGATACGGTATAAAATTTGGATATTAGGAAGTAACAGAAATAACAATATAAAGTACTAAACATAAATTGAAGGTCATGAAGATGTAGAAATTGATGAAATAGAAACTAGATAAATTTTTTGCTGATATGAACTTACTAATTCCTCTTCTACTATTTTCTATCGATTTTTTCTTCAGCTGCAAAATTTATTTTAAATATTTTTAACTAGTAGAAACATATATAAGAATAAAATATTACAGAAAGTTTGTTTTTGTATGTGTGTGTGTGTGTTTTTTTTTTGTTGCTGTTTTTCTTACTAAAAAAATAAAATAATGAGCATGCTAATAACTCTAACCAAGCTTTATTGATGAATGCCGCAAGAGAAAGCATTTAAAATCTCTATCTAGAAACATCCCCATAACTAGTGTCTGAGATATCCTAGCACCTCACTGAGGATAGCCAATAGCTTGAAGCCAGTTTGAGGATGAGAAGGTTTCTAGATAGAAATTTTAAATGCTTTCTTTTACGGCATTTATCGGTAAAGTTTGGTTAGAGCTATTAGAGTGCTTATTTTATTTATAGAATACAAGCTTATCAAGTTAAGTCACATGATGTGTGACTTGATTTTATTTACATAAGAATTAAGAGAAATAAATATCTAAATGGTTTATTGCTAGGGAGTTCATGCACCAGAAATGACATCTGGGCTGCAATCCATGGTCTGTCAGTGGATTAAGCAATAGAGGGCAAGGATTGAGGTGAGACTGGATTAAAAAAATTGTTGCTTATCTTCATCATTAAAATTGAGCATAAAGTCATTTTCAAAGATTGCCTTTTTTTTCTATTTGCTTAATCGGAAGTTCATCATAAGGTTATGTATGCTTATCCAGTTGACCATTATTTCAAATAGTTCTTGAAGGACACATTGCAGAAAGGTTACCCATACTCAAAAGGTTGCAATTTTATCAATACTCCATCCTTTTAAAACACAATTTTTCAGACTGCTTTTTTCTCCATCAACCAGCAGAAATATAATAAAATGTTCAGGTTTAACTATATGATGATTAATCTAACAATCAAAATAAATATATTTGATGGAAACCTATATCATTTGAAATTTTTTCTAGCATCATGTCTAACCTATTTTTATTTCAGCTTCTACATTCTTTAAATGATAGTCATTTATTATTTTACCACTGCATTTTTTTTTTCAACCCCTCTTTATTAATTCTAACATCTTTCCATATTTTTCTGTGGACTCTAGAACACAATAGCTTTTCTCTTAAGTGTCCAAATCAGGCTGATTCGATATATTGTAAATCGTGACTGGTTAATTAGAAGCCTCATTACCCTGATAAATTAGATACTTTAAGTGTACAGGTGCCAAAATGGCAGCATTTACCCAAAACCTAGCTTCACTCTACTCTAGAACCACCTACTGCAAGCTTAAATAATCAATAGACACACATTATATAGTGTTATAAAATACCTATCTCCAGACAGGCATATTTCCGATATTTGTCTTCATCAATGGATATTAAGATTCAAGACTTGAACCCATACATTTATTCATCTAATGGCCAACTTTTATTCCTTTATACTATTATTTAAGCTAATAACCTGACATTTAAAAACAGCCTTAAGGCTAGACAAACTAAGTCTTTTGCAAACTATATAGATCTGATTCCAGATCAGTTTCTATATGTTCACTGATTGCTCAAACTTATTTTGCCATATTATATTGGTATTACTTTTTCTGACGAAAGGTAAAAGCCATCTACATTTGTTACAAAACTAAAATATATAAAAACTGACCTAGTGTCAAACTGGATTTGAAATTATTTTTAAAAAATTTTAAATAGTGTAAAAAAAAAAGTAAGAGTGTTTCTAGATACATAATAACATTAGTTTCAGCTTTCAATCCTAATCTTCATTGACAAAAGTCACTTTGAAAAAGGGATGTTATTAGACTATACCATCTGGTGGCCATTGATTACTCAAACTTATAGCAGATGACTCTACAGTAAAGTGACAATAACTGCTCTTAGAAGTATATAAAGACCTTAGATGTTGCTACAAACCCAAAATGCTACCTTTCTCATTTGAATTTTCAATGCAAAAAACATAGAATACTAAAGATCTTAAGGAAAAGATGTGGATCAACAGACTTAGTCTAAACTAAACTCATACCTGTTCAAATTTACTCCAATCCATTTCCTGGTCATATAAAATCATTACTTTTTTTTTCTTTAACATAATCTAATTATTTGTTTATTCCTCATCACTTTAATAATTTTTTAAATTGGTATATGTGCAGACATTTTTGTACTCTTCCGATTCTAGATTTTTTCTTCTATTATTTCAGCAGTTTTAACTTTCCAAATCTTTTTAACTGCTTATGATTTGCAAAGCTATTTAATAACATTAACAGTATAAAAAATTAAATCCATAAAAGAATCTCAAACCCCTATCAGCTATTTCTTAATTCTGTCTATTTTGATTGTTCTTTGTTCCATCGCTTTATTTACATTTAATAATTATTTGAATTATTAAAAAAATAATAATTGTAATAACTTTTATCATGATTATATTGTAACGGGCACATACGTACGTTACATTGTTTTTTATTATTAAACATGAAAAAAATAAAAGTTCGCAAATAAAACTTTTTTTTTTTTTAAGAATTAAAAAATTGAAATTAAATGTCTTAAACTCGTATATATATAAAATCGCACAGATTAAAAAAATTATTAAAATAAAACTTTGTTAAAAATAGAAAAAGTATTTTAAAAGCATAAACTTAAAAAAGATTTAGAGATAGAGATATATCTTTGGGTTTGAAAACAAATTAATTAATGTTATTGAAAAATGGAAATGATTATTTTAATTTAACTGTATAAGCAATGGTCAGATAGGAAAACAATAGAAACTAATAGCAAATGAGAGAAATTCATTGGGAAATTGGACCTCAATGGAAGGATCATCATCGATGACGTAATGTCCATTGGATCCTAAAGTTACATATAAAAAAAAGTTTGATAATAAAATTTTTAGTGAGTGAAGAAAATTGAAGAGATGTGACTATATATGTTAGTGCGGAGTTGAAGGAGAAGGGATTGAAAAGACGCACTCTTCAATCTCATTAAAAAATGAAAGAGAAATGACATCGTTTTCCTAGATTGAGGACCATAGGACATCGAGGGAATTAACGCTGGCTCCAAATGGCAAGCAACTGCAAGAAATTAGAAACTACGGACTTGTTAAAACCGTAAGAACTCTAGAAAATCTAATGAACAATATTAATTTTGAAAACACTAAGAACTTTAAAATATAAACTTTCCCAGTATTTAATTTATAGAAATAGAATCCTATCTGATCAAACTAAATTCCTTATTAATTCTTTTTTATTGATATATTTTTTTTTAATCATTTCCATTTATTTTTTTTTTGTTCTTTAAGTTTTATTTATGATTTTTGTTTTGCGATAAATTAAATTATATAAATGTTAAATTTAAGTCGGGTGTGAATGGCTATATAGATTTATAAAGTTATATTAGGGGTGGGTAATCTTAGGTTATTTGTTTCGTAGATAAATTAGGTCAATGGATTGGATATATTGGTGTAATTAGTAGATGTAGTATGAGATTCGCTACGGGCAGAATCGCTGTATACGCCACACACTTCCGTTTTGCCTATGGATGGGATCGTAAGTCGGCAAAAGACCACCGTCCCTTCCTATGGAGTTTTCTTTTTTATTGTTCTTCTTGCCCAACAGACGTCACATTTCTGTTCTGGGCGAGAAACAATTTCTTCTCTTAACCCTGCTGTTCAGCGGTACATTCCTGACAGTATGATTTTTGTGTTGCCATATTCGTGTTACATTTAATACATCAATATATCAGATGGATTGATGCCGGTTTGACTGCGAACTTTTGGCCTAAGGTTAAATAAGGGAAAGAATATTTTCTTTTCAAATGCAGATCTATGTAGTCTATTCATACTCGACACTCTAAATAAAAATGCATTAAATTTAAGCTGGATATAGACGCATGGATTCGTTATCGGTCAATTATGTTTTTAGTTTTCATATTTGATTAAAATATATAGACATTTGGTAAATAATGATACCTTACAGTGAGTATCTAAAATGTATTTATTCGGATGGCTTTTAAGTTAATGGTGTTAATGCAGCATCTTACGATGAATGCTATTGGGTTTCTTATAAATTTCCCTCTGCAATTCCACCAATGATTTTATATTTTGATCATTTATGTTTATTTTGAAATGTTTTTGACCGTGTAATCTATGTAACCAATCTATGCTCAACATTATAAAACAAACTTTTATAAATCCATCTGTGCGAACTTATAATAGTATAAAAATTTAAATTAAAATCTAAAATAAAAGTTAAGAATAATGTTAAATTTTAAAATGAAAAACATACTAAAATAATTTTAAATATTATATATGTGCATAAATAAATGTTCGTGTGTATAATTACTGGTAGTGGCTTATTTTATTCTTTTTTATATATTCTTAGATAAGAATTTTTTATAAAATATAAATCTCTGCTATTCCACTGAGCCAGTGACAATGGGCTAACGACCGGATATCAAATATATAAAATAAAATAAAATTTTTTTTTGACTTACATATCTGCCTACTTTATAAATTTTTCTAGGTTCAAATGCCTAGATGGCGCCCTTGTAGTGCAGATTACATAGTCGTTAAGTCTCCCTATTCTCCAGGTCATTATAATATATTTCAAATGATGTCATAATTATATAAGCCGTTTTTTTCTCATGTCAAAGCATTGGCCGGGAAGAAAACCCGTGATAACTGCTTGTAAGGCAACTGTGCTGACCACTCGACCACCAACGCTTGACAAATAAGCCGTTTTCCTACATCTATTATTATACAATTCTTTGTAGAAATCTTCTATCCTGTTTACTACTAGGGTCACTTTTTCTGTTTGCTGAAATAACTATTCCAATGCTAAGTTATGCCGGTTTATATCTTTAAAATTTTTCTATAATAACTGCATATCCCTTTACAAAATTATACTCATTTATTTTAAATGGATCACTTTTTATTATTTTTATATATATTTTTTTGTTGTGAATACTTCATAGTGTCAGTAAATTATTTACTAGTGAAGTGGGGTTTTTTTTGTTTGTTTATGCTAATTGTTATTAGTAAAGCATTTATTATCTTATTAATTTTATTGAAGACCAACCTTCGCTAATATTTTAAAGTAAGTTCTTGCTTAAATTTGTTAAAGTTTTCAACTACCGATACAAGATTTTCTTATTAGTTTTTTTTTTAAGGTTTGTACTAACTCATCTTATGTATCATTAGTATTCTTAATTATGTTTTTTCTTTTAATCAAAATATAATTCATCTCTGCCTTATCTTTATTTGGATGCTTCCAAGTTCATTTTCTTTAGATTTTCTTTTTAAAAAAATTTAAATATATAATTGTCCTTCTCACCCAGAGATGCAAATTCCAATAATCCTATAGCTTTTTTTTCACATTTCTCAATTCTAACATTAAAATCTTCCATAATATTTTTACAATATTGCTTGATTTGTAAATCTATATGAAATTCATCCATCTCTTTATAGGAATGATAATTTTTTATGGTATAAATCTGATTTGTTCATATTGAATAATTTGTCTTTTGCAGTTTATCATAATAGTAGACAGATAGATTCTGAACTGAAAGTTTTAAAGTTGATTGGGGTGAATTCTCAGCCGAGGAATTTAAAATTGATTCAAATAAGTAAACGTGATAAATACTCTTCTTGCTTAAAAGGTTCATAATTTATTTTCTCTATTATAAGTGTGAATGTCAAAAAAAAAACAAGAGTGCACCCACAATTCTGCTCTCAACTGACTGATGTCTTTGAAACTAGCATTTGAGAAGGTAGATCATTTTATTTTTTTGGTCTTAAACTTCGAATAAATATATATTTTGATGGAAAAGGTGAAACATGCAATTAAATATATGAAGAACAGAAAAGTTGTAGGTAATGATAAAATTCAAAATACAGCAAAACTCTCCATATAGTAGTGCCATCTTGTGCTAACAAGAGCAATCAATGGATGCCAGAAGGCTTGTGCATAAAATCCCTATCTAGTGCCTACTCATCCAATATCCCCAGACTAGTTTCTGGCTTGTGGCCATCAGTGAGAAGCCTTGGATCTGAGAGCACTGCACCTAGATCTTAGGATCTAATGCAACCCTCTAGCACCCACCTTTTAACTCTATTTAACTACAAAACTATGAGAATGAAATTGAAAACACTTAATATTTTCAACCCAAGCTCAATAGCTTATATAGTCATATGGGTATGAACTCAATTCAGTACCCATACATTTTGCTGTCTTTGCCTCTTTAACAACCATAGCCACCACTATCCTATTAGGCAGGATTGGTGTTAAACCACTAAACATCACATGATCACTATCTCATACTAGCACAATAATTGTTATTAAACAATTCAAAATACAGCAAAACTCTCCATATAGTAGTACCATCTTGTGCTAACAAGAGCAATCAATGGATGCCAGAAGGCTTGTGCATAAAATCCCTATCCAGTGCCTACTCATCCAATATCCCCAGACTAGTTTCTGGCTTGTGGCCTTCATCAGTGAGGAGCCTTGGATCTGAGAGCACTGCACCTAGATCTTAGGATCTAATGCAACCCTCCAGCACCCACCTTTTAACTCTATTTAACTACAAAACTATGGAGGGTTGCATTAGATCCTAAGATCTAGGTGCAGTGCTCTCAGATCCAAGGCTCCTCACTGATGAAGGCCACAAGCCAGAAACTAGTCTAGGGATATTGGATGAGTAGGCACTAGATAGGGATCTTATGCACAAGCCTTCTGGCATCCATTGATTGCTCTTGTTAGCGCAAGATGGCACTACTACATGTAGAGTTTTGCTGTATTTTGAATTGTTTAATAACAATTATTGTGCTAGTATGAGATAGTGATCATGTGATGTTTAGTGGTTTAACACCAATCCTGCCTAATAGGATAGTGGTGGTTATGGTTGTTAAAGAGCCAAAGACACCAAAATGTATGGGTACTGAATTGAGTTCAGACCCATATGACTATATAAGCTATTTAGCTTGGGTTGAAAATATTAAGTGTTTTCAATTTCATTCTCATAGTTTTGTAGTTAAATAGAGTTAAAAGGTGGGTGCTGGAGGGTTGCATTAGATCCTAAGATCTAGGTGCAGTGCTCTCAGATCCAAGGCTCCTCACTGATGAAGGCCATAAGCCAGAAACTAGTCTGGGGATATTGGATGAGTAGGCACTAGATAGGGATTTTATGCACAAGCCTTCTGGCATCCATTAATTGCTCTTGTTAGCACAACAAGATGGCACTACTATATGGAGAGTTTTGCTGTATTTTGAATTGTTTAATAACAATTATTGTGCTAGTATGAGATAGTGATCATGTGATGTTTAGTGGTTTAATGATAAAATTATTGTACAGTAGGTATTTTAAAAGAAATAAAGTAGAGAAATTGTTGGTAAAGTTGTGCAGAAAATATTGTGGAAAGAAATGCTAATCAGTATGCTACGTGGCTCTTTCATAAAGAAATATATATGTATGGCAGGAGAGATCTTCATAAAAATAAATCTAGAAATTAATAATAGATGTTGATTCCTGGAAATCATATGAATGACTTACTGTATGTGGTTTCTAAGGTCATGGTGAAGATTATGTATTTTCGAATAAATTTAGATCTTTTAGAATGAAACTAAATTGGTGATTTAGCATAGTGGTAGGAGTGGCTTCATAACTAATGATTTCGGGATTGATTTTCAGCTGAATAATGATAAAAAAAATTTTGATTCAAATGAGACTATTAAATGCTCATTCTTCCACCAGAGTGCTAGAATGTCACATGATCTTTTGAACAATTGACCATGTAATTACTTTTTTATTGTTATAATAAGTTCAAAATAAATAAAATATTTTTTGATTAACTTGTTAATTGAACATCTAAACAATGGAAAAAATAAAATAGCCTTAACGTAAAATACTTTAAAATAAAATTATTTGTAATATTAAAGGCTAACTTAATTGTAATGTACAAACATGAGATTACTTTAAATTATTTTTGAAATTTTGATGTAAATTAAGGTTACAAGGCATGGCATTTTAATTCCCAAAATGCATCTCTAAAATTAATGGCTATGATTGCTTGCAAGGTACTTACTTTGTATATTTATACACTGATTTAGATAGTGTTCCCACTTTTGGAAGCAGGCTTGAAATTCATCTTCGAGAACATTGTTCAGTACTAGTCTTCTATTTCGTTAGATATTAGTTATAAAATCTTCATACCTTTACAGTTTTAAACTAACAAAAAGTCACAAATCATGAAATTAAATTAGGTCACTAAACAAAATGATCTAATTGGATAATGACTTTTTTGGTCAGAAAGTCTCGCTGTGACTGTTACTTCAATTCCTCAGATATAGTGTTCCCACTTTTGGAAGCAGGCTTGAAATTCATCTTTGAGAATATTGTTCAGTACTAGTCTTCTATTTCGTTAGATATTAGTTATAAAATCTTCATACCTTTACAGTTTTAAACTAACAAAAAGTCACAAATCATGAAATTAAATTAGGTCACTAAACAAAATGATCTAATTGGATAATGACTTTTTTGGTCAGAAAGTCTCGCTGTGACTGT
Organism: Epiperipatus broadwayi; assembly: GCA_028023455.1. Classification (NCBI taxonomy): domain Eukaryota; kingdom Metazoa; phylum Onychophora; class Udeonychophora; order Euonychophora; family Peripatidae; genus Epiperipatus; species Epiperipatus broadwayi. The sequence continues at coordinate 166,828 of JAQFVV010012470.1, forward strand.
TACTTCAATTCCTCAGATAAGTGATTCTTAATTTGCACTTTTCAATTATTAATCTTGCTCTTAATTGTCAGACCATATTGTCACTTGTACTTTATTATTTTTGGCTATCTGCTTCTAAAGTCATCCACATTTTATTGCTCATTTTTGAATTGACTATGGTACTCAAGCATCAAACAGATGCAAAACTTTAGTAATGTTTTTATGGAATTTCACACAAAATTTGATGTTAGTGTTGCTCAGAATTTCAATGGCTTATTTTTATACCACAGATACATACAACCAATCCTTATTAACTTCCCAATAATTAACTAATAAGCGGCTCTATAAGCTTGAAGTTTATGCACGTATTATTTTAAACATGAATGCCTATGTGATTTTATTAGAATTAGATCATGAGAAATATTGTGCAGCCATTGTGAGAATTAAATTGTCATACTTTATACATTGTAAATAGTAGAAATATTGATCAGATTTCATCTTAAAAGAAATTCATAAAATTTTCTACGAATATTGAAAATCTGGCTTGTAATGTTCAGGCAATCTGTACTAATTCAAATTATCTTTGTAACTTTGACCTGAGTGGAAATATTAAGCAGGTTTTAGCTTAAAAAGAAATTCATAAAGTTTTCTATGAGGTCCAATGTTATGATATATCATGAGTATCTTTTTTTTTTCTTTTATGCGATATTTTTCAAAATAAAATATATCAAGTTGAATGATTTACTGAAATAAAGTCTGATATGTTAGTTGAATGAAAATATATGGTTTATTAAATAAAACATTGTCTTTTAAAAACAACAGCATATCTTCCACATTTGTTTGTGATGGTGACATTTTCTTTGTAGTTATATTTCTACCATCTAGTTTTGTTAAATCTTTCTAGAAAAATCAAACTATTTAAACTTTTCAAAGACATTCAATCATTGGTAATTACAGGTTAAACTGCTAATCACCATTGTTTATGCTTACACAAGCTATTTACACAGTGGCTAAACTCTCCATACAGTAGCACCACTCAATGCAAGCCTGAATAACTAGATAGGGATTTTACGCAAAAATCTTCTTGCATCCATTGATTACTCTAGTGGCTTGCACTGATTGGTGCTAAAGTTAAGTGTGGTGAATAGATATAACTATTTGGGTATCATCTTAAGTAATCAGAGAAAATATTTGGACGAATGGGAGAAAAAATTGATAAATGAAACAAAGAAAAAAAAGAGATTGATAAAGAAATTAACAATGTTCTCGTATAATAAATATGATGTAGCTAGAATTGTATGCAAGGGAGTGGCAGTAGCAGGGTTAACATATGGTAATGATGCATTATGTGTTAGTAAAGGAGTGTTAAATTACTTAGAAAAAGTTCAAAGGGAAGTAGGAAGACATGCATTGGATGCAGATGTACATATAGCAAGGAGAAATGGGATGGTCAAGTTTTCATATGAGAGATGCAAAAAGTAAAATGAAAATGTTTGGTAGATTGCAGTTTATGGATAATAAAAGAATATCCAAAATAGTATTCAATTGGGTTATGAATAAAGGGCAGGCAACAAGATAGGTGCGAAAGGTAATGCGCTATGCAGAAGATTTAGATAAAGAATTTATGTCAGTATACTTATATAAAAGGTGAGATGATAGTGTTAAAGGAATGGGATAGAAGAATAGATGCATTAATAAAGAATAGGGAGTTGGAGAGCCAGTATGGAGAGTAAAAAAAGTTTAAATATTTATAGAAGTAAACAGAATATTGGGTGTGAGTAATTTATGACAACAGCAAGGAAAGTGGTTTACTGTTCAAGGCTCGAACAGGATCTTTAGCAACAAGGGAATATACACATAAATGGAAAAATATGGGTGATTTAGTCTGCAGGTTGTGTGAGGAAGGCATAGATAATATTAGGCATGTTAATTGAATGTAAATGTCTGAAACCAGAGAGGGTACAAATAAAGTTGTGGAAGAATAAATATGAACAAAGTGATTACACAGAAAGTGGCTTATTGGTTTCTATGCTGGGTTTGGGAAAAGGTAGGGGTTTTTAGATATAAAGATCATGGTGTTGACAAAGATTATGTTGTAGAAATGGGATGGAGCAGGATAGAGAAGAATATGGGAAAACATGGATGGGGAATGGAAAAGGAAGTCAAAGCGGCTAACAGGTTTCTCTGGGCATAGTTGCTTAGAGATTCCTGACTCCATATAAGAAGTCACAGTGCATCACATCAACACATTGCAAGTGATATTCTATTTTTTTCAGTTGTTGTTAGACTGACTAATGAGAGTAACTAACTAACATGGGAATTGAACCTATAATTTCAGTTCCGAATTTAAGATGATGCTCCAATAACTATGATATTCTGTCAAAGGCAATAGTTTATCAAAATTTATTATAATTGTCTATGAGAGTCCCCCTAATTTCTCCACTTTTTGTTAAAGACAAAGTTAGTGAATGGTTTTTCAAACATTCTAGATTAGGTTTCCATTGTCGTATAAGCAGTATAGATAAGTATGTAAAATTTCTATTAACTACTTCCTTCAATAGAATGGCCTAATTGACTAAAAGAACAGCTTAAATCTAAAAATCACTGATTCAACACCTATACTCGTAGTTGCTGATCAGGCCAACAAAATCTGAAGAAAAGAATCTCAGTCAAAACATTATGTACTAATGGGTGCATTATTACTAACAGAATGTATTTGAAAACTTTAAATTTTTCTAGAAACATTTAACAATTAAAACTATATGTTAGAAATAGCCCATCATATAAGTACAAGTATATGTGTGTGCTATGTATATTAATGAAACTTCAAATAGTGAGCTCAAGAAATGATATTTTCGTAATAGCTAATGGTTCTCACTGTGGAGTCTAAATTTGATTATATCTCCGTAATATATTGAAGTACTAAATTGCATCTTCACATAAATTTATTTTATGACCAAAAGTGTTGCAATAATTGTTAAACATGATACCTACTTTTAGTATAAAATGAATTTATATAGTATACAGAATACTTATAAGAATTTTTTTTTTCAATAGATTTTTATTAATAATGTAATGAATCAGTAAAAAGTTTGTAATGTAACCAAAAAAATTAAAGTGCATGAAAAATTGTATTAAAGCAATGATAATATGAGTAATTCCCCAGATAACGATCAAATAAATGTCACATGACCATCACCTCTTATGCTTGTGTATAATTGTTGTTAAAACAGTCAAAACTCACTAAGATCTAGGTGCAGTGCTCTCAGATCCAAGGCTCCTCTTTGATGAAGGCCATAAGCCAGAGACTAGTCTGGGGATATTGGATGAGTAGGCACTAGATGGGGATTTTATGCACAAGCCTTCTGGCATCCATTTATTACTCTAGGTATTGTGTGTGGCAATATATATTGTGAGTTTTGCCTGTTTTAATAATGATCAAATGTTATAATTTGTTTTCTATTAGTTTATTATTTAATTATTCCATTTTTCAGGCATAGATTTAAAAAAAAAAACATTTCCAGGCTATTATTTGAAATCTTTCACGTGTTCAATTTTTTTTAATTAAAAAATTAGACCGGAAACCACAAATATATAGTGTCCATCTTAAAAGTTTGCAACAAATCGATTTGCTTATTTTTTATGATCTTTTAAAACAAAATAGTTCCAACTAACTGAAGCTGCTTATTTTACTTTCTTGTTTGAGTTTAACACCTTTTCTCCACAGCAATGCTGTTTGAATGTCTCTCTCAGTTTTCCCTGTGAAATCTAAAGACTTCAAATGAGGTATTACACTCAGTATGTATTCTCGGTAATGTCTATTTTGTTCCAAAGGATTTCCATGCAAAGTAAGGCTGCGAAGATTTTTCACTTCTGCCAGTTTATCAACTTCATACAATTTTTCTATTTTGTTAGCATGAAGATAAAGAATAGAAAGATTTGGAAATTGGGCCAGAATCTAAAAAAAAAAAAGGAAACAAACAATGGTAAATTTATAATGATAATCAAGTTTGAACAAAGATTTAAAGACGTATAATTATATATTAAATTTTGATTCAAATATTTATATTGGCTGAAAATTGAATGGTAAATAGAATAATTCAAATATATAATATTAACTAATGAAATAAGAAAGTGTGCAGGGGTGATGTGGAAAAGGGAAACTAAAGATCGGAGAAGATGGATTGAACTTGGAGGGATCTTCATTCTGCAGTGGATTGATAATGGCTGATGATGATCATCATCAAGATGGATTGAACTTGGAGAGATTTTCATTCTGCAGTGGATTGATAATGGTGATGATGATAATCATAAAGATGGATTGAACTTGGAGAGATCTTCATTCTGCAGTGGATTGATAATGGTTGATGATCATCATCATCATCATTTATAACCTAAATTCAAGTTCTCCCAAAATTTTTATTTGTATTCAGTTTCAATAAAATAAAAATGAAACTCTCAGGCACCAAACCCTTCTACCTAAAAAATTTACTTTTGCAAAACTTATTAAGACATAATTATCATTTATAAATTATTATGGCTATTCCTGCATGATTTCTCAGGGTTGTGTATATTACAAGCATATTGGATGATAAAAGCATTATGTATGGTTTAATAAAAACAAACACAAAATAAATGGATTAATAAAAACAAAAAAACTTAATATTTACTAACAATGCATAAATAAAAACTGGCATATATATTTCTGGAAATATTTAAATATATTTATGATTGTCTTCATTAATTCCACTGATGGTAATTATTCTCCTTATGCACTTGCGGTGTTAGAGAGTAAATACAGCAACATTAGTGACATTATATAAACAGGCAAAACTCTCCATACAGTAGTGTCATTCAGTGCAAGCCAGAGTAATCAATGGATGCAAGAAGGTTAGTGCATAAAATCCCTATCTAGTGTCTACTCATCCAATATCCCAGACTAGTTTCTAGCTTGTGGCTTTCATCAGTGAGGAACCTTGGATTTGAGAGTACTGCACCTAGATCTTAGGATCTAATGCAACCCTCTAGCAGCCACTTTTTATCTCTACTTAACTACAAAACGATGAGTCTAGAGTTGAAAACAATATTTTCAATCCAAGCTCATTAACTTATATAGTCATATAGGGCTGAACTCAGTTGAGACCTATAAGCTAATGAGCTTGGATTGAAAACATTATTGTATTTTCAATTTTAGACTCATAGTTTTGTAATTAAGTAGAGATAAAAGATGCTGTTACATCTAATTGCAGTGCTCTCAAATCCAAACCTTCTCACTGATAAAAGTCACAAGCTAGAAACTACTCTGGGGATATTGGATGAGTAGGCACTAGATAGGGATTGTATGCACAAACCTACTTGCATCCATTGATTACTCTAGCTTGCAATGAGTGGCACTACTATATGGAGAATTTTGCCTATTTGATGCTTAATAACATTATATAAGGTATATTATCAGTAGGTCTTGGGTAGTTCTTACATCATTGATATTTCTTTCTTCACAGCATTATTAAAACAGGCACTGGCTAGTTTTGGAAAACTTCAGCATTAGTTTTTAGATCTGACTGTATTTTCTATGTATTTTGGCTGGTGTGATTTTTTTGTTGTCTAGTCACACATAGCAGATAGTCTTCTAGATAAAATCATCATGCTGTCTGTTATAACTGAAGTATTAAAATGGTGGAGAACAGTTTTAATTAGTGATTTTTCTCCTCACATTTGATCACTGGAATGCTGCTTCTTAAGTTGAGTCTTCAGATAAACTAGAGTAGACTGGACTGCTTGACCTAAACTAAAATGCAATTCTGGACTGGATTTAAATGTCTTGGTTGCATGTTTCAGATCTATTTATACCTATTTAATGTTTTTTTAACATTTTTTAAATAACATTTGTCACCAGCTAATTTCTTTAGAACATGTTTTTAAAAAAACATTCTTTTTAACTCTCTTCACATGTGAAAACAATTTTACAAATATCATCTAATTTGATACATAAATCCACAAAAGATAAAAATATTTTTTCCTTCTTTATTTACATTAGTTAGCTCAGGGGTCCCCAACCTTTTTGCACTTAAGAGCACATTCTATAATTCCGGCCAGGTGGCGGGCACCATTTATTTTTCCAATGTAAATTTATAGTTGGATATTGTTAATAATATACATAATGTACAAAAAAATATTTATTTCAAAAATAAAATTTTAACATATAATACAATAATTTATAAGAAATTTTAAAAGTTAAATTTATTTGTATCAGATAAATAATTTTTTATTGTGTTCGGATAGCGGCGGGCACGTAAAATGGTCTGCAGGCACCATGGTGTCCACGGGCATAGGGTTGGGGACCCCTGAGTTAGCTGATAGGAAGAAAGAAAAAAATCATTGCCGACCTTTGAACCTCAAATGGTAACTTCTAAAATACTAATTCCAAAATTTTAATATTATATTTAGCTTTGCCATCTAATGTACTATAAAAATGTGGCAGACCATGTAAAATTCAATTTTTTAAAAAACGCTATCTAAAAAGGGTTTAAAGTGCTTTAGCTTTTTTTAGAAACTATGCAATTCAAATTTTTTCATACATCAAAAGCATTTTTCTTTCTTCCTTACAAAATAACTTTTATAAAATATTCAGTAATATTATTGAAGGCATAAACTAATTTTTTTCTTAACCTTTTAAATCAGTATACTCAAGTGACGTGTATATGCACACATACAGTAGTTTATACCTTTTTTATAGAGCTTTATAATATAACTAATCTGGGCTGTGATCATATTTGTTTTAGTTACAATATATATATATGTACCATGTAAAATATAAAATTCAAAAAAGAAAAGATGTGCATATAAACAATGACATATTAAAAATAACAACTTATGTGTAATAGCAGCACAACCTGGGTTTGAATCCTAGTCAAGTAACACTTGGATTTTTTTGACACTTCATACAAGTTTTCAAATATCCTTTTAAGTTAGCTATCCAATATTCATTAATAATTGAATATCTATCTAGTATTAATTAAAAAGTCAAAACTGTTTAAATATCATACCTATCAATCAGAAAGCCTGATGAATAAACACTTATTTTTCATTGTTCATCATTGGAGGAAACTTTTAATCTGTTATGAGCTATTTAAAAACTGTTTCATCTTTAGATAGTACATTGAAGAACAAAACTTAAAACAATTAAAAACATTTTGGTGTGAGCATATTTTAATGCATGGGCAGAATCTAGATTCTGGAATGTGAGGTCTTCAAAGCAGGTTCCAGTATTGGAACTCAAACTTCTTATGAACTCTTAAGCAATAAAACCGATTATTTTTTTATTATTTAGTAATTGTCTCTTCTTTTTATGTCAATCATAATGATGTTCTAATTGTTAAATCGATTATTGACAAAGTTGTTATTGAATAGTAAGCATCTAAGTAATGTAAGAATTTCATAAAAGCTTATGATGTAGCTCTATAAATTGGACTGCTAAAATAGATTATGATAAAACTTGATAACTGCCCACCAATGATCAATAAGTATTATTGACTGCTTATTTATAAAATCCTATTATTTACAGGCTTATAACTTGCTTTTGAATAGTTAAATTAATTGTTATCAGATATATAGATGTTACTTAAACATAATTATATGGTGTTCAATAGCTTTTAAATGGGCAAATCAAAAAGTGAGTGGTAATAAATTGAAATATTTACACATGTTAATAAATCGGATGAGTGAATTATTTGTTTCTGAATTCCTCATGTTTTAATGAAAATCAATTAATCAAGATTATAAAAATTTTTCACTATTGATGCATTAACTAGGAATGAAGATAGATGTCACTACTGTTAGTACAAGAAAATTCATATGATTAATTAATTGTTATCTTTCTGATAAAAATTAAAATACTTGCAATTAATTTATAATATTTAAATATAAGTATAGTATATATACTTAAACTAGATGTAATTAGAGGAAATTTGAATCCAGACATTCAAGATCCCTTTAGCCATCCACTCCATCTTATACAACTGATATATATATATTGAAGATCATTTATCTTTTTCAGATGTATGTGGTTATATGTACCAGTTGTATAAGATGGCGTGGATGATTGAATGGAACTTGAAAGTCTGGATTCAAATCCCTTCTAATAATTTATAACTAAATCACCAAAATATATAGGTTCTGACCTATCATTCATTTTGTAAGACTGGCTTAAATTCAAAGTATTAGAAGATTGAAAATTTGACAGCCTTAGTTTGAATAGGATAATGAAAAGATATTCGATGGTTGAAAATTTTTTTACAGCAGTTTTTCTCTTCAATAAAAACCAAACTCAATACAAGAGTGTGGTAATGTAAAATGACTTATCTTTTAGTCTTTTCTCTGCACTATCAGCAGTGACATCTGTCTCTATTTCTAATTTTATATCAATGAATATATAAATATGTGCAAATCTTTGATTAAATGACCTTCAGTAAGACAGAAGAAAGTAGTAGATAAAGAATTCTCTCCTCTGATCTCTATTATTTATTAATAAATATTTGTTAATAAATACATATATTTCATTTTATTACTCATCACCTTTACAATTGTCTATTTGAAATCTGTTATATGTTTAATTTACTGGATGCTATGTCAAAAGTTTTTATGCATATATGCCTAGAAACCATATTAACCAAGTTAAATATTCCTTCCCTTTTAAACTTTTTGTACTATTATAAACCCATATAGTTCTTTCCACCCATTATTTTCTTCCAATCTACTATTACCAAATCATTCTATTGATACTATAACATATTCTATTTTCTTCTCCTACTTTAATGAAAACTGTTTAGTCAGATCCAATAGCTTTTCCTCATGTTCACCATTTTTGTTACAATGCCTAAACAAAAAGTCAAAAATTTTCGAAATCTTTCACTTTTATGTTTCTCCAATTTTTCAAATAATTTATTCTTTTCTTTTTAAAATCATTTATTAAAAAAAAAAAGTTATATATTCTACTATTTCCACATAATCCACATCTCTATTTTAATTTTCTTCTGTCTTTGTCCTGAATCATAATAAACTCCTCATATTAATACAAAACTTTATATTTTTGTATGTTTTTGGTTTTTTTGATACTTTCCAATTTTGCCCCATGCCACCACTTATGGGCACTTATTTCCAATAGTCGGAGACAATTATACAGTTGCAGAAACTAATATTTAATGAAAAAGTAAAAAAGACCGAACAACAATTTTGTATTCTAACGTTTAATTAAAGTAAAAAACAAAACAAAAAACTTAAGTACTAACTAATATACTGAAATAAACAATAATTTGGTATTTAATAAAAAAAAAATAGAATACGTAATTACTAACAAATTGGTAATATGTAGCGTAATTGGGAATATTTAATGAAAGTGAAAGTAAAAAAGATGAAAACAATTTTGTATTCTAATGTTTAATTAAAGTAAAAAAAAAAAAAATGAAAGTAATAAAAAAAATAGTTACACTTTGCTAATGGCTTCTAAAATTGTGACAAATAAATCTTCTTCTTGGTGCAATCGCCTCCATATGAATTCAGCTAAATAGGAATCCATGTGTTTGCAAGCGGTTCCCCTCTGTCTTTTATTGCACCATTTAATTAGCCTCCAAAGTCTTTCTATGTTTTGGGTATGCACCTCAGTAGAAGGATCCACAAAATTATAACTATGATTAATTTTAAAATGTTCAAATCCTGTGTTTCCTAATTCATCAGTTTTATAGGCCTTCCAATAGTCAAAATAAATTGTTGATCCTTGCGCTACATTTTATGAATGGCATCAAGTAGAATGGGCACTGTCCAACATCAAACAGTGACAATAAAACACTGGTTTTTCTGCATAAACCACTGAATAACCACTGTTGCAGAAATATTCTCCCTTGTTTGTTCTTTTGTTTTATAAAGAAACTTTCATCGACTTCTACAATTTTTCCAGATCTTCCAATTTTTCATGATAGCCAAATCAATAAACTTTCTTTGCAAACTTCTCTTAGATAACAGTTCCAAGAAACGATAGTATGTTTACACAAATCCAATTCATGTTTTATACATTTGATTTTCATGGTATCTCTACTCCAATAATAAATAAATTGGATGGCTGGTAGAAACATTATTTTAGAGCCTTCAAATCACGGGTCTTTACATAGCACTACATGGCATTGGCAGAGTTTTAAATTTCATCACCATTCCAGGATTCAGGCAAAGTACAATTTCATATCATGGCTATTGGTGCAGACTTTTTGAGAGGGCAGGATATGGTTTCTTTGGAAAAATTCCATTGCCTCATGTTCTATGGATGGTCGATCACAAATTCTCATCATCTTGAGAATAAAAAGACAATCAATGCAACTTTTGATTTTAGTGAAATGCATTCTGATTCACTATAGCATATCATTTTGTTGTATTTTTATACAATAAATTTAAAAATTCACAGGTCACAACTATGTGGTTTGCTTACTTTCATTAAACATTAGTCCCTGCAACTGTATAATTATCTCTAAATATTGGAAATAAGTGTCCTCAAGTAGTGGCATGGGGCAAAATTGGAAAGTACCATTTTTTTATCTTTATATAACTAAACTATTTTTCTTATTCATACCCATTTTCATTTTGAGGTGATATGATATGATGTGATGCACTGTGACTTCTACTTATGCAGAGTCAGGAATCTCTCAGCCACTATGCCCAGAGAAATCTGTTAGCCACTTTACCTCCCCTTTCTATTCCCCACCCTATGTTTTCCCATATCCTTCTGTATCCTCCTCCATCCCATTTCCACAACAATCTTTGTCAACTCCATAGCCTTTATATCTAAATCCCCCTTATCTTTTCCCAAAACCAGCATAAAAATCAATAACCCACTTTCTGTATAATCACATTGTTTATATTTATTCTTCCACAACTTCATTATTTGTACACTTTCTAATTTCAGGCATTTACATTCAATTAACATTTTGCCTAATATTTTCTATGCCTTCCTTACACAACTTGCAGACTAAATGATTCACATTTTTCCATTTATGTGTATATTCCTTTGTTGCTAAAGATCCTGTTCGAGCCTTAAACAGTAAACTACTTTCCTTGTTATTATCATAAGCTTACTTGGACACAATATTCTGTTTACTTCCATAAATATTTTAAATTCTTTTTACTCTTCATACTAGTTCTCTGTCTCTAACTCCCCTATTCTTTATTACTGCATCTGTTTTTCTATCCCATTCCTCGCCACTATAACACTCAACAATTCCCCTAACACAATCACCTCACCTTTTGTATAAGTATACTACCATAAATTCTTTATCCAAATCTTCTGCATATCTTACTATCTTTCTCACCCATTCTATTGCTCACCCTTTACTCATAACCCAATTAAATACTATTTTGGTTATTCTTTTATTATCCAAAAACTGCAATCTACTGAATATTTTCATTTTGCTTTTTCATCTCTCATATAAAATCATGACCGGTACTCATCTTATAGCTAAAGACGCTGTTCTATGGCACCGTTTTCGCACTAAAAGTAATAAAAATGTTTTTTCCACGGCCGACACATTCAAACCCGCATTTTCTATAATACAACTTTTTTGTTGTGCTACAGAATGCAGGCCGCTATGTCGTGTCACAGCACAACATGTATGTTGCATGGAAGCAAATATATTTCCCAAATTCGCACAGTTTATAAAACAGTTACGACTTGATGAAAGAGTGTGTATTTGAATTGTATGGAAATGTAGTTTTATTTGTTTTTTTTATAATTTTAAAGGATTAATATGTTCAGATTTTGTAAAGTAATAATTCTAAGACTTTGTAAAACATACTGTATTTAAGTTTTAATTGTGAAAACGTTAAAGATCTATGTTTTTAGTGAGTTGCAATTTGGTAACGTGTCAAGTAATGTAGTATTCGTAACATTCCAAGAGATAAACAATATGGTGCAGGAAATCACACATGTTGTTAGATTCGGTGATTTACCAACAACAGAATATAATGCTGTGTCCTATTTGCAAGCTTTACGACTTATATATTACTAAACCTAACCCTAAAACTAACCCTAAAACTAACCCTAAACCTAATCCTAAACCTAAACCTAAAACTAACAGTAACAACTGTTACTTTTTATTTTAATTAAAAAAGAATCGTAATATATGTTTATCTGTTAATTAAAAAAAAAAAAGTAAAACGAAGACTAAGAAAATAAAAAATAGAAATTTTAATTTTTATTACGATTATTATTTTTTAAACAACAACAAAAAAAGTCGTAACCCAAGTAAAAAAATATCCGATAGAAAATTGATAAAAAAAAAGCCGTAACACAAGTAAAAAAATATACGATAGAAAATTGATAAAAAAAAGCCGTAACACAAGTAAAAAAATATACGATACAAAATTTATTTTTCTAATAAAGAAACATAAAAAAGACGTATCAAATAGTAGCTGTATTTTTATATTGGACTATTTCCATCATCTAATATGTGTGTTGAATGTCTTTAGAAAAGTTTAATTTTTAGTTAAATATTCCAAATGCATTCAACTGTTAGTAATATCACAGCAAATAGGTTAGTATATGCACCAACTGTTAGTAATATCACAGCAAACAAATGTTAATAATATCACAGCAAACAGGTTAGTATATGCACTAACTGTTAGTAATATCACAGCAAACAGGTTAGTATACACACAACGTTTCGAGAGGTATTTTTCTCCCCTCTTCTTCAGGTGTTGCTGGCCTGACCAGTGACAGTACTAGCATGGGATTCGAACCTGGGTCCTTAGATTCTTGATTATTGAAATTTAAGGTAACGCTCTAACCAACTGAGCCATCCTGCCAAAGGCAACAGTATGTAGTAATTTCATATACTTATCTATGAGGTTCCTCCTGATTTCTCCACTTTTTCCTCAGAGCAAAGTTGATTAGTGATTTCCATACATTATGTATAGTCACACTAGGTTGGCTTATGGGATTTTTTGCCATTGTCATGTGAGCAGCTTCTTTAAATTTTCTTCTTTGTACCTTTTCTTCTTTATCCAATATTTTTGTATTTTCCCAATTGAACATATGTTCATTGGTCCATACATGGTCTGCTACTTTAGACACATCTGTTTTCTCTCTTCTAATCATCAGTTTATGTTCTTGCAAGCGCTTTTGAATGGGACGGCTTTTGGTGAGACCAGCCGTCCCATTCAAAAGCGCTTGCAAGAACATAAACTGATGATTAGAAGAGAGAAAACAGATGTGTCAAAGGTAGCAGACCATGTATGGACCAATGAACATACGTTCAATTGGGAAAATACAAAAATATAGGATAAAGAAGAAAAGGTACAAAGAAGAAAATTTAAAGAAGCTGCTCACATGACAATGGCAAAAAATCCCATAAGCCAACCTAGTGTGACTATACATAATGTATGGAAATCACTAATCAACTTTGCTCTGAGGAAAAAGTGGAGAAATCAGGAGGAACCTCATAGATAAGTATATGAAATTACTACATACTGTTGCCTTTGGCAGGATGGCTCAGTTGGTTAGAGCGTTACCTTAAATTTCAATAATCAAGAATCTAAGGACCCAGGTTCGAATCCCATGCTAGTACTGTCACTGGTCAGGCCAGCAACACCTGAAGAAGAGGGGAGAAAAATACCTCTCGAAATGTTGTGCGTATACTAACCTGTTTGCTGTGATATTACTAACAGTTAGTGCATATACTAACCTGTTTGCTGTGATATTATTAACATTTGTTTGCTGTGATATTACTAACAGTTGGTGCATATACTAACCTGTTTGCTGTGATATTACTAACAGTTGAATGCATTTGGAATATTTAACTAAAAATTAAACTTTTCTAAAGACATTCAACACACATATTAGATGATGGAAATAGTCCAATATAAAAATACAGCTAGAACACCATCATCACAAACCTTCAGAAAAACACTAAGTATCAAATAGTAATTTGTTTATTTTATTTTACATTTATTATTATCATTTAAATTGTATACGTTAATAAAAAATACTATTTAAAAAAGACGATTTTGTTTTGTTTTTATTTTCGCATTACAAAAAAGCACAGAAAACTTATTAAAATCAACGGCCCGTGAATGTTCATATTTTATAGTTTTAGCATGAAAACAGCGCCATCCAACGGCATCTTTAGCTATAAGACAAGCACCTCATGACCATCCCATTTCTCCTTGAATTGCCTCCTCTGCCGACCACACCTCTGCACCTAATGCATGTCTTCCAATTTTTCTTTGTACTTTTTATAAGTAATCTAACACCCCTTTACTAACATATAATGCATCCTTACCATATGTTAACCCTGCTACAGCTATTCCCTTTCATACAATTCTAGCTGCATCATATTTATTATACAAGAACACTGTTAATTTCTTTATCAATCCCTTTCTTTTCTTTGATTCATTTATCAATTTTTTCTCCCATTCATCCAAACAATTTCTCTTCACAACTAATGATTGCATTACCACCTAATGTCCATTGATTATTTACAATCAATATCAAGAAAATAAAACCCAAGATAACTGCTAATAAGATTACATGTTCAATGGCGTTTTATATAAAAAGAAAATAAAAATTGAAAATCATTAATAATTACAAATATTTTGGTCAGATTATTAATATAAATGGAAAACAAAGTATATGTTTAAGTTTGAAAAGAAAGGTGTTTAATAGATTGTTTTTCCAGTTCATATATATGAATTTTAAGATTTAACAGAAAGACAATAGTGATTTTAGACCATTCAATGAAATATGGAAAGATGTATAAGTTTGGAGTAACAACAAGAGATTCAAAGTTAAATTTGTGCCTAAGAGAAAAAAAAATAGGTATTATAAATATTATTGATGAAGTGAAAAGAATAAGTGGAGCTGGTTTGTACAAATTTCTAGAAGAGATGATAAAAGATGAACAGTAAAGTCTTAAATTGGATCTTAAAAAGATTTAAAATACCTATAAAAGGCTATATACTAGATAAATAGATCATAGTACAGTGGAAAAGGGAATTATGGATTCAAAAAACTAGATTAAACTTGAAGAGACCATTCTGAAATTGATCAAAGATAAAAAGTGAAATTGATGATGATATATATAATAGTTGGCAAAAGACATAATGTTTATACTTACAGGGTTGATTGTAAGAAGGTGATTGAAAGATAAATCAATCCATGATAAAGACAGAGGAGAATAAATAACATGTTCTATGAATCTATCAAATTCTTTTAGTGTTGTAAGTCCACAATTATTTAATAATAAAGAATTTGTATTCCATTTTGATCCTATTCTTTCTACTGGTCGATGTCGTAGTCTGGGATCAACATCAAACAAATCTAAAAAAAAAGGTAAATAAGATATATATATATTGAACTGTGTGTGTGAATTGAAGATCGCTCTGATTATTTAAATATAAAAATGCAAATTATTAGAATTATAAAACTAAAACTAATTATTATTAAATCTCAATCCACTCCAGCTACACTTTTAAATTGCAGCAACCTGGTCCGACAAGCGAAGAAGTCAAATATAGAAGGCAAAAAAAAAATTACCTATAACCAAATCACAGCTATAGGACATATAACCTGTGGCTACATTTCCAGGCTACAGACCTTACCGGCTGCTAAATTTCAACCCTCCTGCCATCCACAGCAATTTATTTATTTCAAGGTAAACCCTCAGGCACCAGCAAATCATAAACTATAATTAGCATGCCTGGATGTCAGGTAAACACATTTAGCGCTTGTCTTAACCCTTTTCTAGCTCTTTGGTTATTATTTATAAGAAGGTAAATTATAATAAGCTGCTCAAGGCTTGCTCTAAATTACAAATTGTCTAGTGACAATATACTTTGTAAGAGAAATGACCAAACTATAATTAGCAAACAAACAATTCTATTTTAAATACTTTTAATCAATAAAAAGAAATGTGATATATATAAAAAATATATTAGTAGAAGAATATTACAACTATTAGCATGCTTTTATAAATACATGACAATAAGAATAATATAATTAATTATACATCTATATACACACACATACTAGGAAATATACACTGATTATTTAAGAAAAGCTTTATGCATGCTTAACTAAATATTATGAGATTGAATATACATGTACATACTAAAGTTCATTTTACAAGATAATTATAAGAGGCATTCAGAGATTGCTATAGCTATTAATGTTTAATAAAGTCAAGATCAGTTTATAAATGGAAAATAAGCAAGTTCATAATTACCTAGGATTTTGCACTTTATACTTCGGGGATACAGTTCTTCACTTTCATCAGTTGAATTAGTTAATTACCAACTGGTTGGATTTTTGGACTTCCTAGTGGTTTAACTGTTGGCTGGCTTTCTTCATTTATTGAGATAGACATCTTTGGTGGCTCAGATTATTATGTGGGCATGGCTTCTAACTGGAGGACTTCTGGTGTTCTGGAGGACTGGGATCAGACTGGCCTAGTACTCCATTAGCTGCTTAGCACTGCATGGTATTAATTAACTCATGAATCAATATGTAAAACAAAATCAGAATCTGAATAATGATGAATAGATTTTCAGTTCTTTTAGATGATCCCCTCTCAATGTCTCTTTTATCACTCTGATTTAGTTTAGTTAATTTGTAATTTTTTTATTCATTTTATTTCCAATGTTTGCTTAATCTGCATACCTGCTTAGATTAATCTATCCACTAGATATGGTTCTGAATTATTTCCCATTGTTTTCATTTATTTCACTTTATAGTTATTGTTTCTATTCTTTTGTTAATCAGCCAAGCAATCTTTAAGTAAATGTAAGTTTATATTATATGCTTTCCTTATACACATTTTAATCTCAACTCTCATTTCTTTACATGCTCACATATTTTTTTAAGTTTATGAAAAGAAAGAACTCTAGTTTTTTTATTATTATTTAGCTGAATTTCTCCCCCCCCCCCTTTGATTGCTTTTCTTAAACTAGTAAGACTTTATAATAGTAAATAAGCAGCATTTTTCCCTTTGACAAGCTGCAATTATATAAAAAAAATTCTTTAAACACTTTAAATTAAACTTTTCTTAAGCTCTTCTAAACAATATTTTTATTAATTAAATCTTTAATTTCTTTTTTAACGAAACTTGCTTTAATTATTTTTGACAAATAATTCTGTAGCAATTTTATTTCTTTAAATTTTATTTTATAACTCTAAGCTACTTATAGATTCTTTTTATTTTAATTTTTTAATAATAATAAAAAAATTACAAACATGTAACACTGTTTAATGGGGTGCAATATATATATTATTTTCAAATAACAAAATCTTATAGTACTTACAGACAGGAGATTTTCCTTGAGATGCAGAAAAACTGTAATCCAATGGTTCCAACATGATCCCTAGGTGTTATGCCAAAAAATTCCAATCTCAAAGCTGTTTCTCATTTTCTTCATGAAGCCTTTGTATTTTAATCAATTACCATAGCTCTAAAATATATATTTTTTACTACCTTAAGAACATTTTTTGATTAACATTACTTTTAGTGGGATGAAGAAATACGCAATATGGTATAAGAATTTCAAACTTTTTTCAAAAAGTTATCTGTTCCAGCAAATACTTATGATTATGGTGTTTATTGGGCAAATATTTTGCCACAGAATTACATTGTTCGTGAGACTGGTGATATAGAAAGGGGGTCAAAAAAGTGCTTCATGCCAAAGGTTCCAGACAGGTTGGCTACCACTCTTAAAACCGATATAGACAATAGATCTTGCTAGGGACCCATGTCATTATGGATGTGTGGGCTGCATACAATAACTTAGGCAAATTTAATGCATTCTGTTGTGCACCAGGAGATCTTTGTGATCCAGACAATGCAGATATCCATATACAAAACATAGAGAACCTATGGATGCATGCAAAATATAAGCTGAAATGGCAATTTGGTATCAGCAATGCCTTATTCTCATCCTACTTGCAGGAATTTATATTCAAGACTCTTTATAATAGTGACACCATTTTTGTAGACTTTATGATATATACTGATGAGAACTATACATAGCCTTATTGTAGTTAGTAATGAAATAAATGGGATTCTCACACCAGTTCTCTAAATGGATTTCTAATTACCAGACAGCATACATACGATTACTGTAGTCTATAGTTACATTTATTCGTGGTCATCTTTTATTACTGTGTTCTTTATTGGTGCCATATTCTCAAAGTACCAACTTTTAAATTATAGATAGTTCAAAATTCTTACACCAGACGTATATTCCTTCAGTCCATTAAAGGTCAGGTTTGCCCATTTTTCTTTATTTGTTTATTATAAATTTATTAAACGCACATTGATTACATAAATAATATTTACCGAGGCTGTAACCTCGAGAATATGCATGTAAAATGTGATAGTAGGGACCTCTACAGGTGTTTAACCACAAGCTTACACTATGGAAGAAAAGAAGGGATTGCTCGCAAATGATTAATTATATATAATATTAAACAAAACATTTAATAATATGTAAAACAATTTTTTAAATGCCACATGACTTTATCAAATGTTTATTCCTAAGTTTCCAAGAGAAATCCTCTTCATGCTATTCTGGAGCCATCTATTGAAAGTTTGCGTAATCAGTGGACACTAGATGTTATAGTGACATTTAACATATATAGAAACTGATCTGATATGAAAACTATATAATTATGCAAGCAAGTGAGCTTGATTTCAAAACCTTAGGGTTTTTGAATTTCAGGCTATGAACTTGGATAGTATAAAGGAGTAAAAAGTGAGTACTAGGTCCAGTTTTGAATCCTAATCCTCAATGATGAAAACAAAAGCCAAAAGGGGTGTATATAATATAGAAAATCAAACTTAAAGGAGATAGCTCTAGAATATAGTGAAATGAATTGTTCTTGGAAACATTTTTTCTTCTAAAATAATAAACCAAAAAATGAGTAACCATATATGATTACTTGTCAATATTTACTAGCCTCTCAACCAAACAGCTCCATTGTCAACTTTTTTGGGGGATACTTAAAACTTTTAGAAAGCTAAAATAATTCCCTCCACATTAATATACTCATTATATATGTTGATGATCCTATACTAGTATCACACTCTTATATCATCCTTTGACTCAGATTCATATTGCAGATCTCTTATTAATTCGGATAAATCACTAGCTAAGAAATTTGTCATTATATATGTCACCATCGAGCTACGCATTTACTGTCTTTAAACTTTTGTTGCATATCATTTCACATGTCAAGCTGTAGTACAAACAAATTCTTATAAAAGTTTAATGTAAATTAAATGAATATCTCATGAAAGAGATCTTTTATATGATAACAGCAAGAATAACTGAAATAATATTAGAGAGATTTGGACAATCCTTTCAATTTTCAAATAACTATTGGATTTGTTGCAAAAACAGCAGTAGAAGAATGAAAATAGATTAGAAGAGGGAGAGAAATGAAGATAAAAGTGAAATTTTACACATTTTTAAAGTTCATAGTACTCAAAAGAAGAATGTTCTACCATTCTGCAGCTTTATCATTACAAAATTATTTTCAGATGTCACGTGTTGTTAGCCGAGATGTCATCGCAGCTGCCTTGCAAGCAAGTAGTTGGTTGCAGACGGTTGTGGGTTCACCTCCTGGCCAATGCTATGACATATGAAAAAAAAAAAATTTTCAGATTTTACAATGCAAAACATTCCATAATTAATATATGCAAAATAATAGGTATGTATCACATGATCACAATGTATATATGTATAGAGAGTTTTGGGTGTTTTAATAGGTATGTATATTTTTAATATCATAATAATTATCTATACTTATTATTTAAACAATCATGATTTTAAATTTACAAATAATAAAATAAATGAAAAGACATTTGAAATCATAATTCAAGATGTTACCAATCTTAAGAACATTTAATTCCATCATTTATGTCCAAAAACCTTTGATTGGTGTTTGTTTTATGTAAATTTTACACTCCAATGATGATTATTCTAGATCTAAAATAATACTCTTTATGAAGTATTATAACAATATCTTTCTTATTGCATTGCCAAATCCATATCATATTAATATCATTTGTTTTTTATTATCTTTTACAATGCTTTTATAACCCATGACGGTTTTGATTTCCCCAGCAAACTTCTTCAGAACTTCTACTTATATTCTCAAAAGAGAATATAAGTTGTAAAAGCTTTGTAAAAAATAATAAAGAATATAAATGATATTAACTAAAATAATACCTGAAGGCTGTTATTATATTGCACATAGTGAGATGTAACTATTCCTTCAAACATTTTACATTTGTCAATATTTCATAAAATAAATACTGCAATGTAATAGGAACTAAACAATAACAGAAATAAGATATAGTAAATTAGGGTAACAGATAAAAATAACATATTTGCAAAAAAGTAAAACTGAGCATTTATAACCATAGTTGATAAAGTGTTACTCTGTCTGTTTGTTAAGTTATCACTTGGTCCAAAGAAAGGTGTGATTATTAACAATGTATTCTACTTGATTCCTTTAAATCTCAGAAAAGAGCCAAAGAATTTCCTTTCAATTAGTAGCAAGCATCTTTTTGTGGCCTATCTGCTAATGGTAGGAATGATGGTATATAAAATTTTGTTGGAAAGGATTATGGTTCAGGCATAATGTATTGAAATGAGGGAGTAATGGATTTTTTAAGATAAGCAAAAAAAGAAATACATGCACTAATAAATATGTAGATGGTATTAAAATTTATACAGAAAGAGTAGACTGAGAGAGGTGAAAAGTGAGATGAAGTTTTTTGATAGACTATCTCTTGTAACAAAAAGGCGAAAAAAACAAGGTAGATTCAAAATTGTATTAAATCTTTGTACATTATTTGATACCATCTTTGATTTGCAATGTCAAACTTTTCTTTACTCCAAAATCAAATTGGTTGTATTTAGGACATATAAATGCAAAAATCTGAATATCATTTCTGTGAAGATATTTATGAGTTTTAAGGCTCTATCCCATTTAATAAATAGGGGTTTTTCATGAAATGTGTGTTAAATAAAAAAGATCGGTATGGAAAATGTTACACTGAGTAATAATCTAAAAAATTTTTGTAACCTTTGGAAGAGTGTATCATAAATCTGATTGGCTGAAGATATATATAAATTGTTGAAAGTATTCCCCAATCATTGCACAAACATCTCACAGAAACTTGTGAGACTCATTTTGTTTGAATAATAAAACACATGAGTTTCCAATGAAATTTTAATGTTGTTTATGCAGCAGTTGGAAAAATCTTTGTTTTTAGCATATTCACATTATATTTTACACAGGATATTACTAATATTATATAAATATTAAATTAGCATAGCCAATGTGCATGTAAATAATAGAATAAACTACTGTCACTTCCTGTCCTATGAATAAATAACCCTCTATTGACAAAGAGTCTTGAAAAGAATAGATCCACCTATTCCTTAAGCTTTTGAAATTTATAAGTTTAACCTTGCCAAAAGTAATGGAAATACGGACCAAATTCAACACTTTATCCAGATGAAAACATGACATTGATAATTATTAAATTAATAATCAATTATACAAGGATGGACCCTGAATCTCACTTTTAATAAACATATTTTAACAATTAAACTGAAGTTAATAACTGTAAACATTAACATAATTCAAGGTAATTCTACATATATATGTATAACAAACAACATTAACATAATTCATGGTAATTCTACATATATATGTATAACAAACCACAATTACTTGTCTACAATTATTTTTAATATTTCAATCAGGTTTTCTTCAGAAAATATGATTGTGTGACTGTATTTTCTGATAAAAATTAATCTTCTGATTAAAATATTAAAAATAACTGTAAATAAGTTTTGTTTTGTTTTTTATTTATCTATATATTTTCTTTAGTTAGTTTATGTTTTTTGTTTTCATATATACTACATTTTCATCGGTTATATGATGAAATTAAAATCTTTTTGGGTTATACCATGTATTAGTATTTAAATTGCTGATGTTTTGATGAGATCACACCGATCCTTATCAAGGCTTAGGGTATAATAAAGAACTGTTTTGTATATAACACTGACTAATAAACAGTATGTCCAAAAAAGATTTTAATTTCATATATATATATCAATAATTTCAATCTCTGTGGTCAAGTTGCAATCTTTAGTGTCTATATAATTATATTAGACCATTAATAAAGGTGGGATTCCACCTCTATTTCTAAAAGGAGGTTACCTTGACAAGTTTGAAATTGTTGATTGTTATTGATACTGGTATTGTTTAAGTAATGGCTTCTTTTTAATGATATATACATATATAACAAACGAAATATTACTTTAGTATTTAAGGCAAGAAAAAAATTATTGAAAGCAAGAATAATAACAAATAAATGAGTGATGAATGATATCAAAAAAAAATTATGCTGTTTTTAAATGTATATTTTACAAGGATGGCAAATTGATATCGAGACATTAGAAGAAATTGATGGTAATAGAATTATGAAGATAGAATTGTTGAGAAAGAATGAGTTATTAAAGTGCACCTCAACTTTGAAGGTAAAAATGTACAATTGAAGAATAAAGTGTTAGAAACCACAAAAGTTGACTTAAAAAAATGAAGAAAAAGATTGGCATTAGAAATATATTATCCGGCTTCCATCATATTAGATTTGGCAACAATAACAAATTAACATCAATTAATCAATATCAGGAATGGCTTACTAGTAGCACTTAAGAACTGCTGCTTCAAACTTTTTAAATGTAAATATTTATAATCAACTTACATGAAATTTGTGAAGGACAGTACAGTAAAATAAATATTTTTATTAATAGGTCCTCCATTTGAAATATTCATTCTCTTTTTCCAAAGATTATTTCATCAATAAAGGCATAAAAAATACAAAAGCACTTCCAACTTTGGAATTAATGGCTGATTTTTCCCAATGTACACAAAATAAGCAAACAAAACTGCAGATTAAAATATGTAGATACTGGTCTAGTGATAGACCTATATAACTATGCAAGTGATTTGTCTTGAGTTCAAAACCTTAAGAGTTTTTTTTTTAATTTCAGGTTATTAATTTGAATAGAATAAAGAAGTAAAGGTGACCTAGATGAATAAGTCCATTAATTCATATTTGAATCCTAATCCTCACTGATGAAAATCAAAATGCAGAAATAGACTGAGATTGTTAATCTTATATCACTATAACAACTGGTATCTAGTACTTATAATAAATAGATTCCAAAATATTGTAAAAAGACCCAGAAAGAGACCACATGTGACATAGATGGGATGAAATAAAGGGTGCAGGGGTGATGTGTAGAAGAGAGGCTAGAGATCAGAGAAGATGGATTGAACTCAGAGTGACCTTCGTCCTGCAATAGATTGATAATGGTTAACAATGATGATGATAGTAAATGAAGCTAGAGAAGGACAAACTGCTTTTGGAAACTTCATTTCATACAACTCAATGACCCCACATGACAAAATACCTTGTTAGTCATATGATGAATCTTATTGTTTGTAGATATTCTGGTCAAAGAATAAAGCCTGTCTAAAGTTATTTAAAAAAAAACAAAGGGCAGTATAATAAATAGAAACTGAAGCAGTTTCAGAAGTTCTTCAATTTGGGCTAAAAAAAATTTTTTAAATGACTGCTAGAGGAAAGGTACATTAGATCAGAAAAGATCCCAGTTCACTGATCAAACAAAAAACCCTTCATGAGATCCATAAGCTCTAGATAAAGATTTATTAAGCATTACAAATTGGCATTTATTGATTACTAAAGCTTACACTAGATGGCACAAAAGTTGTGAAAATAAAAGAGTTTGGCAATGAGCAAATTGAAAAAATCATATAATGTTGCTGTTGAAATAAATTTGTAATTTTAAAAATGGGAAAGCAGTGGATTTGATATCTGAAGAACTTTTAAAATATAGCGTTTACATTAGCTTTAGAATGTAGCCTTTCATCAGCTTTAAAATTACTGAAATTTTATAACAATATATGATTATAAAACACTTCTATTGCTGTGATATTACTAACAGTTGAATACATTTGGAATATTTAACTAAAATTAAACTTTTCTAAAGACATTCAACACACATACTAGATGATGGAAATAGTCCAATATAAAAATACAGCTAGAACACCATCATCACAAACTTTCAGAAAAACACTTCTATTATTCATTTATAAAAATAAGAAATGATAGACAAGTCTGCGGTAATTAAGGCACAACATTACTGTTATCCAATAAAATAAAAGTATTTTCAATAATTTTATTAACTCGGATGCTTACAGTCATAGATAAATAGTTTACCCAAGACTCAGCATGGTTTTAGTTGCCAGTAAAATTTTAGGAAAATGAGTTATGAACATATATTAGTTTAGTCAGGACATTTGACTCAGTTAAATGAAAAGGCTTGTAACTGTTTTGTTGGATCAAAAAGAAAGCAAGTAATTAATACAATAACACATTTTTTACTTGTAGATAAACATATATTAAGTAGAAGATATTAGGGGGCCTTTATGGATACCATATGTGTTGGACTAAAGGATTCAGCTATCTATATGGTGGACATAAATGATGAAAGATTAACATTGATAAGTACATTATGCAGCTTATATTAATTAAATAAGCATATGAGCCTTTATGGTAGATTACACCCTATATTATAGAATATATACTGTAGACTAGGAAAAAAGTTATTTCATGAATAATTAGGCATCCTCTTGTAAGCCTAATGCAAATGTGTTACCTGTCCAATGTCAAGAATGTATTTAAAAAACATCATAGAGAAATGATGTAAGCACGAACCCAAAGGGATGGTATCCCAACCAATGATTTGGCTTAGGAGTTTTAGGTTTATCAGTGTACTACATCTTTCCTTCCACATATATTTCCTTTATGTGCACTAAGTTAACTTGAACTTTTTCAAGTATTGTAGTCTCTGGTTTGATCTGATGCTTTTAACCTAAAGTTATGCTTGTCAATAGATTTTGATTATCACCTCTACTCTGGCTGCCATCTCTGTCTTTGCTATTGGTGCTACTTTGGTTTTGTCTCTGTTCTGGATATTGCTAATCCTGGCTTTGTCTCTGCTCTCAATGTTGTTCTGCCTTAGCTGCTATCTTAGTTTTGTATCTGCTCTGGATATTGTTTCTGCTTTGGCTGCTGTCGCTACTTTGGCTGGCATCTCTACATTTGGGCTCAAATGACTTCTACATGTAGTCACTTTCAATTGGCTCTGATATGTCTGCGATGCATGAACTATGCTTCATTAATCTCTATAAAAAGCATACATTTATAAATTTGATGTTTAATTTTTGCAGTATGTCACCTTTCAACACATGAATGAATACCATCTATATATTACTTCCCCACTCCCCCAGCTCCCATATACTTTTGAGCAAATATGATGTTCACATTTCATTTATAAACAGAAAAGGAATGTAAGGGTAAATCTGAATGGGAACCATCCTCTGCATATAATTTGATTCAGGATACTTTTCACAGAATTCAGTATTGGAAATTGAAAACCACTAATTCTGTAGTGAGGTATACTTCAGTGGCAATATTTGTTCCCATCAACATTTTATTCATATTATACAATTTCTACATGATGGAATAAGAGAAAGGTTAATACTGCTGATGAAAAATATAAAGTATTTGAATGAAAGTTATTGTTAAACAAAAAGTGTATAATCTCCAATTAATAATCTTTGGAAAAATTTATAGACTCATCATGAAACATGCATTAAGAAGCTATTTACATTTGATGATGGAGTTTTAACTTGTAATGATTTAAAGTGTAATCAGAAACCTCTCTTTTAGATTTCTATGCTTTCTAAATGCTAATGATTCTGCCATTATTATCAATTAAAAAGTTTGAAAAATGTTTTAATGTATAAACCTATAAAATACTTTGGTTTTTGAACTAAGCAAATTATCAGCCAGTGGTATATGAAAAATCTTTAGCAAATTTTAACTTGGATGGTATCAACTTGAGAATGTAGCCAATTTAAATATCTTTGTAGCCTTTTAAGTAAAAAGATTAACTTAGATGCAAAGAAATAATACAGGTTCCAATGTACAGTAGATCTATTTAAGTCTAAAAGTAGACTATTTTATTATTAATGATAAAATCAAATAGACATCACAAAAAAACCAGCTTATACAATGCTGTTACTTCAGCAAATTCTTTTTTCTCACCACATTTATGCCATCTAGTGCAAACTTTAGTAATCAAGAGATGACAGATGGCAGTGCTTAATAAAAAACAGTACTGGATAGAGATTTATTACCTACTATCATTTGACATCTATTGATTACTAAACTTTGCAGTAAGTAGCTAATATATACATGACCATTTGTATTGATAGCTGGATAATTATATAATTTGTTTAAAGAAACAAACACAAAATGTTGGATTAGTAAATCAACTGGATAATTGCTACTTGAACACAGGTTAAATCTAGATCATGTATCTCTGGAGATAATTTATAAAAATCTCATTCCAACTGTAGTTCTGTAATCACATTATTGCTCACACATCTGCTGAGGTAGTCTAATTAGATTAAGATTAGAGCTCTTTCTGCTTTACTGTACATTAATCTGGTTTCAACTCTTGCTTTTTCTTTTCTTTCTTTACATTACTACTGCTCTAGACACCACTGATTGAAATGAACTGTCAGAACACCAATTGCAAGCCTTTTTATCAACTTTTCTAATTTGCATAAGGTTAGATTTTATTGGCATGCAAATTAGTCTGGGGTTTCTTGTAGTAAACTAAATTTTCTTTTCTGCATATCATTATTATTTCTGGAGTACTTTACCACTATCTATACAGCCTGTACACACACATACAACTTTATTAATAAAGATTTATTTACATCCAGTCAATATACAACAGTAGCATAAATGTGGTATAAAAAAGAATTTGTTACTGCACTTAAATTAAACCACTAAATATTACATGATCACCATTCTCTATGCTTACACAAGCTGTTTAAAACAGAGGCAAAATTCTCCATACAGTAGCATTACTCAGCAGAGTAATCAATGGATACAAGAAGGTTTGTGCATAAAATCTCTAACTAGTGCCTACTCATTCAATATCCCCAGACTAGTTTCTAGCTTATGGTTTTCATCAGTGAGGAGCTTGGTTTGAGAGCACTGCACTTAGATCTTAGGATCAAGCTATAAAGTAGTCTGGGGATAAACCATTAAGCATCACATGATCACTATCTTATACTAGCACATAATGGAGAGTTTTGCTTTGTTTAGTCTGGGGATATTTCTTGAGTATGCACTAGATAGGGATTTTAATGCACAGACCTTCTTGCATCTATTGATTATACTGGCTTGCACTGAGCGGTGCTACTGTAAGGTATGTTTTGTCTCTGCATTTAAATTAATTGAATACCCCCCCCTCTCCTCAACTTAAGAAAGTGAAGCAGAACCTTCCACTAATGTAACATAAACATAAAAAATTTTAAGGATTCTTTATGAGATTCGAAAAATTCGATGAGAAGAGTACAAGACCAACCAATTACTTTTTAAACTTACTAGATATGGTGCTATGTAGTTTACTTTTGTAAAATCATATTTTTGTTAGATTGGCCATGTGAAGCTGTGCGTAATGGATAGCATTCGTTGGAAAGAAAAAGAAATAATGATTAATCGGCTTTATTGTTTGGGAATTCATAAAAACACAGGAAATGCCATAACTGGAAATGATTGAAGAACCTTAGGCTTTGGATCGACTCTCTACCAGTGCACAAAGTATTGGAAATTACGATTTAAATCAGAATACACATAGGAGCTACAATTACACCGCGTAGTGAAATCTTTCAGAACTAAAAGCTTGCTTCAGAAGTTAAAAGACACCATCGCAAAATAGAAAACAAAGAACCTGCTGTCATATATGTGTTTCAAAAATATTGTCATCGCAAAACTCATCTTTTAATTTTATATTCTTTCAATTTCATTAGCAATCATTCATTTACAAGTGGCTGCAAATTATGATGAAAACAATTTCGGACATAATGCCAAATATGTTAATTACTCAGTACATTTATTTAAACTAAGTCTAAAATAAATCAGTAAAAATGAAATTTTTTAAAACATATAATAGATTGCTCCTGGCCTTTAAGATATGGCATTTAATTCATTGACAAAAATCCAAGACATTTAATATAAATATGACTATCTTATTTACAAAAAGAAATTCTGTTTTGTTATAATTTTAAACGACAATTGAGATTTTAAAAAATAATTTTATATGAAAATATATAATCTGCAGTACTGAATAATACTTACAAAATATCGTATTTAATAATTAATATCTCGTTAACTAAGAGAAAAAAATGAAAAATTTCCTCAGTAATTCGTTTTGTTTTGTTTTTTCGTTAACTAAGAGAAAAAAATGAAAAATTTCCTCAGTAATTCGTTTTGTTTTGTTTTCACTTTAGCAACAATGGTATGCGATGTGACGGGCTATAGCTTCTCCTTTATCGAAGTCAAAAATCTCTCAGTCTCTATGCCCAGAGAAATCTATTAGCTACCTCACCTTCCCTTTCCATTTCCCACTCTAAGTTTTTCCGATGTTCTTCTCTATCTTGCTCCATACTATCTCCATAATATCATTTTTGCCCCTTCTATGGCCTTTATATCTAGATGCTCCTTACCTTTTTCCAAACCCTGCATAAAAACCAAGAACCCACTTTTTGTATAATTATTTGTTTATATTTATTTTCCCACAACTTCATTATTTGTATCCTTTCTGTGTGAAAGCATTTTGCATTCAATTAGCAGATGTGTAATATTTTCCATGCCTTTCTTTACATAACTTGCAGACTAAATCACCCACATTTCTCTATTTGTGTATATATTCTCTTGTTGCTAACAATTTTGTTCAAGCCTTAAACAGTAAACTACTTCCCTTGCTATCATCATAAATTAACTCACACCCAATATTTTGTTTACTTCTCATATATATTTAAACTCCTTTTACTCTCCATACTAGTTCTCCATATCTCCAACTCTCTATTTTTTTATTAATGCATCTATTTTCTATCCCATTCTTTGCCACTATAACACTCAACAATTCTTCTAATGCAATCATCCCAATCTTTGTATAAATGTACTGACATAGTTTTTATCCAACTCTTCTGCATATCATACTACTTTTCTCACCCATCTTGTTGTCTATCCTTTACTTGTAACCTGATTAAATACTATTTTGGCTATTTTCTTAACCATAAATTGCAAACTACTGAACATTTTCATTTTCCTTTTTGCATTTCTCATATAAAAACTTGACCATCTCATTTCAAGGTCTTGAATTGTTTCTTTGCTGTTCACACATCTCATCTAATGCATATCTTCCTACTTCTCTTTGTACTTTTTCTAAGTAATCTAACACCCCTTTACTGACACATAATACATTGTTATCATAAGTTAACTCTACTACTGCCACTCCCATACATTCTTGCTACATCATATCTATTATATGAAAACACTGATAATTTCTGTATCAGTCCCTTTTTTTTTCATTGCTTTCTTTATAAATTTTTTCTCTCATTCAAGCAATTTCTCTGATTACTTAATTCAATTCCCAAATAATTATACCTATTCACCACTTTAAATTTATATCCCCCAATAAAAATTCTCTCTCTTTTTCCCCAGCATTTATCATTATTATTTTTGATTGTTCTTCACTAAATTTAATCCCCATCTCATTATCCACACTTGCACATGTATTCAACATATCTTCCATATCTTCCCTACTTTCTGTGCACAAAAGTCCTGATAACATATACATTCCTTGCCACCTATTAATGGTATTTCTACCCCTCTACCTAGTCTTTCCATTGCTCTCCCCATTTCTCTCAAATATAACAAAAAAAAAGTAAGTAACATAGGGTATCCTTGCCTTAGCCTCACTCCATTTTTAACTCTAACTGATTCTATAATTCCTAATTGATATGTATAGTAATTATTTTCATACAATCTCTTAATAAGATCCACTAAAGCTCCATTCATTCCCAAATTTGTTAAACTTACACATAATCTATTTCTATTTACTTTATCATATGCCTTCTCTATATCTATTTATAACTGCCTATCTGTATTCCTACTTATGTCTATAAGTTTTGTGATTACAAATAAACTATCTCCTATATGCCTATTTGATCGAAAACCTCCTTGCATTTCTCCAACTATATTATTTTCTTCCATGCATTTTGTAACCCTCTAGCCACCATATATCCAAAAACTTCATATAACACTGACATTAATGCTGTTTCTCTATAATTTCCTTTAAATAATTGCCTTACTCTTGCATTATTCCAGTTTGGAAATTCTGTCTTCTGAGCCAACTTGTTAAAACATGATAATAGATTTAATTTGGCCTTATTTCCCGAATTCATCACCATATCTGCTTTCCATCCATCTAAACCTCTCACTTTTCCACTTTTCAGCTTCTTCCCTGTCTCATTTATTTTCCATTACATATTTATTTAAAATTGGCTCTAATTCTTCTCAAGAATCACCCTCTTGGAAATTCTGTCTTCTGAGCCATCTTGTTATGATAATAGAATTAATTTTGCCTTATTTCCCAAATTCATCACCATCTCTGCTTTCCATCCATCTGAACCTCTTGCTTTTCCACTTTTCAGCTTCTCCCCTGTCTCATTCATTTTCCATTACATACTTATTTAAAATTGATTCTAATTCTTCTCAAGAGTTACACTCTTTTTCTCTTTCAATTAGTAATACTATTTCTGTCCCTCTACAATTCTTCTTTTAATATATTTCCAAAATTTTTTACTCCTATTTCTTCCACTTTTATTAATATCCTCCAATAATTTACTATATAATTCTCTATTTCAGCCAACTTTTTTTTTAAGTAGCTTTCCCATTTAATATTAACATCTTTTTCACTTTTTTGTTTTTAATAGCACACTTATATTCTCTGCATGCGTTCTCCCTTCTTTTACACTTCTAATTCTCATTTTTTATTACTTTTATTTTTCTAAATATTTTCACCTAAAACTCTATTGGTCATTTTTTCTACTTCACTACATCAGCCCTTTTATTCACTCCCAACAAACTCTTCCACAATTTCTTCTACTTTTATTTTATATTCTTTTAACTTATTTTTATCATTCATTCACCATCCACATCTTTCACTATCCTTCCTACTTTTATTACTATTTTGTATCACATTACTAACCATTTCTATTATATCATTATCAAACACTTTAATTTTCTATACTTTATTCATTCTTTCTTTCTCTACCAATACATAATCTATTATGTGGAATATATTATTTATAGACCATGTGTATTGCCCCTCATAAATATTTGATAAATTTTCAATGCTCAAATCCACTCTCTGACAAAAAATTTTCAAAAGCTATCCATTCTTGTTATTCATGTCATCAATTACTTCAACATGTCATTCATATCTCCTATAACCATTATTTTCTTTCCTTTTTTGAAACTCTGTATATCCTTAATTAGGCATTCATATATGCTACTGTTCCACTCCATTATAATTTGGCTATCTCCAGTGAACATATACACTATAGCCACTATCCATTCTTATCTTCCTAACCTTACTTCAAACAACAAATGTTCTTGACATTTTACAATCCTTTTTTATTTATTTTTTATTTCTACCCTGCCATACCAAATCTTCCAGTATAGATTCTTCTTCTTCTCTTAGATGTTTCCACTACTGCTAATACCTCAAGCCCTTCATTTTGAACTACTTTAGTTTCAGCCACTTTTCTGGTCTCCTTCCACTTTGCACATTCAAATATCCAATTTTAGCAACTTCTTCCTTTTCTATTATCTTTGTAATTAGTTTATTATTAATTTTACAGATCTATTCCCTCTCCACATCTACATTTATATCTGAATCAGGTACCTTTTGTTACTTCTTACACCCTGTCCATTCTTAACATTCTTTTTAATACTACTATAATTTAAAACTCTATACCCACCTTTATAAGTTTTGCAAACTATAATATTTTTTATAAATCAAATCTCTAACGCTTCACTTTCTTCTTTTGCTAAATTTACTATACTCTTACTAATAAAAAAAAATCCCACACATCCACAGGCATAACGTTATTTCTCTCACATAATTTTTTTTAATCTCTCATTTATAGAATATGCCCTATATAACATATACCTATTGTTGAATCTTGGTAGTAATCCAACTATTCCTGCTTTTCCTTTAACATTATGCAAATTACAAATCAATTCTTTGTACTTTTCTACTACCCTCTCCGATGGCTCTGACAAATTACTAGTCCCTATCATAACATAAACATATCTACTCCCGTTTCTTCATCTCATCTTTAACATCATGAATTCTAGCTTCAGACAAACATATTCTTATATATCTATTTTCTATTTTCCTTGGAATTACATAATCCAACTACTCCTGCTTTTCCTTTAATATTATCCAAATTACAAATCAATTCTTTGTACTGATCTACTACTCTCTCTGATGGCTCTGAAAAATTACTGGTCCCAATCATAACATATAACATTTCTACTCCCCTGTTTCTTTATCTCATCTTTAACATCATGAATTCTAGCTTCAGACAAACATATTCTTACATACCTATTTCTATTTTCCTTGGAATTACATCTGCATATCCTGTAATTAGTGAGTCTTTTATCAAGACTGTCTCATAGTTTACTTTTCCTATTTCATCTATAACATTCTTTTCCAATTCTGGATTTCCTTACCTATGTCTCCTTTATCATTTCTATTCATTAATTCCTTGATCTGCTCATACTTCCTTCTCTAATGCTTTTAATTTTACTCCTACATCCTTTAGCTCTTCCTCTATCTTACTTATTTTTTAGCTAACTATCTACATTACATTACTTATTTTGTCATCCAACTAAATACATCCTCTATTCTATCTTCTAACTACATTGTACTACATTTCTCCTGACTTTTTATTTAAACTATCTACACTTAGAAACCTTTTTTTAATGTATCACCACCTAAAGGTTAAAAAATAACTTTAAAAAAATTTTCTAGTCTAAATAGAGCAAAACTGATTTAATTAGTGATTTTAAAAAAGAAAAGAATATTAGTGTAGGCTTACTGTTTTTCCAATTTGTGCAGAGTCATCATCATCAACCATTATCAATCCACTGCAGGATGGTCTTCCCAAGTTCAACCCATCTACTCCAATCTTTAGCTTCTCTTCTCCACATCACCCCTACACACTTTCTTATATCATCCATCCAATGGGGTCTCTTTCTGGGTCTTATTACAATCTCTTGGAATCCAGATTAAGATTTCAATTGTCCATCTATTATTATCTCTTCTAGCAATATGTCCAGACCAACTCCACTTCAGTCTTTTAATTTTTTCAATGAGGTCAGTAACACCTGTTTTTACCCATATATTGTGTTTTCAATCTCTTCTTATTACTCCCAACATGCATTTTTCCATACTCCTGTGAGTGATCTGAAGTCTCTGTATTGCTATTCTATTAAGTGTTCAAGTCTCAGATCCATAAGTAAGAACTGGTAAAATACATAAGAAACCTTCCTTTTCAAACACATAGGCACATTTCCTTTTAGTATCAAGTTATGTCTACCAAAAGCACTCCAAGCAAGTTTAATTCTATGATTATGTTTCCAACTGTATTAATAATCTGACCAAGGTATTTGTAACTATTCTTCTAACTCATCATAATCAATTTTTATTTTCATATTTTGAGAAAATCCATTAAACATTACTTTAGTCTTTTTAACATTTATCTTTAGTCCTACTTTCATCTGATAACTCCATAACATTTCCTGCAGCTCTAAAGCATTATTTGCAAAAACAACTACATCATCTGCAAAATCTAAATGACTTAAATAATCTCCATTTACTGTCAGTCCTTTAGCTTCCCATTTTAATACACAAAATACTTCTTGCAGCACTGCTGTAAAAAGTTTTGGAAGTATGGGGTCACCCTGTCTTACACCCTTCTCAGTGTTGACTTTCCCGGTATCATTGTATAATCTAATTGTTGCTGTTGCATTTTTATAAATATTCTTTAAAATATGACAATATTCTGGATCTATACCTTGATGATCCAATGCTTTAATCACTGATAAAATGTTTATAGAATCAAATGCCTTTTCATAATCTACAAATCCAAAGAATAATGACAACTCGTATTCATTTGTCCTTTCTATAACTTCTCTCAATACCTGGATATGATCTACTATATTAAAACCACTTTTAAATTCAGCTTGTTCTCATGGTCGGTGGAAATCCAATGTTCTCTGTTGATGAGTTGTAAGTATCTTGGTAAAAATTTTGTATAAAGCTGATAAAAGGCTGATAGGTCTGTAATTTCTAATATCTTCTTTATCACATTTTTTAAATATTAATATCAATACTGCATTCTTCCAATCATCTGGTACATCTTTGTCATTTAGACATTTGGTATATAACTTTGCTAAAAAAATTATATTTTTTCACCTGCTTCTTTTTAATATATCACTTATAATTCCATCATTACCTGGAGCCTTTCCTTTCTTCACATATTTAATTGCATGCCTCACTTCTAAATTTAAAATTCTGGGCAATTCAGAAGATGTAATAGATATAGGAGGTACTTGTTCTTTATTACTATATAATTCTTGACAAAAGTCTTCTACCCATTTCATGATGCCATCTCTCTTTTTAGAAATAATTCCACCTTTTTTCTTATTGCAGATATAAATTTCCTTAAAATACCAAAATGTTGTTTTACACTATTGTGCAGAGCATCAGTTTCAATTTTGATCAGATGTTCTGTTTATTTGCATATTCTTAAAAATCTTGAACAAATCCATAAAACTTTGAATTATGTGCATTTTTGTAAATATTATACGAATTCAAAGCTTTTAAAACTAAATAAGGTTAAATCAAATCGAGAAAAAAACCTTCAAATAAAATGTATAAAAGTACAATTGTGCTGATTCACGAGAGGATATGCAAATTTTATTCAGAAAAGACATGATTTTTTGTTTTTTAAAAAAATCTTTTTCTAAGTATTCCTAAGAATACATATATTATGATCTTGAAACTGCTAGCCAAATAAATACTATATATCTTAATTAGCTAGAAAATCATTCGTTTTACCTATTCGTCATATACAACTTACAAGTCATTATGTAACGAGCATTAGCCAATGTGGTGAGTTTATTGGTTTTTTACCTCTTATGTTTAAGATCAAGAAACACCATGGTCTTTCATCTCAGTTGCTTGACAAAGCAGAATGAATGTGTGTGTGAATGAAAATTTTTTTCTAATAGATGTATACAAACATGACAGACACAAATAAATCATGATCCTTATTCCCAGATGGCTGCTGCAAAGTCACCAGCCAAGGCAGTAGTTGGGATCCATGGGTGGGGGGGTGCTAAAAATCCCCTGATTGCAAACCCAGGCTATTATTTGATGATACTTTTTATTTAGGTACTTACAACTGCAGATCACTTTCAAGTGAAGGAAGATTGCAAGAAGTGGAAGAACTGTCTCATATTAAATATTATTGGACTTTGTGAAGTTAGAAATAAAGAGCTAATTGGCTAAAAAAAGTGGACATGCATTCTACTACAAAGGCACAAATATTGGAAGTATAAGTGGAATAGGATTCATTATAAATAAAAAGTGAAAGAAACAGCATTGTGGAGAGAGATGGGGTATCAGACAGAATGACAAGATTAGTTATCCTACTTAATAGCAGATACCAAATGCAGATAATTCTAAGTTCATGCCCCAACAAATTCTCATAGTGATGAAATAGTCGAAAATTTTTATATGGATATACAAAAAGGTTTTTGATCAGACTAAACAACATTTTAAAATTGTTATGGGAGACTAATGCTAAGAATTCATAAACAAATAAAAGATGAAAGTACTGTAGGTAAATTTGGTTATGGTAATAGAAATGAGAGAGAACATAGATTTGTGGAGTTTGCAGAAAAATAAAAACTTTATATTATAAATTCCTTTTTTGAGAAAAATGTTAAAAGGAAATGGACATGGAAACATCCAAATGAAAGTACAGCAGAATCAGATTATATTTTGACTAATAGAAAATAAATATTTCAAGATTGTAATGTTCTTAATAAATTCAACACAGAAAGTGATCATAGAATATTGAGATGTAAGATACATTTTTATGCAAAGTTGGAGAGACAAAAATTATTAAGAAAAACAATATACACAGTTGATATTTCTAATTTTTAGAAGCATTCTAGTGAATTTAAATTAGAACTTGCAAATCATTTTCAAATATTAGAAAATTTTGAACATGATTCAGATTTGAATAAAATATATAGGAAAATAACTGATATTCTTAAAAACTGCAACAAAGATAGCTGGTACAAAAAAGCAGCATTTTGAGAAATAAAATTTCTACTGAGACTAAAGAATTTATACAGAAAAGAAGGAATATGAAAATATATAAAAATGATGCATTAAGAAGGAATGAATATCTCGAATGTTGTAAAATGGTGCAAAAAAGAGTTGATAATGATATAAGAAAGTATAACTGTGAACTAGCAAGGAAAGCTGTAGAAGAGAATAAAAGCCTCAAATGTATAAAACAACTTTTTGGTATTGGTAGGAAACTTATATCTGCAATAAAAGAAAAAGGTGGAACTATTAATAAAAAGAGAAATGACATCATGAAATGGATTGAAAGGTTCTATCAAGAATTATATAGCAATAAAAAATAAGTATCTCCTATATCTATTATATCTTCTAAATTTCCCAACATTTTAAATGAAGTGAGATGTGCAATTAAATTTATGAAGAAGGGAAAAGTTTGGGGTATTGATGGAATTATAATCGATATATTAAAAAAAGCAGGCGAAAAAATAGAATTTTTTTTGGCAAAGTTATATACCAAATGTCGAAATGATAAAGATATGCCAGATGATTGGAAGAATTCAGTATTAATATTTAAAGAGGTGATAAAGAAAATATTAGAAATTACAGACCTATCAGTGTTTTATCAGTTTTGTACAAAATGTTTACTAAGATAATTACAACTCGTCTACAGAAAACATTTGATATCAACCAACCAAAAAAACAAGCTGGATTTAAAAGTGGTTTTAACACAGTAGATCATATCTAAGTATTGAGAAAAGTTATAGAAAGGACCAATGAATATGACTTGCCATTATGCTTTGAATTTGTGGATTATGAAAAGGCATTTGATTCTATAAGCATTTCTTCAGTGATTAAAGTATTGGATCATCAAGGTGTAGACCGAGAATACTGTCATATTCTAAAGAATATTTATAAAAATGCAACAGCAACAATTAGAATACATAATGATACTAGAAAGATTAACACTGAGAAGGTGCAAGACCGAATATCTCCAAAACTTTTTACAGCAATGATGTAAGAAGTATTTTGTGAATTAAAATGGAAAGTTAAAGGAGTAAAAATAAATGGAGATTATTTAAGTCATTTAGATTTTGCAGATGATGTAGTTAGTTGTTTTTAAAAATAATGCTTCAGAGCTTCAGGAAATGTAGCAAGAGTTATCAGATGAAAGTAAGAAAGTATAACTAAAGGTAAATGTTAAAAAAACTAAAGTAAGGTTCAATGGATTTACGCAAAAAATGAAAATAAAGATTAATTATGATGAGTAGAAGAAATCCTTGGTCAGATTATTACTCCATATGGAAATATAATGAATGAAATTAATCATAGAATTAAACTTGGAGTGTTTTTGGTAGAAATAACTTAATAGTAAATATGGGTATGTTTTTGAAAGGAAATGTTTTTAATAAATATGTTTTATCAGTTCTTACTTATGGATCTGAGACTTGGGCACTTCAGACCACTCAAAGAAGTTTGAAGAGATGCATGTTAAGAATAACAAGAAGAATTGAAAATTCAATACATGGATAAAAGAACAAACAGGTGTTACTGACAACATTGAAAGAGTTAAAAGACTGATGTGGAGTTGAGCTGGAAATATTGCTAGAAGAGAAATAATAGATAAACAATTGAAGTCTTAAACCTGATTTCAAGTGATTGTAAAAGACCCAGAAAGAGACCACATGTGAGATGGAGGTGTGAAATAAGAAAGTGTGCAGAGGTGATGTGGAAAAGAGAGGCTAGAGATGGGAGAAAATGGATTGAACTTGGCTCATCCTACAGCAAAATAATACTGGTTGACAAGGATGATGATGTCATAAACAAAACAATCAACAATGAATTATCTCTAATCTTAATGTGACTGACAATGAAAATATGAAGGCTATCGCATCTCAAATAATCAAAAAAATAATGAACTTGTTTAATCCTGATTTTCAGACATTAGAGCATTTTGATTTTATCAATGAGGTTTAGAATTCTGAGCTAGAATAAGGTAATTAAAAATCTCAAAACTACCTTTAGTTTCATTTTATTATTTAAGATGATTGCTAAATGCATAACTGCATTAGTTCCAGATTTGAATCCCAAGTCTTGTAGATAAAGACAAAAACAAAAAAAATAGACTAAAGATTTAAATGCAGTAATATCTGCTAATAGCTGATCATTCAACTTTACTATATGCTTAAGTGATTGAACTAATCACAGCCTAATAAACTGCTACAGTCACGAGATTACACAACCAGAGACAGAAAGATAGTTTTATTAGTCATTGTAACTTTATCTCTTGCTCAATCCAAGAGTAATATTTTATTGTCTTAATAATCAATAATCATTCTCCTGCTAGAATGCAGACAATTATTTTTTCTATTAATGATAACCTATGTATTTTTTGACATAATGGAGATTGCAGACCTTGTATCCAGTTCCATTGTTATCGGTATATCATTAATAAAATATTGGTGTTTGAAAACTGATTCAATGCCTTTGATTTTATTTGTTCAGGCTTTGATATAGTTTGATTTAATACTGCCTTTCTGGCTTTTGGGAATGAATTTTTCTATTCTGTCTTCCTGTTGTTTTCTTTTAAAACAAGCAACTTTTGTGTGACTAACATGCAATATTTATACATTGTATACCAGTGAGGGCATTCGGTGCATGTGCACTCTGATTCATCACATCTACAACATTTTTTATTGTTGATTTATTCAGGCAGTGTTTCTGTTGTCATCTAGGTAGTTCTTTGACCCAGTTTTCTGATCAACAATT
The DNA here is from genome assembly GCA_028023455.1 of Epiperipatus broadwayi. NCBI lineage: Eukaryota > Metazoa > Onychophora > Udeonychophora > Euonychophora > Peripatidae > Epiperipatus > Epiperipatus broadwayi. The sequence continues at coordinate 206,032 of JAQFVV010012470.1, forward strand.
TTAACACTGTAGTCCACTTTCTTCAATGGACTTGCTATTGACTCTGCTAGAGTTGCTTGTGAGACAACTGATTCAAAAAGATATCAAGAAGTCCATTAACAGTTTAATTCTAAGATTGTGGTCTTTCATTTGAAAAATGAAATGATCTCTCAGATTTTCATTGAGGAAGTATTTAAAGTTGCATTTTAAGGGTAGCTTCCTGAGTTTAACAGCAAAATCCCTTGCTTTCTTTCCCTCCTCTTGGATACAGAGATTGAAATATTACCACTGCACTATTGTTAGAGATTTTGCGCAGAAAAAGTTTGTCAGTAGAGACAATGCTTTCTCAAAATCAAGATCAGCTGAAAACATGGGAGTTGTTTGTGCCTGTGGAATTTCTTATGACAGATCTGATAACCAAGATGAACATGGCAAATTTTGAGTCAGACTTTTTGATTTGATTAATCTGCATATAGAAAAATGCCCATTCCTTGTAGATGGGTCAATTTTGAGGATAGGCCTGATTGAATTGTTCTAATGAGCCAGTTTTAGATTTTTTTATTTTTCTCTTTCTGCTGTGAATTTTTTTTTTTTTTTGATTCTTCTTAATTAACAAGTAACTAACACTTGATTTTTTTTGTTTCTATTGATGTGATAATAATATTAGCTGTCAATTTTTTAATTTCACAGAATTAAACAATCAACAAGGGGGGGGGGAGATCCCTACACACTAATAATATTAGCTGTCAATATCCTGTCATAACTGCACCAACTGTTGTGTTTTGGTGAATGTATGTGTGTGTGATTTAATAATCACAGACTTGTAATCACTCCCAATTGATTTTGTTTATCATATATTTATGTAAATTAAAGAATTAGGTGAATATTTGTTAATAAGAATGAAAGAAACCCATAACGTCTTCAAGAATAACAATAGTTTTTGAATATTAACTCTCTGAAAGTTCATGAAGATAACAATAACCGCAATCATCATTATAATTTCCAACCTATTAATTCACTACTGAATGAAGGTCCAAGCTTAGTCCAGTTTCTTCTACCTATAGCCTCTTCTCCACATCACACAAATAAACTTCTTTATTTTACCCTTCAATTTCAGCGTAATCTCTTTCTAGGTTTTTTTACAATCTTTCGAATCCAATTGAAAATTTCATATGTTTTCATCTCTTCTCACAATATATCCTGCCTGGTATCATTTCAGTATCTTAATTTTTTCAATGACATCAATGATAGCTGTTTGTTCTTTCATCATAGATTTCATTTTCAAGCTCTTCTTATTTCCTAACACATATCTCCATATTTCATTGAGTGATCTGAAGTCTCTGTATTGCTATTCTTTTAGATATTTAAATCTCACATTCATAAATAAGAATTGGGAAAACATATAAATAAAAAACTTTTTCAATCACATAGGTATTTTCTTTTACTAACAAGTAATTTCGAACAAAATCATTCCATGCAAGTTTAATTCTATAATTCATTTTTTCCACTATGTTAATAATATGATCAAAATATTTGTAATTGTTCTTCTAATTCATAATTATCATTCTTTACTTTCTCAGAAAATCAATTATACATCACTTTAGTCTCATTAACAATTATTTTTGGTCCTACTTTATTTCTGTCATTTCATAAACTCTTATAATATTTCATGAAGCTTTCCTTTGATGCATTATTTGCAAAATCTAAATGACTTAAATAATCTCCATTTATTTTTTACTCAATTAGCTTTCCATTTTCGCCCCGGAAGTATTTCTTGTAAAAGTATTGCTGGTTCAGCACGAAATGCATCTTGGGGGTTATTTGTCTTTTATTGTATCTTTTTTTATATGAAATTATTTATGAAATAAAAAAAGAATGGAGGAATATGAAAGTTGTCTGTCTAAAAAAAATATGAAATCACCTGTCATATATACCTCTCAATGTTAATCTTTTTAATATTGCCATGTAATTTAATTATCAGTTTTTACCGCAATTATGAATATGAAAGTGCAATCTTTCGTAAGTGCTTAACGTAAGTTCAAACTTCTCTTTAGCTGTATACTACCACATTACTCACCAATTATTACGTTTGCATTTTAGATAAATATTTTTCAGAGAGTGATAATATCCTAATCTAATTCCAAAATTTTAATCAATTTAGAAATGTTTACAGAATCAAATGCCTTTTATAATCTACTAATCCGAATCATAATGGTAACTCATCCTGCTTGTTCTTCTAGTTGTTTAGAATTCAAAATTCATTGTAGAATAATTGTAAATATCTTGCACTGAATTTATAAGATAAAGCTATAATTTGTAATATATTGTTTATCACGTTTCTTAAATAGCAATGTTACTACTGCATTCTTCCAATCATATGATACATCTTTATCATTTAGGCATCTTTTTCACCCACTTCTTTTAAAATATCAATAATAATTCCATCATTTCCTAGCACTTTTTTTTTTCTCATAGATTTAATTGCATGTCTCAACTTTTCATTTAAAACATTTGATAATTAAGAATACATAGTCGAGCACTGGTGGCCTAGTGGTTAGCATAGGGTTCGCGTCCCGGTCAACGCATTTGACATATAAAAAAAGAAAATTAAGAATACATAATAACTGTTGGAGATATTTTGTTTTATTTTTCTTTATTATTATTAATAAAACTTTTCCACATATTTCATGTTATCATCTCTCTTTTCAATAATACTTGGTAGTAATACTTCCAGCTTTTTTTTTTTCATTGTTAAAACTTTCCTTCCATTACCAATATATTTCTTTACACTTTTAAGATTTTTATTGTCATTCTCTTTTATGGTTTGTCTTCCCAATCCACTGCTTTTTTTTATATCATTATTAACTGTTTTTAATCTATTTTACAAAACTCTAGATATTCATCTTAATGGAACATTTTTAAAAATTTCATATTCCTTGTCTTGTCTCAGTAGAAAACTTACTGGTAAATTATTACTTTTTGTACCAGTTATCTTTCTTGCAGTTTTTAATAGTGTATCAGTTATATTCATCTTGATTTCAGTCAAGTCTGATCTATTTTCAAAGTTTGTTAATATTTTAAAATTATTTGTAATTTCTATTTTAAATTCCAGTGCGGTATTTCTGAAATTTAGGAATACTAATTAGATTACTAATATTAACTGCTGATATTGTTTTAATAATGTTTGTCTCTCTAGATTTGCACTAACATGTATATTACATTCCACTAATTAAAAATCATTTTCTGTGTTGAACCTATTAACAAACATTACGATCTTAAAATACATATTTTCTGTTAGTCAAAATATAATCCAATTATGCTATATCTTCATTTGGATGCTTCTGTGTTCATTTCCATATAGCAGGCTAACTGCAGTTATTATTTTCTGAAAATTTTCTCATTTTTATCATGATACCAAAGTTAACCACAGCACGTTCACCTTTCAATTGTTTATTAATTCTAGAATTAACGTCTCCCATGACAATTCTAAAATATTGTTTATTCTGATCAAAAGCATTTTGTAAATCTATGTAAACATTCTCAATTTGTTTATCACAATGAGAACTTACTGGGAATAAATCTAAAATTATCTTAAATTTAATATATATCTTTAATTTTGACTAATTAACTTTGCTACTCTAAATGATATATCATCAATCTTCACAGTATAATTTTTTCATCTTTTATATGTAATGAATACCACTTCATTTGTGCTGCCAATATTTATGTCTTTGTAATAAGGTAGATGTCCAATTTTTAAATCATCTTTTCACCTTCCAACATCACAAAATCTAATGTCACATTTAATATTAGTTGTTTTTTTCTTCTAATTTGTGCAATTTTTCTTCACTTGAAAGTGATCTGCAATTATAGATACCTAAATAAAAAGTTATCAAATGATATCCTAGATCTGTAGTCAGAGGATTTTTAGCACTCCCTGCATTTGGCCACTAATTGCTATCTTGATTAATGACTACAACCTCGTGAAATAAGGGTCATAATTATGTCATATCTGTCATGCTTGTAAATATCTATATAAAAAAAAAAGATCATTCACACACACATCCACTCTGTTTTTGAAAAATCTCACTTTATATTTTAGTTAAGAACTATTAGACAACTAAAGATTACATGATCACCATCTAGGTGCAGTGCTCTCAGATCCAAGGCTCCTCACTGATGATGGTCACAAGCCAGAAACTAGTCTGGGGATATTGGATGAGTAGGCAATAGATAGGGATTTTATGCAGAAGCCTTCTGGCATCCATTGATTACTCTTGTTGACACAAGGTGGCACTACTGTATGGAGAGTTTTGCTTTTGTTTACAACTATTAGACAACTGAGAAGAAAGTTTAACATACTTTTTTATCTTAAACTCAGGGATAAAACTCACCATGCTGTTTGATGGATGTCAGTGAGCAGCTCATACTTGTTCATTTACCATATGAATAACCATTTTAGTAATAACTGATATAATGTTAAGAACATATGAAATGGATGTTAGAATTTTTCTCTGCTCAGTTCTGTCAAGATCTCAAAAAGGAATTGAAGCATTTCCTTTCAGTTAACAACAAACTTCTTTCTGTAGCTATAATATTGAATTTTAAATATAAATTATTAGTTAATATAAAAGTTGTAATATATGCAAAATTATTTCAGAATAAAAGAATTTAATGGTATAATGTATGAATATGTGTATATATGTCTAAGCTCCCTACTTAAAAGTAGACAGAATAACCTAGATAAAATGAATAATTGGGCAGTAGAATATACTACTACAGTCAAGCAAAAAAATTTACATTATTATTAGTTGTAGATTTCCAGTGACTGCAGCCTTCTTAACATAATTTATTCCAACATCTCAATTTTAGATCTCAGGAGCTCATTTTCACAATCTTTGAAATATGTTCGTAGAAAAGAAGGGATAAAATTAATTGATTGAATATAATGACAAATGAGGACATTTTGGGAAAAAGGAAGAGATAGAAACAGAAAATGGATTGGACAGATAGTAAGAAAGAATAAGTTAATGAAGGATGTTTTGAAGGGAATGTGAATGGAAGCAAGAAAGATGGACAAGATTGACCTTACTGGATAATGTAAGAGATGGACAGAGATATGTGGAATTGAAGATGTGGGCAATGAACAAAACAGAATGGAGAAATGGATGAATTAACTGTGTAACTGCTCTCCGTACTTTCCCATAGGGCAGAATACTAGTGGTTGAATATGAAAAGGAATATTATATGTAGTCATTTTTTTATTAAAAATATAATTTATTTATAACAAGATAACATTGAATTTATATATACATTGATAAAATAAATCTGAAAAGAAAAGACATGGAAATAATCAATCAACATCTGTAAGATTATGAAGTAACCATGTTTCTTCATGCAATTTTCCTGGAGCCAATAACTTGTCTCTAGATTTAATTTTATTCATAATTCCCAAATAAATCTTCCAATGGCTATGATTTGTTTGATTGAACACAAATGTGCATCTTGGAAAAAATATAAAAATAGCCATTCTAATGATGGAAAAAAAAACTCCACTTTTAAATGCATTTAAGAGTGACAAAACATTAGTACTATTTGGAGGAACATTTGCAATTATATTTTCCTGGAAATGATGAAGAAATGAGCAATCAAAGAAAAGGTGTTGTAAAGTTTCATCATTAGACTTACATAAATTACACTGCAGTCATTTAGTAACCTTAACTTGCCTTCAAGCAAAGAACTTAATATACAGATAAATCTTGGGAATTTTGAAAGTTGATGAATCAAAGATTTATATTAATATTAAAAGAATAATTGAATGATTTTATGATATAAGAATTTGTGAGAAGTTTGAATTCTGGAAGCACCAGAACTGGAATGGATCTGAGGATCTTATACTCCATTTTACTGTAGACTAAACAATGCAGACCATTTGGGTTAATGATCATTGAAGAAAATATTAACATCAGCAAAAGAGTACAAGATGTTTCTATATTAGCATAATTTCAACATTTTTATGCTTCTGACTGTAAGCTTTGGTAATCAATAACAGATATCAGGCAAATAGTGGTTTCAGATTTATATGACTATGTAGACAAATTGGTTTAGATTAAAAACCATATATTTTAATTTGGGTTGATAGCATAACAGAGAAGTAAATGATAGATGCTAGAAGGAAGATGCATTATATCCTAAACGTTCTGGTACACTAATCCAAGTTCAAAACTCATCACTGATGAAAATCATAAAGTTGAAACTAGTCTGAGGATATTTGATAAAACATCACAGGACTGAGATTTAATAAGCAATATCATCTGGCGTATATTATTATTTATTAAAGCTTACAATTAATGACATAGAGATGATATGAACATTATGCTGCTTTAAAAGCAATATGTAAGCTAAAGTTATGAGATGGAGTTGGATGCTATTTTATAATTTTATATTCCAAATACTTTTTACGGGTTTTACAGATGGTATTTTGTGAATTTAAATAAAAATCTTTAAAAAAGTGGAAATAATATTCCTTAAAACATCTAGATTTTTCTGATAATGTTATTCTTTTTCCACCAATAATGCTTCAGAGGTTTGGGAAATGTTGCAGGAATTATCAAATGAAAGCACAAAGTGAGATTGAAAAATAAATACTAAAAAACAACAAGTGCTCAATAAAAAAAGGAGAAAATGAAACATCAATAATAATGAAAGTTAACATCTACACATATCTTGGTCACATTTTAAATTCAAACAGAATTAAATTAGGTGAAATTAATTACATAATTTAATTTGTTTAAAGTCCTTCAGATAGAAATAACTCACTATTAAATGAAATATGCTTAATTGTTTGAAAACTTTATTTTTTAAGTATTCAAATCATAAAATCAAATATGCTGAGATATTTATTCATAATTTTTATTAGTCATTCATTAGACTAGAGATTATCCAATAATGAATAATATTTCTGTAGGATAATTTTCACTACATCTCTTTCACATTAAGTAGGCAATGGTTTCTATCTGCTTTTAATACCTTGCGGAGCGACGTAATCATAAACATATGACCAAAGTCACGTTAAAAAGATCTATGATCCCCAAAATGCATATTTTATGCTGAACCAGCATTCATCAGTTGGCTCAGACCACAATCTCTTATTCATATTTTTATCAGTATATTTATTGAGATATTTGTTGTGAATAACAAGAAGAAATTGAAATTTGAATACATGAATGAAAGAATAAATATATTGCATTGACATCAATGAAAAATTTAAAAGGTTGAAATAGCGCTTGGTTGGTCTCATTGGTAAAAGAAATGATTATAGACAAACAATTGGTCTTAAACTGAATCCTAAGATATTGTAATAGACCTGGATAGAAACCATATGAGAGATGGATCAAAAAAAATTTGTTGAGAATGAGGTGGAGAAAAGAAACTATTCTCAATCTCATTCTCAACATATTGGTAAAATAAATGATTATAGACAAACAAATAAAAGACCTGGAAAAAAACATGGGAGTTGGATTAGAAAAAGTTTGTAGAGAATGTGATGGAGAAGAGAAAGTATTGATCGGAGGAATTTGATTAAACTTGGGAATGATCTTTATACTTCAATGGATCGAAAATTATTGAAAATGTAACAGCAATCAAAACATTATAGCTGTACATAAATACGTTTCTTGATAAATAAAATCGCAATGACAGTTTGACTTAACAAACTTTATTTTATGAAAAAGTTTGACTGCATATTATCTCGGTTTACTCAGTATACCTTGACAAAAACAAAAAAAAAAATTGAGTTTGCTTATTAAGCAATCACTTAGCGAGCCGAGCATCAATTTAATGCGGTAAATGACAAATTGTATGCATGTCTATTTATTTTTTACCCGATTACAAGTTGAATAATTAAATAGTTGAGTACTATACTTAGAGAAGGGGGAGCCGATTAGTCATAATCGTATGCCAGGGGTGGGCAAATAGTGGCCTAAGGGCCACATGCGGCCCGCCAAGACAATCAGAAAAATCCGTCTTGAATCGAGATTTCCTTCCCGTGCGCGACCGAAGATTCGTCTCGTATTTTCCACTAGGATGGCCATGTCAATACACATGTGCAGTATAGATACAATGTGCAGTGCTTTTCCAGTTGTTCTGGTTAATTTCAATTTTGTCTTTGCATTAGGAAATATATAAATTTCAACTTTAGTGAAACCATGAACCCTCCGAAAAAATGTAAATTCGGTGATGGATATCGTGTGTTTAATAAAGAATGGACAAACAAATACAGGGAATAAAGCAGTGTGTTTATTGTGCCATGAAAAAAAAGTGCGACCCTCCGCTAACCTTCGCTTCCACAAAGTGGCCCTCCGATGCAGCCCTTCGCCAACCTCTGCTGCCCCCGAGGCAAAACAATTGCCCATCCCTGTCGTATGCAGTTTGCTTTAAATGGGATGACATTTATAGTAACAGTTTAAGTATTTATAAGCGCTTTAACACGCTGAAGAAGAAGCTGTCGTCGATAGTAACAAAAACAATTAAATTAATTTAGGCCTAGTACTTTCGAGGTTTTCCCCTCATATTCATGGCCAAAATAGATTATAAACCACTGCTGTCATATTACTAAATAATAATGTATGCAAATTTGTCCATTTTCTTGAAATAACAAAACACGTGTCGCGTCTATTCATCGCGTTATCATTGATAATAAAATAGGCCTCCTTGATCTTTATCTTACAATCGTTGGCTTCAAAGCACACTATTTTGGGGTTGCAGGGTTCGAACACATGACCGGCCTGCTTCTCATGTTCGAAAAATTTAATTTAGGTTTTTAATAATTTCCAGATTGTCATAGAATTACATTACGAAAATGCATAAAAATATTGTACATATTATTATGTATTATTATTATATGGACCAATTACATTATTTTCATTACGAATTTTATTCGAACATTATCGCGCGTGTTTATTTAATATCAGTTTTTAAAGAAGTAAGACTAACTTATTTAAAAATTAAGAAAAATAAATAAGATTATAAATACATTACTCACTATTTATACTAAATAATGAAAAATTACTTAAATGCTTAAGCTACGACTTTTTTCTTTAATTAAGATAAAAAGATGCCGAATATAATAAAACTTCATGAAGCCCAAAAAGAAAACAATTGTTTTCATAGTGGTCCTAAGATAAAATCGCCCAAACATCCTCGCAAGCAGAAATTTGATATGCATGCTCCATCATCTGAATTTGATCGAATAGCAGAGGCATCTTGTCAAAGATGTGTACAAAAATCTATATTTAAAGAACTAGTTTCGAAGTGGGCCGCGGACGCCTTAATAAAATTTCCGAAGAATAAATCCAAAGCTGCCGAGTTCATTAAACACAACCTAGATGAAGCGTACGGCAAATCTTGGTGTTGCTTCATGGGAAAGAATTTTGGAAGTTCATTCGATCACTACGGGGATTATATTTCTTTAGACGTTGACGACTATCGATTTTTGGCATTCAGAAGTAACAAACTTTAATAAACTATTACGTGTTGAAATTTTCAATTTATAACAAAATTTACTATTAAAATGAAATTGGGTATGTCAAATTATTACTTTCCAGTACACTTACTGATATAAACTGACAACTAATTTTTAAATAAAATTGCATTACTTTCTAATTATAATATGTATTTTAATTATGTAAAGAATTCATTAAGATACTAGAATAAACTACGTTAAGGGACTGGGATGTAAGAGAAATCTGAGGCCTATAACGATCGAGTTTTCGCTTATTTATGTGTGCTGCTAATTATTTCCATGTACCTTTGTAAAGAGTATATAAATATACAGTATATTCCCGATCTATCTATTTCAAGTATAAAATGTTTACAACTTCCATTGGATTAGTATAAGATCAAATTGACAAGAATTAAAATATAATTAATTTGTTTAATTACTTATCAATGCCCTTCTAAATCGGCCATTTGTCAGAACTTGTCTAAATCGTTTCCTTAAAATAAATCCAAAATCAGTCTTCAAACAAATTGTGGATTACGCCACAGAACTGCTCTCTGGGGCCAACGGTTTCTTCAAACATTTCGGAATCTTTTAAGGTTTTTTTATTCAGCAGTATTAGTGTTTGCTATATTAAAACATTACTAATTTTGACAAATTATATTTGTAATCTGCTATCGATTATTGTTGTATACATTGGTCTTTAAATATAGGATCATTTCAAACATTAATGTTCCACTGCATAATGGTGTGTCCTATTTGTACCAATACTTCGTATCTATTGTTCCATTCCTCCCCATTAACACAAACTCTCAGTTTTTATATCATTCATTACATGTAAACTTCTTCGAATTTGTTAATACCTTTTTGAGAATGAGTTTATGATTTCATTTATTCATACATAATTATATTTATAGCTTTATTTTATCCTCTTAATTTTCTTAATGACTTCAATGATACCTTTTTTTAATTGTTGTTATTTGCCTTTGAGCTCCATATTTACCTTTTATATATTTCTTTATACCATATCTCATTAAACTGGATTCCAAGAGATTGTAAAAGACCCAGAAATAGACCACATCTGAGATGGATGGATGAAATAAGAACGTGTGCAGGGGTGATGCCGTGAAGAAAAGCTAAAGATAGGAAAAGATGGATTGAACTTGGAGAGATCTTCATCCTGCAGTGGATTGATAATGGTTGATGATGATGATGATGACTATATCTTAAATTCTTAAAAAAATAATAATAGAATCCAAATCTCAGATCCTTACATATATAATGACAGAATACATTTAATAAACATTTTTTGTGACCCATAAAAATATTTTCTTCTAATATTAGATTATTTTTAGTAAAAGTTATTCAAATTTTATTTATTATGTTTATTTTTTAAATCTATGCTTTTATAGGCTGTTATTTTATTCTACCCAGAACCATCTATTGTCAGCTTGAATGAACAGTGGGTACTGCATGAGAATTTGATTTTATAATAGATGTCACTGTAGTTGAACTGTTCTTGAATGGAGCAGGATAGAGAAGAATTTGGAAAAACTTAGGGCAGTGAATGAAAAGGGATGATAAAGTGGCTAACAGATTTCTTTGGGCTTAGTGACTGACAGATTTCTGACTCCATATAAGGAGAAATCACATTGCATCGCAGGCCATGGAGTTAACAAAGATTATATTGTGGAAATGGGATGGAGCAGGATAGAGAAGAATATGAGAAAAAATTAGGGTGGGGAATGGAAAGGGAAGGTAAGGTGGCTATCAGATTTCTCTGGGTCAAGTGGCTGAGAGATTTCTGACTCCACAAAAGGAAAAGTCACAGTGCATTTTATCGCATCTTGACACATATGATAAGAATAAGCTGAAAAAGTTATACGATGTTTTGTTGGTATTAGTCATACTAATCAAAAAATAAAAGGGATATACAATTAACATATAATTGAAGTCATTGAAAATATATATATAATTGTTAACTAGGTAACAGACTATAATTACAGAACATCATATGATCATTTCTTATGCTTGCACATAACTTATTCAAACAGGCAAAACTCACCATACAGTAGTGCCAGCCAGAGTAATCAATGGATGCCAGAAGGCTTGTGCATAAAATCCCCATCTAGTGCCTACTCATCCAATATCCCCAGATTAGTTTCTGAATTGAGGCCTTCGTTAGTGAGGAGTCTTGTATCTGAGAGCATTGCACCTAGATTTTATGATCTAATGCAACCTTCCAGCAGCCACCTATTATCTCTACTTAACTACAAAACTATGAGAATAAAATTTGGAAACACAATAATATTTTCAATCTAAGCTCAATAGCTTATATAGTCATTTGGGTCTGAATTCAGTTCAATACTCATACATACCAATTCTGCCTAATAGGATAGTGGTGGCTATAGTTGTTTAAGAGCCAAAGATACCAAAATGTATGGATACTGAACTGGATTCAGACCCATATGGCTATATAAGCTATTGAGCTTAAATTAAAATATTATTGTGTTTTCAATTTTATTCTCCTAGTTTTACAATAGTCAAATATGTTTTGTAGTTAAGTAGAAATAAAAGGTGGCTGCTGGAGGATTGCATTAGATCATAAGATCTAGGTGCAGTGCTCCTGATCCAAGCTCCTCATTGATGAAGGGATAAGTAGGCACTAGATGGGGATTTTATGCACAAGCCTTCTGGCATCCATTGATTACTCTGGCTGGACTGAGTGGCACTGTATGGAGAGTTTTGCCTGTTTGAATATAATTACAGAAGTTGGCATAGCTTCAAACTCTAGATTTTTTTAAAAACTTTTATGCTATTAGTTTGATGAATAAAATAAATTTTATATGTGAATAATGTTATGTCTCGATTCCCAAGGTGAGCGGCCAGCAAATGAATATATTCAGTAAAAGACACAATATTTTAAATAATCAGAATAGCAAATAGTCTGCATCAAGACTATCTCTACAGCTCACTAATGTTCAATTCCCTCGATGAACTTTCAGGCTGGCCAGCTACAAAAATGGTTCACAATGGGCTCTGTTACGCACTCTTTGCTCCCAATCCAGTTTGGCTGCACATGAACACTTGGTAGAATAGCACTCCAACTGACTTTAAGCTCTTTACAGCTTCTATCTCTGCAACTGTCCAACAGTAACTCTACTTGGAAACCACTGGAAACTCAATTCTTCCTTCAGCTGCTATCTGGACGGTTTCTTGAAGCTACGGTCTCCCAATCTCAGTGGGCCCTTTCAGCTATATATCCGTGCACTACATTTCTAATGAGCGCTGGACATTAACCGAAGCACTGACATAAGATCTCTTCTACCGGAATTGAACAGGGAAATCAACTGGAGATGCAATCGAATGGCCTGACGTACTTATTACATACTCTCTTTATAGCTTTCTGACAACTGCATCAATTAATTACCTTTTCCAATAAAGTAAGGTCTCTTATCTAGAAATATTTGCAATGAGCAAATAATTCTTTGAATTTTATCGATCGCCATTACGTTAATTCTTTAATTAAATTTTTTCAGTTATCAGTACGTGATCTAAAAATAATCTCTCGAACAAATTCTAGTTTTTCTGAAGTGCATAAACTTGTATGCAATTTTTACAAAAATACAACACAAATGTAATATAATTATTTTATATACTATTACCAGAAAAATACAAAAAACATAACCATAATTTATTCACAATTTAATACTTTACTTACATATTAATAATTTCACCTGAATGCGTATTTAAAACATAATATTAGTCCGATAGGCTGGATCACTTTATTGATTTTCAAATAGGATACGGCTGGATATTAGGCTTGTTCGAATCCTCAGATTCCTAAGTGTTGCTTCGATGCTGACACACTGGCTTATGCTCACACAGCTAAATCATCATTTATGAGTCATCTTAATTGCTCCCAAAAATCCTTAAGTTTCTATTTTTAGACTATCATCTAAAAGATAACTGATTTGAAGTAATTACTACTTTTTTTTTTTTCCACATGTCATAGCATCGGCCGGGACGCGAACCCACAACCGTCTGCAACCAACTACTTGCCTGCATGGCAGTTGCGATACCTCTCGGCTAACAACGCAAGACATAATTACTACTTTTCCTGTATAATTCCAGAAAGCTTTAAATGTCTATTTTTACACTAACATCTGAAAGATAATTGATTTGAAAGTAATAATTACTTTTTCCATATTAAAAAAGTCGGCATTAATTATTTGATGTAATTTATTTAAAATAAAATATGTATTTTTTTTTAATCTTCATTTAATATATATCTATTGTAACACGCGCACACACACTATATTTTTTATTAATTCGGCCTGCTCGCTATTCTTTCTTATTCTAAAAAACTTAATTTTTCTCCAGAGTTTCATAAGTAGTCTTTTAAATAGACCGGCATTGTGGCATTTATTTTCTGTTTTTTTTTTTATGTATCCTTTCTCTTTTCTGTTATTTCAGGATTATCAGCCTGTTTATTTGTTTAATTAATTACAATAGGTTGATAATCTGTGTCAGTTATGTTTCTACAATCCAGTGGCGTGCTACAACGTTTAATGATGGGGAAGCAGTTTATAATCAACTACATATATATACAATACAAATTGCTAATTTAATGATATACATATATATGTTTATAAACACAATTTATTTTACTATTATTGCTTATAAATTATACTTATTAATACTTATATAAGAAGATTGTATTTCGTGTAATTGAAAAATTGAAACAGAAGATGCAAACTAATATGCTTATTAGTTTGTTAAAAGTTAATCAAAATTGCCCGGAAGTACCAAGGCACACTTTTAAATACTGCATCTATGCGCTGAAACAAATCGTGCTTGTAGTCTGGAATGGTATGCATGGAAGGGCTAAGAAACAATTTTAAATACCAATCCATGTATTGAAACAAATGGCGCTTATACTCTGAAAAGCATATGTTCAAAGTATAGTTATTGCTTACATATTATGCATTGATATTGTTTTGCTATGGATGCAAGTTAAAATTTTGACATTTTCTGCATCAACTGCGTGCTGTAATTTAAGGAATTTTGGGATTAGTGCAACTTTGCAAATACATTTTCATTGAGCATCTCATGATCACCATTCTTTATGTTTACAAAGCTGTTTAATAAGAGGCTAAATTCTCCATACATTAGCGCCAGTAAGTGCAAGCCAGAGTAATCAAACTTTTTTGTTTCCATTGATTACTCTAGCTTGCACTTAGTGGCGCTACTGTATAGAGATACTGTTAATAGGTGGCAAGGGAGTATATACTTTGTCGGGTCTTTTTTTTTGCAGATGATATCTTTTTGTGTGCATAAAGAAGAGAAAATATGGAAATTATGCTGAGGACATGTGCAAGGGTGGGTAAAGAAATGGGGATTAAATTCAGTGAAGAAAAATCAAATATAATGATGCTTAATACTGGGGAAAGTGAAGATGTAGAATTTTTATGTGGGGATATAAAGTTAAGTGTGGTGGATAGATATAGGTATTTGGGAATCATCTTATGTAATCAGGAAAATTGCTTGGATGAATGGGAGAAAAAATTGGTAAATGAAGCGAAGAAAAGAAAGGGTTTGCTAAAGAAACTAACAGTATTTTTATATAATAAATATGATGTAGCTAGAATTGTATGGAAGGGAGTTGCAGTAGCAGGATTAACATATGGTAATGATGCATTATGTGTTAGTAAAAGGGTTTTAGATTATTTAGAGAAAGTACAAAGGGAAGTAGGAAGACATGCATTAGATGCAGAGATGTGGACAGCAAAGGAGGCAATTCAAGGAGAAATGGGATGGTCAAGTTTTTATATGAGACATGCAAAAAGTAAAATGAAAACGTTTGGTAGGTTGCAGTTTATGGATAGTAAAAGAATAGCCAAAATAGTGTTTAATTGGGTTATGAGTCAAGGGCAGGCAACAAGATGGATGAGAAAGGTAATGCAGTATGCAAAAGATTTGGATAAAGAATTTATATCAGTATACTTGTATAAAAGGTGGGATGATTGTGTTAGGAGGATTGTTGAGTGTTATAGTGGTAAGGAAAGGGATAAAGAATAGATGCATTAATAAAAAATAAGGAGTTGGAGAGATGTAGAACTAGTATGGAGGATAAGAAGAGTTTAAATATATATAGAAGTAAATGGAACATTGGGTGTGAGTTAATTCATGATAATAGTAAGGAAAACAGTTTATTGTTTAAGACTCGAACGGGATCTTTAGCAACAAAAAAATATACATGTAAATGGAAAATTATGGGTGATTTAGTGTGCAAATTGTGAAAGGAAGTTATAGAAAATATTAGGCCTGTTGATTGAATGTAAATGCTTGAAAGCAGAAAGGGTACAAATAATGAAGTTATGGGAAGAGTTATTGGTTTTTATGCTGGGTTTGCGAAAAGATAAGGGGGATTTAGATATAAAGGCCATAGAGTTGACAAAGATTATGTTGTGGAAATGGGATAGAGCAGAATATGGGAAAACTTAAAGTGGGGAATCGAAATTAAAGTGGCTAACAGGTTTATCTGGCATAGTTGCTGAGATAATATTGACTTCGTTTAAGGAGAAGCCACAGTACATCACATCACGTCTCTGTGTATATTTTCATTGGTTGGGAAGTATCATTTTAGGTTTAGCAAACATTATATTTAAAAAATGAATATTTGAATGCAAATTAATTTTTAAGAAATATTATGAATATAATATAAATAAACGATTTGAATTAAATAAATTGAATGTCGAAAATTGTTTTGTTTACCATTTTTTATTGAAAAAATCTTTTATTTATATCGTATTATAATAATTTTTTTAAATGAACTTGAATTCAAATTGTTTTAAATATAAAGTTCATGTTCATAATAATTTTCAAATATAAGTTGACTACAAAACTCGTTTTTTAAATATAAAATTTGCTAATAGCGCTGTTGTGACGTAATTGTCTGGCCATAATTATTATAACTTTGCGAATTATTTTCACACTTTAGGTTTGTTATTTTTTATAAAAAAAAAATTATTCAATAAATTAATACAGGTAAATTAATTTTTACAAGGATGCACCCATCCACTCCAGCTGTTGAAGGCATACCATTGATAAAATCTATTATTTCTTTACCTTCAGCCAGGTTTGCATCCATCCAGTTATTTTGGATATATCTAATATGACAATTAAAGCAAAGTCCAAAACTATTTGGAACTCCACAATTTAATCTAAAAATACTTCAATCATAATTTGTGAAGATTACCTAAAAATACTTCAATCATAATTTGTGAAGATTACCTCGAATCCAGATTTTGTCTCCAGTATTATAAATATTTTGTTCTTCTTAACCTTTTGCACTTTTTCTGGCACAATTAAGAACAACCTGTTTTGTAGTTTTCTACACATAAGTATTCTGCAGATGATTTCCCCATAACTGTGGATGGTATAATGTATTGATGATGTTACATTGTGAAATTTACTGCTCCTTGCATTTATAACATAGTTTGTTTTGTTCAAAGCTTGTTATATTTGCTAAACCACTTTTTCAGCAATCCAATTTGATTCAGAATGATATAGGGGCATACAGATGTGATCTACCATCCACTCACTTAAAAAGCCTTCAAATTCAGTAGATGCAAATTCTATGCTTTAACAGGCACTAAAGGTTTTGGTGATCTATTGCACACAAAAGTTTCTTTTAATATACAAAATATTTCAATTGAATTAGTGTTTTGGTTAGTCTAAACCCTGCCTATTTTGAACCAGCATCATCTAACACTACAAAAAGATGATTTAAATGGACCTGCAAAACCTGTGTGTACTCCATTTCATGGTTTATCAATGTTTGGCTATGAAAAATAATTTTTGATGGCACATTAGCCATAGACTGACAAGATTCATATTCTTTAATGTGTTCTAATTTCTGCACCCATGTAACTGGGTGCAAGATCTTTAGCTCTAACTGTGCCCAAATGACCATGGTTGAAGCAATCGCCCTCGAACGAGTGATTTGCAAGATAATAAAATTGGAAAATTATTTAGAAATTTAAAATATGCCTTCACAGCGGCGTCTTATTTTCAACAAAGGGAATAATTCACTCGATCAAAGACGATTCTGACACATTATCATAATAAAATAACAGAAAGTTTAATCAATAGAAAATATTAACCCAAGGATAGAGAGCAAAATGTTGAGTAAACACGTTAAAGAAATACATAATGAAGTTATGTGAAATATAAGAAAAACAATTTTAGAATAGCTATAGCATGATAGTTAGGATTCACAAGAGCTCTTGGGTTAATTTAGGGTTACCTCTGGAGAAGCATTTTTAGGCAGATTGATGGTCGGCAGGTTTTTATATAATTTAACAGCAAAATCTGGAAATGTTCATATTTTTGGCAGCAGCAGCAGTTCCAGGGTTCTCTGTGTGATAACTTCCGATGGTTTACGGCAGCAGATGACCATTCCGGAGAGAAATAGCCTTCTCGCGCTCTACTCTGTCATGTCAAGATTTACAAATTACTAGAATAGAACTCAGAATGATTTCTCTTAGAAACATTAGAAAAAAACTGGAGAACAAAAGAAAACCCTTCTTTTATAGTAGATTTTAACAATAGAACTGCCCTGGAGCATTACAAAATATATCGGACTTATCAGCTGTAATTAAATCTATCCGAATGTCTAAAGGAATTCAACATTAATTAATTTTTGTTAATTTCCCTGTCGACATTCGAAATACAAACTAGATTTAATTAAAATTACTTTTATTAATTCAAGAAAACCTTAAGTGGACATCTGCTGTTTTTAGATAAACTTATATAATATTAACTAATTAAACCATTGTCCCTCATTTATTTTAAAGAAATATTTGGAATGATTTTTATTAAATTAACCAAATGATTTTACTTTTTAAATTACAATATTTGAATCTATTTACTAAACGAATATTTACTAAATGAATTTTATTTTAAATCAAAATAAATTACGACGGTAATATATTTGTAAATAGATTCCAACAAAATAACTAACAATTTATAATTTTGATATGTTTTAAAATGCATATCATAGGGTGTGCGCAATTACGACTTATATAACCTACTTTTTAATAAATCAAAATTATGTGAACATATACATAATCTATAATCTTTTATTTATTTGGGAATGAATTATATATATAATACGAGCATTGTACTCGTGGTTTAAAATTAGGCGGGATTTTCGGTATACAAGCGTATTGCAGACACACTACGATAGATTGGGGTTCAAACTAAGGTATGAGGGTAGGAAATAGGTAAGAAAAGGTGAAACGAAGATCTGCAAAGCAGACCTTACTGTTTCAATACTAACTTCAAAAGATATGTTTACCTCAATCTTGCTTATTATACTTCAAAGTATCATTTCAATTAGACAAAATCTCATTGACAAATGTAAATTTGTGTTTGATTCAACGTGTTCTAACACACACAGAAGACTTACTGCACATTTTTCAATCATGTACTTATTTTCCAAAGTAAGAGTCTTTGTTTTCCAAAATAAAACAATCTCAAGCAAAAGTTCCAAAGATACATCAAAAATTTTGAATTCTATAATGCCCAGTAATAATGCATAGACTTAGATCGTGTGGTTAGCTCACAACGTTCCTTAGCCTTTGATAATAAAACATTATAATGTATTTTAAAAAAATCCAACAATATATGATTTGCAACATGTGTGAATGTTATAAAGTAGCTTGCTAATATGGTAAACACATGGCAGTCTTGAATTTTTACAAACTGTTAAATTACAATCTAGAAATAATGCCATGAAAATGTAACAGCTCTGTCAATAATATAGAAAAGAGAATGACTAAAAGATATAAATAACAAGTCATTGAAGAAGAAAAATATATATATTTCACTATAAAGATTTCATCATAGCAGTTAGTAAACAAAAAGATATGCAAAGTTTTTACATAAAGAGTACTTTTATAAGAAGCATTCCATACATGTACCCAATCAAATGATAATGTACCTATAAAGTGATAGATTTGTTAGCATCACATCCAGAAAGCTGATGAATATATAATATAATTGTATGATCTTGCCATCGCATGATCACTATCTCCCATGCTTGTTTATAACTGTTGTTAAAATAGGCAAAACTCTCTCCATACAGTAGTGCCACTCAAAGCAAGACAGAGTAATCAGTGGATGCCAAAAGGCTTGTACATAAAATCCCTATCTAGTGCCTACTCATCAATATCTCCAAACTAGTTTCTGGCTTGTAGCCTTCATCAGTGAGGAACCTTGGATCTGAGAGTACTGCACGTAGATCCACAAACTAGTTTCTGGTTTGTGACCTTCATCAGTGAGGAGCCTTCAATCTGAGAGAACTGCACCTAGATGTATGTGCAGTGGATCTGAGAGTACTGCTCATAGATCCACAAACTAGTTTCTGGTTTGTGACCATCAGTGAGGAGCCTTCAATCTGAGAGAACTGCACCTAGATGTATGTGCAGTGCTCTCAGAAACTAGTTTGGGGATATTGGATGAGTAGACACTAGATAGGGATTTTATGCACAAGCCTTCTGGCATCCATTGATTACTGTCCTGCTTTGAGTGGCACTACTGTATGGAGAGAGTTTTACCTATTTATGATCTTGCCATCATCACATTACAGAACATCTTTAATTTTTTTTTTTTTTTGCCATTATATTACTATAATAAGGATGTAATGCCTTATCTTATCTAACAAATTTAGCAGAAGGTTTAGTGGAAGTAGTTATAACACTAGGATGGGTTACTACTTTAACTTTTTAACTGCAACAACATCAAACTAAGATCGGTGTTGTATCCCAATATCCAAAAGCTGTCAATATATTAAGTTTGATTCCCATTCTCAAGTTAATCAATATTCAAATTAAAAGCAGTTAAATATCTTTTTTCATCACTGACTGATATGAGCTTTTCAAACATTAATTTCTAAAAAAAATCATTGTAGGATGTATTCAAAATATTAAGAACATTACGTATATTATTCTTTGGGGTGGTGAGGATAACACAATCATCATTGTACTGTAAATCTAAAATCTTAGGAAGATAAAATCGATGACTTTAATTGCTTTAAATTAAAAATTCCACTATCAAACCTATATCTTTGTTTAAAATTTGTTAAAGCATTGTTTTAAACTTCATATTCATGAATCTAAAAGAATCTGAATTAATTCCCATGCTTGCATTCTCTGGTCAAATCAGCAATACTGGAAAAAAGAGAAGAGAATACAACTACTTGAAATGTTGTGCTATATAGATAACTGGTGTGTTATTATTAATTCTTTGAGTGTGTTTGGTAAAGTAGAAATAAAGTTAGAATTTTTTTACAAACATTTAGTAATTAAACAAGATGATGGAAATAGTCTGCTATATGAGTGGTAATATATCGTGATGTCTTATCATGAAATCCCTGACAACAGAAATCAAAATGATGGACAATAATTGTTTTCCCACTCTAACACATCTTTAACAAAATTTAAAAAAACAAACAATTACTACAGAAAACTTTAGAAATAAATACAATATCTAAACTTGAAACATTTTATTGCAAGGTTTTTTACACAATCTGACATTTCGACTATCCTGCAGTCTTCTTCAAAGTTTTGCAATAAAGTGAAGGCTATATATTGTGTCTATATGAAATATGGAGGAATAAATATTATTTTTTTAGCTAAAAAGAAACCGATTTTTTAAAAAATTATAAAAACCATACTGTTCTAAATAAAATAAAAACAAATCTATCAACTACATGTAAAAGGAATAGAATGCAGTTAATAAAAGTTCTTCCATTATTTCTGAAAAGTAAAAACAGATTTAAGACTCAAAAGAGAAATGCTTCTTGTTGAGAAGATGGAGATCAACATTTATCATATAACATGAGTGAAATCAGGTCCAATTTATCATTGCTCTGTAATTTGTTTAGAACAGTGGTAGAGAATCATATCCTGGAGTTGAAGGCATGTGAGTCATGGCTAGCAATGTCATTCCAATATTCAAACTTCTTTTGAACATTTGAACAGTAAGCTATTTCAATATTTTTTATCATCTATGTCTAGTTGTGAGAAAATGGCATCCTTGGGATCTGAAGGTTTATAGATCACAGCACAGATTTGCCATTTCAGGTAATTAAACTTCTCATGAATTGTAAGTAATATATTATTTGATTATTTTCTTTAGAAACTATAATTAACATTATTCAATTACTGCAGATAACTCCATAATGATATTTAAAAGCATAAAATGATCATGTTGAAAAAATTTTTGTTTTAGTTATGCAAAGATCTCTAATCATTCATTTCTTCTCCATTATTTAATCTGCTGACACTCAGAATAAATAAAATCTTGTTTGTATCTCCCCTTACCCCCATTTTATCTATTTAAATGCTATGAAACTAAGGCCAACACTTGTGATATCACAGAATATCTTTGTTATTCCTGAATAAGAGTTTTAGCTATAAGGTATACATATATTTAAGACTATTGAGGTACAAAATAAGAATTCTAACACAAAATGACTATAATTGATAAATCCAGATTTTAATCTCATTATTAGTGATAGAACAATTTATATACAAATGAATTTTGATTTATCTAATGCTTGTCAGTAAGCATCATTACTATATTTATATTTAGAAGATTGGTAATAAGTAGTCATATGGTTAATATCTATAGCTTTGACTTTAGGGATAAAAGTTACACTCTGGGAAGTCTATCAGTGATATTTCATATTTACATGCTTCCAGATGAACATTATGCATTACAAAATAACTTGGGTATTACAAATACTCCTGTTCTGGAACATTTCTATGCCACAATTTTGAAAGATTAGGACATATATAATAAGACAAAACAATCCATCATGGTCTCAGGTTGGCTTTTTTAAAGGTATATTGATCATTAGTAAAGCCAGTGACATTACCACTAATCAGTATAAAACTGATAATCTTAAATATAGACTAATGGAAGATCTATCCAATTTCATCTCTTCAAGTGAAGTATACATGCAACTGAGGATATAGATTCACTTTTTATTTGAAATTATATCATCTGTGGCAACTTAACAAACATTTGGCACTGATTTTTATGAAAAAAATTGATCTTATAAAAATTTCTAATTACTCAAGTTCAAATAGGTGTCACTAGGCTAGATGGCTGCTATTATTTATGTAATGTAGTAAGCTATGGTTGGTGTTGACATTCTTGATCAGGGAGTAAAAATAACTACAGTTAGAAGAAAACTAAAGTTACTAAAATATAAAGTTATTAACTTTGGATCATATTATCATAACTGTATAAGCAGGTTGACTCGAGTTCAAAATATTACACCTTTTTGAATTTCAGGCATTTACCTCAATAGTAAAAATAGATTTAAGAGTATTTATCAATTGAATAAATGTATTAATTTTAGGAATGAATCTTAGATCCTCATTGATAAAGATAAAATCCAGAAACTGGTCTAAAAATGGAGATTTAGACATATTTCTAATAATCAATGATTATTCAAGCTTAAAATAGATGGTACTGGAGTAAAGTTATTATTGTTTATATAATAAACTAAAAAATTAGGCGGTTTGTTAGTACATGTATATTCAAATTTCCTTTATGTCTGTGTTCATTTTTATATAGATTCTTCACTTCAGAAAGCCTTATTCAATTACAACTATTTTTATCTATTTGAAGTTTTTTTTTTTTCACTTTAAAAAGATAAGGTTCTTATTTCTATAATACAAATTATGTCATATTCTTTAATAATTAATCATGTCTGCCATTCCCTTTATCTGTTTTATGTTTTAATTCACTATGCACTCATATTCCCATCTTTTATAGCAGCAATTGGTAATTTATGGCCTGCAAGTCATTTAGTAACCACGAATACATCTGAGATGCCCATTAAATGCTTTCCAGAAAAAGAGGCTTTTTTTAATTGAATTGGTAAACTCACAAATATAAACTGACATTTCAAAGGATTCATATTTTATCAATTGTTATTTTTGTTTATTTTATCAATTAATATTTAATTTTGTTGAAAATAAAGTTACCCAATAAACTATTTTTATTTTCCAGGAATCGATAACCTGAAAATTGAATTGATTTTGAAGTTCTTTAATCTGGAGCAATAAATTCAAAGAAATTTGGAAAGTCAATGAAAATATTTCCCAAAATATATAAATAAAATTATTTTGGAATACTGTATTGTGCTTCTGAATAGTTAACATTGAAAAAAAAAAAAACAATATCTACTTTAACTGTGAACAAATCTGTTTCAAAATAAATAATATTTTAAATCCGTTAAATAATCAATTAACATATGACTATTGGGTATCATTTTTTTTTTTTTATAAGTGTCATAGCATCGGCTAGGACGCGAACCCGCAACCCGGGCAACTGCCTGCTAGTGCAAGGCAGTCGCGCTGACCGCTCGACCACCAATGCAAGACATTTGGTATCATTTGATCGCATAAAAGCATCAAATTACAAACAAATTTAGATAGTTTGTCAAGCGTTGGCGGCCTAGTGGTTAGCGTAGCTGCCCTCCAAGTAGCTGGCCCGGGTTCACTTCAACGCTTTGACATATGAAATAAAAAAAATTTATATACTTTGTGCAGACAAAGAACATTAAAAAAGATATTCTAATTATTAAAAATTTTAACTTGTGTAAAAATAACTTTTGTATATTTCTAGTGCTTTGCATTTTTCAATCAAAATGATAAAAGAATAAAATGTTTTCCTACAGTCTTGTAGTTTTTTTTTTTGATTGAGTTTGCATTATAAGTATATTTATCTTTCTACACATATGAATGTATTTTTGTTATATTTTATATTTAAATTGTGTTCATAGTCATTATTTTGTCTATTTGATTCATGAAGGAAATTCAAAATATTAATATAGAAAGAACAATTGTTTTTATAGAAGATTCCAGACCACAGTATTAGAGAATTCATATTCAATCTTATTCAACAGTGTATCAGCAACACAAGCTTCTTTAAGCCAATAAACATCACATGACCACCACTTCTTATGCTTGTGTATAACTATTGTTAAAACAGGCAAAACTCACTATATGTATTGCCACCCCCATCAAGCTAGAGTAATCAATGGATGCCAGGTTTGTGCATAAAATCCCCATCTAGTGCCTACTCATCCAATATCCCCAGACTATCCAAGGCTCCTCACTGACAAAGGCCACAAGCCAGAAACTAGTCTGGGGATATTGGATGAGGCACTAGATGGGGATTTTATGCACAGGTCTTCTGGCATCCATTGATTTCTCTAGCTTGCTGTGTGTGGCAATACTTATTGTGAGTTTTGCCTGTTTTAACAAGCTTTTTTACTTATTTTTCTATAATCTATTGTCTTAATCCATAATCTTTTAGGCTTTTTAAAAAACCATTTCTATTTATCTGAATTTACTTAATCAATTAGTGTATTATTAAACAATTCTGAAATGTTTTCACTAATGTCCAATTTATCAATAGCTATTTTCTTCAATTTTTAAAAAAAATAAAATTTCAATTCTATTTTTAAAAATAGCGATATCAATCTGTATCCCCGGTATATACTTTTAATATTAACTCTCATTTTCTCTTGCTATAAATAGTAATTACTATATTCAAAAGCAATTGTGTCATTGGTTTATTCTGATAGGATTATGGATATCATTAGAATCCCGTAGCATTTGAAACAAATGACGGCATTCAACCCCAGAAGAAAAAAAGAGAAAACCCAAAGAAGAAAGTTCTTAGGGTTTTAAAATCAAAATTTGTTGTTGAGTAAATGAAAATATGATTCCCTAAGAATACAATCTCATAATCACTGAAGTTACCAGAAAATGACCAATAACATCAGAGGCTAACGACAACCCGACCTTATAATTAAGTGACTATGTTATATATATCTAAAATAAAAATAACAGTTTTAAATATTTTAATGACAATTTTATTATAAAATTCCTTGAAAATAATAAATTTGCTTATTCCAGTTTACTGCTTCTGAATGCTAGAAATCGGTGCTCATTAACATCCATAGAAATATAATCCCCATAATGATCGAATGAACTTCCAAAATTCTTTCCCATGAAGCAACACCAAGATTTGCCGAATGTTTCGTCTAGGTTCTGTTTAATAAACTCCGCAGCTTTGGATTTATTCTTCGGAAATTTTATTAAAGCGTCCACAGCCCATATCGATACTAGTTCTTTTAGTTTAAGTTTAGTAGGTTTCTCTACACATTTTTGACAAGATGCCTCTGTTGTTCCACCAGGTTCTGATAGAGTAGGCGTATCAAATTTTCGCTTGCAGTGATGCGTGGGCGATTTTATCATAGGACCGCGGTGAAAACAATTGCCATCGTCCCAGTCTTTTTGAGCATCATGAAGTTCTTTATTTCTATTCGGCATCTTTTGTTTCTTCTCAATAAAAGAAAGTTGTTTTAATTTTATTTAGATTTTGCAATTTTTTATTATTTATAGCAGTAATACAGAATGTATTTACAATCGAATCATCTTATTTCTTTTTCATCTTAATTTTTTGTTTTTGGATCGGTTAATTTTATTTTAAGGATTAATAAAATAAAATTCACGTGAAAATATTCGAACGTATTTATAGTAAAAACTAGTCTGATTGGTCAATATAATTAAATATGTATTTTGGTTTTTTTTTTAAAAAAAACTAGAAAAAAATTCAGAATTAGAAATTTGTTTTTCAGTAAGAGAAATAATCTTTCTATAACATTTTTAATGCAACTTAATTGTTAAATCTGTGTAAATAATAAAATTCACAACCTACATTAAATCTTGTGCGTAAACGCCCCCCCCCCCGCTATTTGTCTTTTTGTACGGAAGTTAAACTAAGACTATTTTAGAGCAAATTCCTAATATTTACTCCTTACGTTATTATTTATGTGATTATTCATATAGTATACTGAAATGGATGGGCTGCTCGCCTTCATGCATTATACAGCGAAGTGAGTTTATTGGTTTTTGCTTTTGAGTTTAAGATCAAAAAACACCATGGTCTTTTTTCTCATTTGCCTGATAGCTCTTAACTGAAGTATCAATTGAGTTTTTCTGAAGGCAGAATGAATGTGTATGTGAATTTAAAAAAAAAAATGTTCTAATAGATATTCACGATAACCACAGATAAAAAAATAAATCATGGCCCTTATTCCCAGGAAACTGTAAAGTCACCAGCCGAGACAGTGGTTGATGACCAAAGACGAAGAGTGCTAAGAATCCCCTGATTGTGGACTCAGATTGCCATTTGATGTTGACCTTTTATTTAAGTACTTACCACTACAGATTGCTTTCAACTGAAGGAAGATTGCAGGAATTGAAAGAAGAACTGTCTCATATTAAATAGACATTATTGGACTTGGTGAAGTTAGAAGAAAAGGCGAAGAGACAATTGATTTAAAAAGTGGACATGTACTCTACTACAAAGGTGCAACTATTGGAAGTACAAATGGAGTAGGATTCATTATAAATAAAAGTGGAAGAACAACATTGTACAGATTGATGGTGTATTGGACAAAGTGGCAAGATTAGTTATTCAACTTAATAGCAGATACCAATTGCAGATAATTCAGGTTTATGTCCCAACAAGTTCTCATAGTAACAAAATAGTAGAGGATCCATAAAAGGATGAACAAAAGCCTTTTAATCAGACCAAACAATATTTTAAAATTTTTATGGGAGTCTTTAATGCTATAATTGGTAAACAATTGAAAGATGAAAGTGCTGCGGGTAAATTTGGTTGTGGTAATAGAAATGAGAAAGGACATAGACCTTTGGAGTAATAGAAATGAGAAAGGACATAGACCTTTGGAGTTTGCAGAAAAAGAAAAACTTTATATTATGAATTCTTTTTTTGAGAAAAATATTGAAAGGAAATGGACATGGAAGTATCCAAATAAAGATACAGCAGAATTTGATTATATTTTAGTTAATAGAAAATACATATTTCAATATTAGAAAATGAATTTTTAATTTGAGGGAATATATATATACTAGTTTGTTTACATGTGTAGCGCAATTGTCATCAAAGCTGCTAAATTGTTGAAAAAATAAATAAATATAAATAAATCTGCTAAGTGCTTTCGAAGGGTCTAGCCTTCATAATCATAGTTTAACTGTTAATGAGGTTAATGATATGCAAATTTGTGTCGATTATGCTAGACATTCAATTTCTTTGATAAAGTATAGCACAGACACTCATATAACAGAGTTTTCAATCACCCTCCATTTTTCGGTTTTTATTCAGCACTAAGTGTGTACCAGACAACCCCACAATCATATGCAGAGAGAGGCATGATCTCAAAAGAAAAATTAAGGAATCCTTCTTCATCTCCAGAGACAAAGATGCTATCAATAGGAAGGATACATGCTATGCTTTATCAAAGAAATGGAATGACTAGCATAATAAACACAAATTTGCATATCATTAACCTCATTAACAGTTAATCTGTGATTATGAAGACTAGACACTTCGAAAGCATTTAGCAGATTTATTCGTTTTTTTTTTATCAACAATTTAACAGCTTTGAGGACAATTGCGCTACACACGCAAACGGACTAGTATGTTTCAAGTTGTAATGTTCTTAATAAATTCAACACAGGAAGCAACCATTGATTAGTAAGATGTAAGATACATGTTAATGCAAAACTAGAGAGACAAAAATTATTAAAAACAATATTTACAGTCTATATTCCCAAACATTCTCATGAATTTAAATTAGAACTTGTAAATCAGTTTCAAGTATTAGAAGATTTTGAATATGATTCAGATTTGAATGAAATTAATAGGTAAATAACTGATACATCTAAAAACTGCAACAAAGATAGCCAACAAAAAAAAGCAGCAATTGACCAATGAAATTTCTACTGACACTAGGAAATTTATGAAGAAAAGAAGGAATATGAAAATATATAAAAATGATGCATTAAGAAGGAATGAATATCTCAAATTTTGTAAAATGGTGCAAAAAAGAATTGATAATGATATAAGAAAGTATAATTGTGAACTAGTAAGGAAAGCCTCAAATGTGTAAAACAACTTGTTGGTATTGGTAAGAAACATCTGCAATAAGAAAAAGATGGAACTAATACTAAAAAGAGAGATGATATCATGACATGTGTAGAAGTGACCTATCAATAATTATATAGTAATAAAGAATAAATACCTCCTATGATCTCCTGAATTACTCAGGATTTTAAATGTTCATGATGCCATTAAATTTATGAAGCAGGAAAAAGCTCCAGGTAATGATAGAATTATAATTGATGTCTTTAAAGAAGTAGGTGAAGAAATAGTATGTTTTTTTTGGCAAAGTTATATACAAATATCTAAATGACAAAGATGTACCAGTTGATTGGAAGAATGCAGTATTAATATTTAAAGGTGATAAAGAAGATGTTAGAAATATCAGTCTTTTATCAGTTTTGTATAAAATTTTTACCAAGATAATTACAACTTATTTACAGAGAGTTTTGGATTTTGACTAACCAAAAGATCAAACTGGATTTAAAAGTGGTTTTATTACAGTGGATCAAATCCAAGTATTAAGAGAAGTTATAGAAAGGATTAATGAATATGAGTTGCCATTACGCTTTGAATTTGTAGATTATGAAAAGGCATTTGATTCTATACGTATTTCTTCAATGATTAAAGCATTGGATTATCAAGGTATAGACCCAGGATATTGTCATATTCTAAAGAATATTTATAAAAGTGTAACAGAAACAATTAGATTACATAATGATACTAGAAAGGTTAACATTGAGAAGGGTATAAGACAAGATTATACCATATCTCCAAAACTTTTTACAGTAATACTGCAAGAAGTATTTTGTGGTTTAAAATGGGTTGTTAAAGGAATAAAAGTAAATGAAAATTATTTAAGTCATTTAGATTTTGCAGTTGATGTAGTTATCTTTACAAATAATGCTTCAGAGCTTCAGTAAATGTTGCAAGAGTATTCAGATGAAAGTAGGACTAAAGGTAAATATTAAAAAGACTAAAGTAACGTTTAATAGATATTTTCAAAAGATGAAAATAAAGATTGATAATGATAAGTAAGAAGTTAACAACTACAAATATCTTGATCTGATTATTATTATAGATGGCAACATAATGGATGAAATTAATCATCAGAGAATTAAATTTGAGGAGTACTTTTGGTAGAAATAACTTAATATTAAAAGGAAATATGTGTATGTGTTTGAAAAGTAAGATTTTTAATGAATGGGTTTTATTTACTTATGAGTATGAAACTTGGACACTTAACAGAAGAGCAATACAGACTTCTTACCACTCAAAGAAGTATGTTAAAAGAAACAAGAAGAAATAAACAGATGCTACTGACATTGTTGAAAGAATTAAGAGACAGAAGTGAAGTTGGACTGGACATATTTCTAGAAGAAATGATAATAGAGGGGCAGTTGAAATCTTTAATTGGATTCCAAGAGATTGTAAAAGATCAAGAATAGATCATATGTGAGATGGATGGATGAAATAATGAAGCATGCAGGAGTAATGTGGAGAAGAAAGGCTAGATGTAGGAGATGGTTAGAAGTTGGAGAGATCTTGGTCTAGCAATAGAATGATAATGGTTGACAATGATGATGATGATTTTAGACAATGGTTAGTGATATTTTCCCCCACCATTGCTATTTGTCTTTTGTTTTTGTTGTAGAAACTAAACTAGAAATGATTATTTTAAACAATAGCTATGGAACTTGTTGAAGAAATGCTTTCTATTTTTTCAACCCAACAAACAATCATAACGATAAAACTTACCGAGCATTTAAAATAATTTACATTTCAATCTACAATGCTTTTAAGTATTTGTTTTTAATTTTACTTTCTTCTTTTGTTGCGACCACATCATCTGCGATTTAAATGGATTTACCGATGCTTTTTATTTTTAATCCGAAAATGCTTCTTGTAAAACTGTTTATTCAACTTTTGAAAAGATAAAACCATTCTGTAGCTTTTATATTTATTAAAGTTATTATGTAATCTAATTACTGTTATTGATTTTAATAAGTATTCAACATTTGACAATATTTTAAAATAGAGATCATAGTTAAAGTTTGTGCAGCCCACCTAGAAGTTTTGATTTTTTTAGAGAGAAAAAATAAAATAAAAATTTGAATCGAATGCTTATTAGATATTTTAATTCTATCACTAATTCATATTGATATTATCTGATTTATTTGCATCAGTATATAACCACATATTTTTCAAAAAGAAGACATGGCAAAGAAGCCACCTTGAAATGTTTTGATCCAATGTATACACTCGGTGTACAGCAAATGAGCACACGTAATGAGCACTTTGTATTACTAACAGTAGGACTTTCACTAATAATATATATATACTGTATTTATCATTTTGGATGTGGTTCTCAGATAAATATATATATATATTGTAATGGTATATAAATATGCCGTTACATTAATTTAAAATAAAATCTTAAAGTTCGCAAATAAAAATAAATGTATAAAAAAAAACTAAACGCTAAAATTAAAATGTTTATATATTCGCACAGATGCAAAACTTTAAAAATATATTTTTTTTTATAAATAAAAAAAGTATTTGAACATACTTTTTTGATAAAAAAAATACAAGATTTAAATATAAAAATATTTTAATAAAGAAATAACGTAAGTAAAAATAAAAACAGGTATTAATTAATTCCTGTAATCTGTAAATGGAAATGATTGTTTATTAATTGAAAAGCAAGCTAGCCTTGGGGCTCTTGTGTAATTAAAAAGTCAGATGAAAATTAGATAAGAGAATAAAGAGAATTAGCTTGACCAATGGAAGCACCAAGCCTCAGCCTGGACCCTAATGAAAATGATGGATTAATGACGTTTTGTTGGTTGAATCTGTGTGGATACTAGAAAAAGAGAAATACAGTTTTCCTGACAGTTTTTTTCCAGCTTGTTTTGGTAAGACGAATGATAAGACGCACATGTCATTCTCTCTCACTTATTTTAAAAATGAAAAGACTGATACCAGAATGGAACCAGATAATGCTACCTCCAGAATATCAGACTGGTTTTCCATGAAAATCTTCATGGGAATTGCCAACAGGAACCTGGACTCTTCTACCGTTAGCAATTGAACAGAATGATTTTAAAATCTGAAGTAATTAAGAACTTTAAAGATTTGATCAGTTAATCTAAATTTTTTTTAAAAAGAACTTTTCTCTGACATATGTTTCAAATTAATTATAAATGTTTAATTTTTACATATTTGTTTGCTAAAAAAAAATCATTTCCATTTTATTATGTTTATTTGTATTAATATTTATTATTGAAATTTTAAATGATGAAATTTAAGTTGGGTATGGATGTTGCATGGATTCGTTAGCGGTTAATTATGTTGTGGTTTTCATATTCGATTAGAATATATAGGTCATCGATGTCCCTGTGGCATCTTATGATGAATGCTATTGGGTTTCTTGTATTCCCTCGGCAATTGATGTTATCGATGACTTTGTATTTTGATCGGTTCTGTTTATTCTGGAATGTTTTTAACCATGGAATCTATGCAGCCGATCTATACTCAACATTATAAAACAAATTTTATAAAATTCATCTGTGCGAACGTATCTAAATGTTAAATTTAAGTCGGGCATGAATGGCTATATAGTTTTGTAAAGTTATATTAAGGGAGGGTAATCTTAGGTTATTCATTTCGTAGTTGAATTAGGTCAATGGATTGGATATATTTGTGTAATTAGTAGATGTAGTATGAGTTTCGCTACGTGCAGAATCGCTGTATACATTGCACCAACCCTTTGCCTATGAGTGGGATTGTAAGTCAGCAAAAAGGACCACGGTCCCTTCCTATGGAGTTTTTATTTTATTGTTCTTCTTGCCATACAGATGTAACATTCCTGTATTGGTCAAGAATCAATGTCTTCTCTAACTATACTGTTCAGATGTCCATTCCTGACTGTATAGTATATTTGTGCTGTTGTATTTCATGCTACATTGAATACATAAATGTATCAGATGGATTGACGCCGGTTTGACTGCGAACTTTTGGCCTAAGGTTAAATAAGGGATAGAATATTTTCTTTTCAAATGCAGACCTATGTAGTCTATTCATACTCGACCCTCTAAATAAAATATTAAACTCATTATTGCAATCTATTTAAAATTAAAAGTTAATATAAAAATCTAAATGTTAAATTTATTCCTCAAAATTTAAAATGATTCAAAATTTATATGTGCGTAAATAAATATTTTTATGTGTTAATTTCTGGCAGTGGCTTTTATTTTTTTATATATACAAACTAAACAAGTTATTTCTTATCTCTGCATCTCCATGAGCTAGTGGCAATGGGCTAATGGTCTAAATACATAAAGTGGAATCTTAATAGCACGTATCTGCCTACTTTATAAATTTTTCTAGGCTCAAATGCCTAAATGGCGCCCTTGTAGTGCAGATTGCGGTTAGATTCAATCTCCACCTTCTTTTGGATCGTTATAATATATATATATTTAATGTGACTCTTGGATTAGTTAAGATTGAATAGCTTTGTTCTAGAGTTGTTTTTGTTTGGGAGTTGTAATAGCCTTAGTAAATCTCATATATAAAATTGAGATCAATAATGTTAATATCTTCCTTAATTAGTTGTATGACTGCTCTTTGGACCTGTCCCTAAGATAGAGCACTATTAATTGATTGATGAATAACTTTACCAATAATAATGAATCCATTCTCCTTTTCCATTTTTTAAAAACATTTATGATTTCATCATTTTCTGGAGCTTTTCAGTTTTCTATATATTAAATTGCATATCTTATATTTAGAGTTATAATTTTTGGCAATTTAATTGATGTTACTATGTGTGTTTTTTATTTTTGTATTTATTAATACAATCAGATTCTATGTAGTATTTCTCATATATCATTGGGTTTTTTTTAAATTCTAATATCTAGAAATTTTGATATTTTTATTTTCTCTAGCTTTTCTAACTTTCATAATTACATTTCCTTGTATATCCTTTCTACTCAATTATAAATGAGTTCCTATATTTTTGTATTTATTGCTAAAATCTAGCTCAATGTAGAATTTTCCCTCTTATTTCATGGTATCATCCTTGTTATTTATCCAAATATCAGGACATTTTAGATCTTTGAGATTTTTGTTCTATTCTCTAGCTTTCCCCACTGCTTCACCATTATATTTTCTTACATCATCCTTAGATTTTTCCATACTACTTTCCTGATTTCTACATATTCTGTATATCTAAATGGGTCCATTTCTTTTTACTTAATATTTCTTTTTTCTTCCATATATTGCCTTCTGCCATCTTTTTTTGTTACTCCCATTTTTAGCAAATCTTTTGTTATCATCTTAGTAATCTTACTTATGTCTGCATGATCTTTAAAATCTTTTAACATATTAAGGCTTTTCAAAAGCTCTTGGTCATCAACTGCTTCTACTATAAAATTAAGTTTTGTTTCTTTTAATTCAAGGCATATTTTACATTTCAATAATGGGTAATTAACAACTATATTGAATACATTAAAAATTAATGTCTTGAAATGCATATTTCTGTTATCAAAATATAACCTAAATCTGTTATACCTATATTTGGATGCTTCCATGTCTGTTTTGGATTTTTCTCCACAAAAGCTAGAGAATAGTACAAAATATTATGCAACTTTCAGTTTTATTTTTATTATTAGGCAAAGGGGGTAAATCACTTTTTCTCAGGCTATGACTTAAAATCACTCTAAAGATTGAAAGGAATCAAGAATAGAATGAATCTACCAATTCCTAGTTGCTCTGATGTTTATAAGCATACCTTTGTCAACATTGTTGGGAATTCAGAGTAACATTAATTTATTAACCAGATGGAATATGGCATTTAAGAATTATTAAACTCATAATTAATAATACAAGGCTAGAGACAGCATCTCACTTTTAATATCTTGATTCCATATTCCATCTGGTTGATAAATTGATTTCACTCTGAATTACCAATAATGTCGACAAAGGTATGCTTATAAACATCACAGCAACTATGAATAGGTGAATTCATTCTATTCTTGATTCCTTTGTTCAACATTTAGAGTGATTTTAAGTCATAGCCTGAGAAAAAGTGATTTACTGTCTTTGTTTACATATTCATTAAACTATGTTTAATTTAAAGTTTTTATTATTAGGATAATAAAAATTGGTACTTTGGTATTAGAGTTACAACATGGAGCATGTATTAAACCCACATTTATATCAATCTGCTGATAACTTTGTAATCTTGGAATCTTACCAAAATAACATGCACACGGATCCTGTACATGACTTTTTTGGCAAAAAAAAATGTACATAGATCTTATACATATTTTGGCAAGATTTACAAAATTATTGGAGGGTTTGATATGAATGTGAAATGGGTGCAGTAGGTCTAATACATGCTCCATGTTGCAGGACTAAAAGTAAAAACATAATAAAGCATAATAAACTTATTTATCATTTTCGATACGAAATGTATGGTTTTGAACAACACATTCAAATATGTACAACTCGGACACTAACAACTTTTAAGAATGACATTTGAAATTTAAAAAATTTGATTTGCGGTCTTAATGAAATGGCAGCACTACACAAAAAATTGTTAGTTTAAATATGCACTAAACAAACAGTAAATGATTTTGGTTTTTAAATAATGAGACATTCAAATATATACAAGTTGGACACTAACAACTTTTCAGAATGACATTTGAAAGCAAAAAAAAAAAAGTGGATTTGCAATCTTAATGAAATTGATGGTATTACATGAAAAAATTGTTAGTTTAAATATGCACTAAACAAGCCATAAATGATTTGGGTTTTTAAATAATAAAAAGTCATTAACTATATGTATGACTTTTACACTAACTACTTTTAAGAATGACATTCCCAATCAAAAAAAAATGTTATTTGCGATCTTAAGAAAATGACGTCATTAAACAAAAAAATTGTTACTAAACAAACAGTAAATGATTTTGGTTTTTAAATAATATTTATAAAAACACATTAAGTATACTCATATGATATTTACTGTGTAATATATAACAGGAATTGCCATATTGAAACAAAACATTTAATATTATCACAGAAAATGAAGATCTCTACTAAGAATGTTCCCTCCGAAAATGTAGCATGTGATTGCAGAGTGTGATGGGATTTTCAACAGAATTGCTAATAAACGTATTTTTTTTTACAAACAACTTAAACCAAAAAAAGAGAACAAATACTACAAAAAAAATACATATTAATTATGAGACTTTTATTAGGTTTTTATCCTGGTGAAACCATTTCTTTTATATCATTAAGTATGGCAGAAAGAAATCTGGACAATAACTGAAAATGTCAAAGTATTATAAAAAAAAAAAAAAGATCGCGTTGATAAAGATAAAAACACATTTCTACATGTATACTCGTAGGATTTATTTCCTTTCAATTTGACATCGTGACATTACACATGTATTGGGAGTGTGAAAGTCTCCTATCTCCCCTACATTGCAGCTCTAATACCAAAGTACCATAAAATCTGAATAGAATAATGTATCAATCTTTATAGAATTCTTTATGTAGAGGCATAATGTTAAATATAGATCTGTCAATTTTAAGCATTTAAACGATCTATCTTCCAATGTATTTTTGATCTGTTTATTTTATTCTGACTAGTATCAATTGTACATTACTTAGTATTTACTGAAATGGACAAGCAAGTACACTAATTTAACTTTAGATTAATGTTGCAATAATTATCACATGAAATATAGAAATTATAATAAAGAAATAAAAAAAATTTTGCTTGTGACAATGACTTCCGAAATAGGTTTCTTTTTTATTTCACAGATTATTTTCCTTTATAAGTTGTGTAATATTTGCCTTCATTAGTTGTGTAATACGGTTGTTGAACATGGAAATAGAATGTTATGAGTCTCAATAAGGTCCAGAGATTCAATAGGTTACCTTTCTTTTCTGTATATTGTACATTTTACAGACTTTACACAATTGAAAAATCATCCATACAAAAATTATCTAAAGATCCCTTTTTCTTTGAATGAAAAGGGATTAACCTCAAGTCATATAACTTAGTCTTGCATTGTTAGCTGAGAGGTACTGCAGCCGCCATGCAAGCAAGTAGTTGGTTGCAGACGGTTGTGGGTTCGCGTCCTGGCCAATGCTATGACATATGGAAAAAAAAGTCATACAACTTTCAAGTAAGCACTTGATAAAACAGAAAAATCCATTTTATTTTAGCAGAAATTAATTGGATACTAAATTTTAAAAAAAATAGTAAATCTTAAAATATTTTTAGCATTTTTTAAAAAAATAATTCTCACTTATAATTAAAGGGTTTTTCACAGTGAATATAGTACTATCAATTTCTATGTTAATAACTTTAAAATTATTTGCCCCAACAGAGCTGTGAAGGCTTCATGTTTTAAACAAGCTAATTTGTTTAGGAATATTCAGCTAAACACTTCCTCCATACATACCTTTTTTTAACTGTTTGTTTGTTGAAATCACTGAAGGTTTAAAAAATTTAAATTCTTTAACACATAGTTAATGCAATGTACATAAAAGAAAAAGTTTTAAGTTTAAAATAGTATCCTAACAAAAATGTTTTCATTACCTTGATTTTTACAATATATATGCAAACACATCTTATTTCTGTATAACCTTTTTTTACATACTCATACACATATATATTACCTCACCTCAGTTCTCATGCTTGAACAAACCAAATATTACAGCAATCTGTTTTAAAAAGGCAACATTTCAATTAGGAAATAAACGGAATTTTAATTATTTACCCTGTCTATATCTGCCATTGTTTAGTCTATTTAAAAATCACATGATCCCTATTTCTTATGTTTATACAATCTGTTGACATAGTAGCAACTTTCTCCATACAATATTCCCATCTAGTGCAAACAATAGTAATTAATGGATAGGTTAGTGCATCAAAATCCTTACCTAATGCCTATTGATCCAATACCCTAAATTAGTTTCTAACTTATGGTTTTCACCAGGGAGGAGCCTTGAATCTGAGGGAATTATACCTAGATCTTAGAGTTTAATGTATCTCTCCAGAAAAAGGCTGTAAGCCCAAATTCAAAACATAATAATGTTTTTAATCCAAAAATAATTCAGTCTTATATACAGACCTGAGCCCAGTTCAGTATTTACATATTTTCGTGTCTGGTTTTTTAATAATCATAATCACCCAACATTTGTTGGTTAGGTTTGGTATTAAACCAATATAACATCATAGCTTTATAGTTAACTAAATGGATGCATTAGATCCAAAGATCTAGATGCAATGCTATTAGATCCAATGCTCCTTACTGGTTGAAGTCATAAGCTAGAAACTAATCTGGAGATATTGGATGAGTAGGTATTAGATAGGGATTTTGATGCTCTAATCTTCTAGCATCCACTGATTACTGTGGCTTTCACTAGATGGTAATATTATATGGAGAAAGTTGTTACTGTGTTTATTTAAAGATCTTAGACATGACAAGTTATCGCATTTACTATTTAATTGTAGTGTTATCTTGGCAATAGATTGCTGTAATATTCTATTGATTTCTTAAGCATGAGGGTTTTAGGAATATAGTTTACCTGCCATACTTATGTGAACCTCTTTACATGTATTTAATATCTTTTTAGAATAAAAACTATATGTATATATATATTACAATGGTCAATGGAATCTTCCTAACCTAATCTGCCATACAAGGTGCTACTAGGCTATTTCAACCTGGAAAATTTTTATAGTAGGCAGATACGCATGGTAGAGGTTACTCTTTTATCGAACTGAAAGTTCCAGTTACTAGCTCAGGGAGAAACAGCTTAAAATATCACACTGAATGCTAAAATTTCTAATTCTTAAGTTTAAATATTAATAAAATATATAAAATGAGTTACTGCCAAAATTAATTCAACAAAACATTTTATTGTAATGCACACACACATTAAAAGAAAAATTCTGAAAATTAAATTAACCAGTGAATATATTTGATTTGAATTATATGCACAGATGGAAGCATTTAATAGATTTAATACAATTTTAATATTTTACTAAGCGTGAATAGGTTATATAGATTATGCATATAACCAACCCAATCCCTTTTAACCTTAGGTTAAAATCTCATGTTTAAACCAGCTGTGACCAATACAAAATGAGATTATTAGCATAACACAATCGGGCTAAAAGAAATTTACGTCTGTAGCATGATATCATTTGAGAAATAAAGAATCATGCTGGGAAGAAATGAACATCTCTCCCATGATCATTAATAAATTTCACCAACAGACAGGAATGATCCACTGCCCAATTGGTTTCATTTGAAATATATGGTAGTTTTCTCTTAGCATGTTGAAACTGTGAGAGGGTGTACTTTTTATGTAAACAAACACAAATATAATGTTATCGGGCCTTTTTTATTTATTTTCAACTTTAACATATTTTCTAAAATGGAATAATTACGTTTTTAAATTACATTATACATTTTAGTGCCTTGCGACATTTTGCAAACAATTTACGAAATGACATTATTTTGTAAAAAAACATTATTTGTGAAAATACAAGAATTACAATATTTTAAATTACATTCCATAAGTCAGTGCATAGCACTGAAAAGTGCATGGAGGGACCGATGGTTTTGCCGGTTTGAAGGACCGGCCAAAAGATACAGTACTCAATGTACAAACCAACATTATTTTCTAAAATACAATAATTACATTTTTAAGTTACATTACACATGGCAGTGCATCATGCTGGAATGTGGGGGTCCAATGGTTTTTCCAGTAATAAGGATCAGCCAAAAGATGCAGTACTCTGAATCAAACCAAGATTATGATTTGCAAAACAACATGCAACCTCAGACAATTTATTTGTCTTGTATCTGTTCTTAATCTGACCAAAAGATGCAGTACTCTGATCAAACCAAGCTTACGATTTCCAAAACAATGTGCAACTGCAGCCATTTCATTTGACTCATAGCTGTTCTCATGTTAATGTGTCTTTTCACGTGACTTGTGTGAAATCATGTTTGGCCCGACCCTTTTGCAATTGGTTTTCACATTCCGTGATGTGTAGGGAAGCATGGGGATGGGCTTACAATTACTAGTATGCACTAGTACATCAGTTAGGGTGTAAGATCACTATTATGAAGACATATTATAATAGTTATGGCCAGTTGAATTCCAAACACCCTCATGATATATGGTAGTGATCTGTTAAGTGTGCGCATTTGCATAGTGTCACGAAGCACATTAGTGAGCCATAATATTGGTGTGCGATGCCATATAAACCTGCAATGGCTAATATGAACAGAACTGTTCTATATATAGGCTGTAACTTTCTATGCAAAAGCACAAATATTGGGCTGCATAAATGGCATATTTCTGTCCGTTTGCATAGAAAGTACACCCTCTCACGGTTTCAACATGCTAAGAGAAGACTATCATATATATATATATATATATATATATATATATATATATATATATATATATATGAGATGCTCTGTAAATGGGGATAGCAGTCTTTGCCAGCTTACTGTCCCTAGCAGAGCATAAGAAAATCAATGGCATAGGAAATATGTCTACGTCCATTGACAATATGATGGCTACACTTTTGGGCCATACATTGATGTGGGTATTATGGCCTGTATTCTAATGCAGTACAAGGGAATGAGTACATTGACATAAAACAGCCATCTATCTCTCTACCAGCACTAATTTAACTATGAAACAATTAGCCCACAGTTAACACACCTTAAACTAATAATCTTATGAACCTATGCAGCCATTTACACTTACTTTAAATTATTAATTTAAAAGAAATTTATGAGAATGGAAATGATATCAAATACATATATAAAAATATAATAAATAATTTAACATTTTAGTCAGATAAAAGATTTTTTTCAAAATTAAATGACGTTTAAAATTACTATTTGAAAAAGTTTGTATTATGTAATTAATGTTCATATTTCATTTAAAACAAAAGTTTATACTTTCCAATGCTGTATGTAAAGTCCGTCTTTGCAGTTCAAAGTTCTTTGTATTTTGGATTGTTCTGGGTGGAGACAAGTCCGTTGCTGATCAGTTTCTGGGAACCATCATATCCTGGAGACTGCTTCAGCTGGTGCAAACACGGGAAACATAAATTATTGCTGACCCCTACATTTTGGTGATCCACAAAATACTTATAAATATATTTAAATAACAGACAATCAGCAAGAGCAATCCAAATCTCAACTTTAAAGTTTTCTTTTTATATCTTTGTGAATTCTTATCATCAAATTTCAGGATTGATCTTGCCTGGCTTGGCACTGTTCTTATTGGCGATGAGTCTTTTCTCTGTGGACCATGTGTTTATTTCCATTATTATTGGCCAGCTTTCTTTAGAGCGGAAACTCAAAATTATCACTAGTATTTTTTTAGTTTATCTCTTATCTGACTATATGCCCAAGGACCTGTTTGCAATTACCCATCAATATAGAAAATCATTTCCATTCTAAGATTAAACATAACTAATTAACAGCTTTTTAAAATTCTTTTATATTAAAACAATCTTGTTTTTAGATTTTAAACTTTAAATAATTAAATTATTAGTTTGTCATCTGTGCATTTTATGCATTAATTTAAATAAAATTATTAAATTCTCTTTATATATATATATAGATATATTTCTACTTGAAAGTAATTATATATTTTTTCCACTTTTATTTGAATGTAATGTAACAGCATATACTTATACCGTTACATTATATACCCACATACTTTTTACTTGAGAAGAAAATTTATCAAACTTGCATTCAAAATACTCTTTTACTAGGAAATGTCCATATATTTATATTATATTTCCTGATATAATGTTCTATTTATTATTTAAAGGCTGTAACATTCACATCGATTGTTGCTATATCTATATTATAGTGTGCTCGGGCTAAGAATAATCAGCATGGTTTTCTTGACCTAATTGCTGCCTTGATAAATTATAATTGCTAAGTCCAAGAAGGTCATCATGATTTTAGATGACCAAAACTAATATAAAGATTTAGGTTTTACTAATATTTAATATTAACACACATCTCTTTACAAACACAAAGCAGTTGTTTAATCTTAACAATGGTATTACTGTAATAGTATTCATACACTGGCACAAATGTCAAAGGCATTTCATAATTAATGATAGTAAAGATTTAAATTCTTTCTAGTAGCAGAGCAACAAACCATTTTAACATTATATAGGAGGATATTAATATTAAAATATGAAGGCTTACAAAATAATGATCATTATTTTGACTTGTAGCAATCTCTACATTTAATTTGGCATCTTCAGAGGCAGATGAGTCTGGATTTTTGAGCAGTTAGCTTTCTTCTAAACAAATACATTGCTGCTTCTGACTTTTTGTCTCCTTGTCCTTTTTTTCTCTGAAAAGGCTAGAGTTAGGCTTCTTCTATAATTAAAAAAATCACCATTCCCTATCACTATATACGTCCTCCCTATATTTGACACTGTTTTTAGAGTTTTCAAGAGATTGATAATTCTAACATTAATGATATATACGTATCTTGCTTAGTATAATGTTTACCCATTTCTGTACATATAGTAAAGTATAAACTGGACTGCGTTTCTCTTTACCTTCGTAATTTGTATACATAACACATTACATTACATTATATATGTAATTTGCATACTTTTTACATATGTTACTGCGGTGTCCTGGGGCTTTCTAAAGACCAGTCAGGAGGCTAAATAAAGAAACAATATACTTCGAAATGTATTTATATAACAAGATTTATTTAATAACAAATAATAATGTGATAAAAACGACATAAAAAGGTAATAGTCCATTTATACTCACATGCTATTTATTTTCCTCGGGTGAAAATAGTATTTTTTCATACCAGGAGTAATCCAGTTATTATATTTGTGATTTCAAATCAAATGTCTCTTGAAACACAAGTACCCATATCTAATTTCAGGTATAAAATAAATCTTTTAAAGTTCGCAATAACAGTGCTTACTTCGGCATACATAATTTATGTGTTATATATTAACTATCCCCGTTTCCAACTTGTCTCTTGCAGTTTGGTTAAGCTTCAATTAATTACCCAACTTGTCTCTTGCAGTTTGGTTAAGCTTCAATTAATTACTCTTCGCTGGTAATAACCTTTTCTATACACGAACAAGTAACTTCTTGTTTGCAACTCTTCCATTTTAAACTAAATCACTGTTAGCCGATCTACTGGTCTACTATTGATCATTCTCTACTGCTGATCTGTTATCACTTCAAATTAACACTAATTTTACTCCAGTATAACCATTTTAGCTGTTTCCTTCCTCATTTTCAGGAGGATAAATATATACAATCTAATTTGTATGCAATTAGGTTTATTTGCATACAAATTCTATTCTAATTTAATCTACAATTTTGAGACCATTTTCCCAGTGAATTTCAAGAGTAATTTTCTACAATAAAGGGAATATTATTTAAGTGAAGAAATCCGTGCGTATTTACAAAAATAGTCTTTTATTTATACGCGCAGACATTTCAGTTGCAGATCAACTTTTTACAATGATATGCATATATGAAATTTAAACATAATTCGAAGATCTGTTTCCTATATATCTTCACTGTCCTGCATAATTTAAACAATCGTAGAATGTCAGACTCTGAAGCATTGGATCTTTGGCTCGATTCCAATTCCGGCATTCCCGGTGATCAAATTTCTTGTAACCCAAGC
The DNA here is from genome assembly GCA_028023455.1 of Epiperipatus broadwayi. NCBI lineage: Eukaryota > Metazoa > Onychophora > Udeonychophora > Euonychophora > Peripatidae > Epiperipatus > Epiperipatus broadwayi. The sequence continues at coordinate 249,323 of JAQFVV010012470.1, forward strand.
AATAAAAACATTCGATTTTTTATTTAATGCCTTACTAAATGTTACAGATTAAAGTTTAATTTTGACTTTGAAGCATATTGTTTTTTCGTATTTCGTACTGTAAAATAACTTGTTTTAAAAATAAAATCTGTCCGTTTTAATATATATATTCCTTGTTGTATGCTGTATATAGAAGAGTTACACTTCATTTGTTGCGTAACAATTGCCTAGACTTCTACTCCATTTTAAATTTTAATTTAACAAAATGTAATTATAAAAAAAACGGTATAATTTACTTTTTAAAATGTTACCTTTTACAAAGGTAAAAAATAATATAGTTATTCCATTAATCATAAACAACTGTTAATTTTTTTTTTAAATATTCACTTCACAATGTTAGCTTGTTTCCGAGCATTCAAACACAAACTGGTTTCGATAACGAAAAGAACAGATTCTAGTATCGGAGAAGAAATTGACAAATCAAGCCAAGATATAAATAACGAAATAGTTCTTCATAAAAAGCGAAATCCTTTCACGGTGAGAAGACGATCCCTTGAAGAAATATCATCTGTGGAAAATGATGACGTCCCTGTCGATGAAATGTTGAAATATGCCCAAATATGCACCGAGGAAGCATTAAATATGTTTTCCAATGATCGCCACATCGCTAGATACATTAAGGAACAGTTTGATAACAAATTTAAGAGAACTTGGCATTGCATTGTGGGTCAGAATTTTGGAACATTTGTTTCCCACCTTAAAAAACATCATTTCTATTTCAAAGTGAATGACTTATCCGTCGTCTTATTCCGCACTCCCGAGAGAGGTTAAATATATATATTTTAAAAGAGCAAAAAAAAAAAAATGCTTGTAATAATATTTGTAATTATTTTCTTATTTCTATCTTTGCTCCTTTGCGCTGCTTATTGTTTTAAAATGTATAGATTCAACCACACTGTAACACCAATTTCAAAATAAAACAAAAACCAGTTGATTTTAAGCTTTTATGTCTTATATTCGGATTGGTAATAAGATTTTATTTAACGTAAAAACAAATGTATTTAGAATTTAAAATTATTCAGACAGGTACAGTTGAACAAAAAAGAAATATGAAATTGTTTTTTTAGAGAGATTTTCACACACAGAAAACTATCCCATAAATGGGGGGGCATACTAATACGAGACATTATATTGAATATATATATAATTATTAAATATTTGTTTCCTATTACTTTCATTGTTTTGTTAAGTCATCTATTTCAACAAACCTTTACAGTAATATTAAAGTAACAAATTTTAAAACCTGGCCTTAAAATTGATAAGCCAGACCTTGCATACATGACATTAAGATTCAATTAGAATGAATCTTCTTTATGTGTGTGTGAGGTATGAAGAGAATTTTTTGAGTCTTTAGTTTCTGAAATCATTGCTGTTAATTACAGAATGATTGTTCCAGTCAGAGTTGGCATTTAAGAGTTTATTAGCAATAACTTGTTTGTATTAGTTCAATGTCTTTAAAATGACTCTTATGGTGTACATCTTCATTTGGTAGATATAAACCTCTGCAATACATCCATTATTACAAAGATTAGGAGTTATTGCTGTTAGAAACATCTTATAATTTGTTCATATCAACATTTAGTTTTAGATTTTCTCAAAATTCTCTAAAGAACTTTGATTCTATGCACTGATTGAAAATCTTACAATCAATGGAGTTAAATCTGTTTAAACTGAACAGGTATTTTGAGGATTTTAGAAGAAAATATATTAATATTTTCTCAATATGAATAAGATAAAAGATCTTAGTAATCATTTAATTAGTAAGTGTGATGCACTGTGACTTCTCCTTATACGGAGTCAGGAATCTCTCAGCAACTATGCCCAGAGAAACCTGTTAGCCACTTTACCTTCCCTTTCCATTCCCCACCCTAAGTTTTCCCATAATCTGCTCCATCCCATTTCCACAACATAATCTTTGTCAACTCCATACCCTTCATATCTAAATCCCTTACCTTTTCCCAAACCCAGCATAAAAACCAATAACCCACTTTCTGTATAATCACTTTTTCATATTTATTCTTCCATAACTTCATTATTTGTATAAGTATAGGATATAATGCAAGAATCCCTCTGGTGGTAGCATTGACATTTTTATCTTATTGTGAAGATATGGTCAATGGTGTTTAGTATCTACCATCTGAGTGATTTTTCTAATAGAAAGACTAATTTTGGCAGAGTTTGAAGTTATCAGAATACAACCAAACAGTTAGTATTAAAAATATTGATGTAGAATGTTTGTCAAACAGAAGATTGTTTTAATAATTTAGGTGTGAGCAAATGATTATTAAAATATCTTCAATCTCCATTAGAAATAGCCATGTGAAGATGTTATTTGCATGTACCTTCAAAAGTATGTATTAGTCTAAGCTCTCATTTGGCTATTCCTTTTAAATGAAATTTGCACACTTTGAATGTTTCTACCTATTAAATCATTAAACATCACATGTTCAACATTGCCTATGCTTACACATACTATTATAATGGAGACAAAACTCTCCACAGTAGTGCCACCCAGTAAAAGCCAAAATAATCAATGAATGCAAGAAGGTCTGGTGTATATCCCTATCTAGTGTCTATATTTTGGATTCATAGCTTTATAGTTAACTAAAAAGGTAAAAGGTAGCTGCTAAAAGGTTGCATTGGATCCTAAAGTCTAGGTGCAGTGATCTCAGATCCAAGGCTCCTCGATGATGAAAGCCACAAGCTAGAAACTTGTCTGAAGCTATTGAATGAGTAGGTACTAGATAGGAATTTATGCATAAACTTTCTTGCATCCATTGATTACTCTGGTTTGCACTAGGTGGCACTACAGTATGGAGAGTTTTGCCTTTGTTATCTACCTATTCACAGAACAACCAAATCTGAAAATTTTACTATGATAATTTACAAGCCAGTTCCCAAAGAATTATTTAAATGAATATGTGAATAACACCCTTTTTTACATACCAATTTATTTGTCAAATAAAAAATAACCTATGGTTTATTTACAGTCTGGTTAAAATTGTTACAATGTATATGAAATTAAAATGTTTTCATAGGCTTTATTGATGTAAATATTGGAAGTACAGTGTGAATTTCTATATGCATATTTTTCTAAATAAATTTTTATAATGGAAGTATCATACAAGGATCTATTCGATATATTTTGTTTATAAAGTTATTCAAAATGTGTCACTCAGACTGACTTGCTCAAGGATATTTGTAAATTGATTATGATTAGGAAATATGTTTTTAAGTTTATTTTCAAAATATTCTTTATAATCTTACAAAAAGAAATATGTGGTTTGGTCATCAATCTCACACCAATCAATAATTATAAAAAGTCTATATATAAATGTATATAGAGGGACAACCAACTTATAAATTGATCATTTGTGAAAATTGGTTTCTCTATAAGATATTCCACTACCTAAATACCCCTTTTTATATTGTTACATAAATAGAACTTGGTGGCCTGGTGTTTAGCATAGCTGCCTTCCAAGCAGCTGTCCCAGGTTCGCTATGCGGTCAACACACTTGATATATGAAAAAAAAACTTTGTTTAAATTGAGTTTAGGAAATTGTTTTACATAAGTAAATTAACCATCAATCTAGTATATCCATAATAGTAATATTATATTTTCTAGGTGATCATCTTAGGTAAATAAGATACAATATGAAAAACTACATAGAAATCTAAAATATGTATCTTTCTTGCATCAATTTTTATGATTTAAATATATTCTTTTATACTCCATTGATAAACTTTTTAAAAAAATATCTGGCTACTTGTTTTTTGTTTTTTTTTTTGCTTATTTGTTAATTCAATTCATTTTAAGATATATGCCCCCAAGATAGTAATATCCCAATTGTTCATTTTAATGATGATGGATAAAAGTATCTAGAAGTGATATATTTAGTAGTTTAATCTAGATTTAGCATATGTATCTCTTTTTGTGAGTAGGATGTGCATATATTATACATAAATAGAATGAAGACACATGGAAGAAGTGTATGTTATTTGCAACATTATTTTTGAAAATATTCCTTCCTAAGTAAATGATTATTTTTTAGAATTATTAATCAATATTTAAGCAACAAGTAAAGGTTCATTTATATCTTTATGGGCAAGCTTTAAATTCAAGCATCATTTATAATAATGTTTAGCAAGAGATTGCAGCTGAGATATGATGAAATTTCCCTTCATATTCTAACACCATGGATAATATTTACTTAAAATGTTTATAATATTTACTAAGCCAATAAACCTAAAGTATGGGGGTTGAAAATGTGAAGATAGGGTCCTCTACAGGTCTTAACCACAAGCTTTTCTTCCAATGTGTAAGCTTGTGGTTAAGACCTGTAGAGGTCCCTACCTTCGCATTTTCAACCTCACATGCTTTAGGTTTATTGCATTAGTAAATGTTACTTACATAATCAATGTGTGTTAAATAAATTTATAATTAAAATGTTTATATAATCTCCTAAGCAGGTCCACTAATATTCTATTCATTTTCAAATTTAAACCTTCTTGATTACAATCTATTTCTATTCACTTTATCATTAGTCTTCTCTCTCCATATCTATAAAAGATATATATAAATGTTTGCTGAATTTTTATCCACTTATATAAATTGAATATCTATCATATCTAAACTCTCTCCATATTTTTATCACTATGTTACTTTATTTCATCCATTTCATCTCTTTCTTAATCATCAAATCGATTTATAGATTATTGGCATTATATCATCAGGACTATAATTAATCTTCTATGATCCTTGTTCTTTGCTTTAAATAATAACATTATTCTTGTATTATTCCAACTAATTAGAAATTCTAATTATTTACAGTATTAAAACATAATAAATTTGATTTCATTCTAATTTATTCAAATGAATCTACAACTTTGCTGCCTATTTATCCAAACTTTTTGCCATTTCACTTTTTTAATAGCCCATTCAATTCATTCTCTGAAAAACTAACATTTTCTTTATTATATGCTTCTACTAATGGTAAATTCGTTATATCTTCTGCTTAAAGCTTTTTTCATATTCATTGCATAATTATTTAAAATCACCTATAGTTTTTCTCTGCAGGTACCTTCTTTTTCCTCATCACCTAATATAATCCACCACCTCCTTCCTTATTTTTTTTATATATTTCCAAAAATTTTTACTTCTATCTTTTTCATTTTTATTTATGTCTTCCAGTAATTTATTATTTGATTTTATCCTCTCTCTCTATAATTATTCATCTTAAGCAACTTTCTTTTATTTACATAATTTTCTCATTTAATAATAATATAATTTTAACATTATCTACGTTTTACAGCATATTTATGTTTTCTACATACTTTTCCCCTCTCCTTAACACTTTTGAAAATTCACAATTTTCTATTACATCTAATCTTTTGAGCTGTCTTATCTAAAATAATGTTTACCACATCTTCTATATCATAACACCCATCATTAGAATCACATTCACACTTTCTTCCAAAACTATTTGACTAGGTTATTTTATCATTGATATGCATGCTATTATTAATCTAATTTTTTATACTTTATTCATTTCTTCTTTATTAATCTATTACATAACGATGTTATTTCTAGACCAAATATACTGCTCTTAATAACCAATGTTTAAATTCATTGTTTAACAGACAGATTCTAACAATTAATTATTCTTATATCAGAGTCATCAATTTCTTTAATATACCCATTCATGCCATCTGTGACTATTATTTTTCTTCTCTTCTAATTGAAAATCTATAGATCCATAATTAAACATAAATTCTATTACTTCTTTGCATTATAGTTTGATTATCTCCAGTGGTCATATACATTTAACTATAATACATTCTTGTCTCTCTAATTTTAACTCAGATTATATATGATCTTCATATTTGACTGTTCTTAATTTAAATTTTTTTTGACATATGGCCAACATCATTACCTTTTTCTATTTTTTTAAATTTACGTCCTACCAAAATAAGTTTATTTTAATAGGGTCTTCATTTTCTCTTATTGTCTTTTTTAATTCAAACTACATTGGTCTTTTCATATCTTACATATTCATATACCTAACAATTTTCTGCTTTCATACTCCTAACTCTTTTTTCCATATCACATTCACTTTCATAATTTGCTATTTCATTTTCACCATCTCATTTTACTATACATTTTGTAAAAGGACTTTTTTTTTAATATTAATTTTATCCTTAATATAGGCATTGCTAACAGAATATAATACACTTTGTTTCATTAACCCTTTTTTTAGAATTGCTGTACTTTAAAACCTATCCCCTTTAGAACTTTTCCAAAATCATATACATTTTTATAAAACAAATTTCATAATGCTTCATTTCTCAAAGAGCATTCTGTTTATTATAATAATAGTAATAATAATAACTAATAATAATAATAACAGTAATATAACAGTAACAACAGCAACAATAACAACAACAACAATAATAATAATAATAGTAATAATAATGATGATGATAATAATAATGATGATAATGATGATAAAGATGATGATGATGCAGCAAAAAGCCAATTATAATTTGTACATTACAATAAAAAGGAAGATAAAACATATGACATAAAATGAAAATATAAATATATATATATATAATAAAATAAAATTTGAATTTAATTAATCAACCATAACATTTAAGTTTAATAAGATTACAAATTTTTTTATAATCAATATTACAAAGATTGATGTTATTCCCCATATGATAATATAAAGAGGGTAACCTAAAAAAAGGAGAATATTTAAGAACATTAGAATGAATGGCTTGAATCAGATATACAAAAACAGACCTAGTATCATAACCCAAAGAACTAATTAAAATGGTTGAAACTATATCTGATAAAGTAACTTTTTTGTTGACAATCTTATAAAGATATTTAAGATCTCTATACTTTCATCTAGATAAAAGATTAATCATTTTACCCTCCCAAGAAACATATTTGAAAAACTTCTTAGAAATAGACTGCAACAAATTAGATCCCTGCCAAGAACTAAGGTTCCAAATTATTGAACCATATTCAATAATAGGAAAAACCAATCAAAAGAACAATTTCATTTTTGTATCATTATTGAAAAGATAGCCATGTCTGAGAATGTCACCCATAACTTTAAAGTCATACCAACTATCATTTCAATATAAGATATAAAAGATCCATTACAAAAAAAAAATTCCAAGATCTTTTTGAGATTTAATAGAAATAATTTTATGAGAATTGATATAACAAAATTCTAAAACTTCTGATTTCTTGGAATAAGAAACAAAGGAACATTTATTAAGATTAACTGACATATTATTTAACTCACACCAAGCACTAAAGTTATCAATATTCTTCTGAAGGAGAACACAATCATTAACAGATATAATTCTTCTAAAAATCTTACAGTCATCAGCATAGATCAACAGAAAAGAGTTTCAATCAATCCTTTTTCACTTCATATTCTATTATGCAATGATTTATATATAACAAATATCATATACATTTTTGCAATCTATAACATAAAATCTACAATATTATTGTACATCTGAGGATAACTGCTGTGCAGTTAAAACCATAAGCAAGAAGGAATAAATTTTATTTGATAGATTGCATTGTAAAGTATTTGTTTAAGCTATATATGGTATTTTATATTTACATTATTTCTAGTCATATTAGTCTTTATATACTCACACTAAAAGTTTTAGGGAAAAGTAATCAATATTTTGAAAGTTATGTGATTTTCTGTGAGGCAGAGACTGTCATACAGCTTTTCTTCTGAATATTAGAATTTTATAATGGAATTTCTTTCTCAAGTTTGAGATCATTAACTTTTCAACTAATGATTTGAAGTTTAAAAACTAAACAAATCCATTCAAAAATCAAGCGAAACAAATCCATTCAGATAATCTGCATTTTTATAAATGTTGGCAATACTATATACAAATTATCAAGGAGACATAATTGTAGTGTTTTATGTCTTGATAAAAATAAGCAACCAGAAACTGTTTTTAAAAGTCTGAAATATTTCCATAATAATAGTGATTGGATATTTGACAAGGTCATAAATGTTCTAATGAATATTCTCTCCAACAAAATAATATACTTTTTTTTACAATAATTATACTCTTCAAGAAATACTAAATTATTGAAGTACTATCATTTTGATGGAGAGATTTGCATTCGTTATAGAAATGAAAGATGTATCAATCATAGAATATAACCTCTGAGTTATGCACTCCTCTTTAATAAATCCAGATAAAGTGTATCCCACAACAACTTGAAGCATCAGCATCTACCCACAATAAGAGGTATATAATGTAATGTTCTATTTAATGGTAAAAAAGTGACTTGCTATAGAAAGATACTGACTACTTTACAGAACTTTTAAAAGGAGAACCATATTCTAGTTTTTGGTATTCTGATTATAACTGAGATTGTATAATATGAATTCAATGTGATAGATTTACTTATGGTGTTAGGAAAAATATTGGATTACAAACATAATTTGAATAACGATAAAGATTGTAGCTGATCTCAACCTTAAATATCATTGTAATACAATATTCCATGAATTTTATGAGATGAATAGTCAATCAATAAAAATAAATAACTTGATAATCATCAGAAGTTACCAGAATGCTCTTCTTGTAAAAACATCTTACAAAATACTGCACGGTCTACTTTCATGATTTGAATGTTACCCCATGAAGGTTTTGTATTAATGCTTACTATTTTCTCAACTTAACACTTTGAGACTTTAATGTCATTTGATTAGAGCAATCAAACATACAGATATACTAAGAAATTAAAAATCATTTAGAAAAGTAAGAAGGTTGTGAATTACATGTAGAAAATCAATAGAATTATATCAATAAATGTAGTTGCATCTGTCAGCATTGGTTGGATACTTTCAAAATTGATACTACTCTGTTATAAATGGCTGATTATCAAAATGTCACTGAAAGTTGCTCACCTTTTAACTATTGTTGTACATTACTCAAAAACTTCCAGACAGGCAAAGTTCACATTGTAAGATATTGTATGTCTAATTCTAATAATCTAAGCAAATCTGTATAATTTGGCTATGGCTGCTGAAAAATTATAACAGAAATTACATTGTAAGATAACTAATAAGACCAGAGTAATTTTTGCTGGTATACTTTTCAAATTGGAAATCTTCCAGTTAAGAAAAAATATCCTTTTAGGGACTAAGTTCGCTATGTAAACAAAGTCAACATAAATAAGTTGAACCTTATAATAGAATAAGTTTTCTATCATTTTATTTCATTCAGAAAGAAATTCTAACTCAACCACAGAAGACTGCATATAAGTAGTTAAATTAGTTATAAAATAGTCCACTGCAAAGCAATGTCCCTTTATTAATCAAACAAACAAAAAAGACAATAGTGGAAAGATTAGTCAGATTCAGATGGTGAGTCTGTTATAATTCAAACTAAAAGTAGTTAGATATCCATTTATTCACTGGTCAATATTTAAATGTTCAACTGAATTGCTATAGGTATATTACAAAGTTGCAAGCTAAATTCAAAATCAGTTTCTAGGAGTAACAAGTAGATATATAGTTATTAGACTTTTCACCATATATATACAAACTTTTCCCAACTGTTAATATTGTATACTAACCAGTTTACCATTCAGATACTGTTTTTTTTTGAATAAATAAAATACTCTCAGTCCAAAGCACAAGATAAAGTTTTTTGAAAAAAATAGAATGGACCATCAATAAATCCATTTATATAAGCAAGCCAAATCACGGGGGGGGGGGGGGAGCATGAAGATCTTAAATTGATCAAACTACATCTTTAAAGTTATATTTCAAATTGCTCTATATTAATTTAATTGACATTGGCAAAAATTTTCAATTTATAGCTTGTCAATATTAGATGAACTATGTAAATATAAACTTTTTCCAGTAGTTAATATTATATAATAACTAGATTAACACCCCAACACTGGTTTATTGAGGAAATGAAATATTTTCAATCCAAAATTCAAGATAAAGTCTTTTGAAAAGATAAGAATGGACTATTTTATATTTTTACCTAAATTCATTATATATATATTGTGACAGTCAGTCTTAAATGACTGCCACAAAGATGGCTGCAAGCATAGTTGCAGCCCAAACAAATGTACATATTATAATAAAAGGAGTGGTCTGTGCAGGTATAATTTCTCTGTTGCTTACACACACACTATATTGTAAATAAATAGAGTGAATGGTGATAATACGTTTATAAATAAACAAATGCGGACACCACATGTAAATATGTATTTTGCTGTTAATAAATGCTATATATTTTTTTAATTTATGATATGAATAAATATGGCAAGGGATTAAAGAAATGATTGTGGGAAACTGAAATGTATTCGCAAGTAACCTATCAGTAAACATGTTGTATTTTGATTTTTTGATTTTATTTCAGATTCTCAAATGTTGTATTTTTTTTCTGTTAGTTGTTGAATATTCTTTTTGGAAAACTTAAAAACAATTTTTATGTGACAACAAGTATACAGTTTAAGTTTTATAAGTTTTTTTTTTAGAGCTTAATGTTCATGACTGCAGGCAAGCCAATGACCTCTTTCTTTTATTGTATAATGTTTTCGGGAAAAAAATGTAGAAATTGTATCAGTGGTCATTCATCTTGACACCTACTCAAAATTATTTAAATAAATGAATGTGATTTTATTTTATTGTTTAAAGAAATCAAGGGATTAGAATTTAAATGGTCTGTGAAATTCTGAAATGAATTTAAAGATAAAGTTATCGTAAGACAATTTTTTTTCCAAAGAGATAGCTAAAATTAAATCCATTGTTTGGACATAAGTAATTAAAAACAGGGATTAATAATTTAATTAAAAACAGAAATGTAAAAGCAATAACTTGTGGAGGGGATGAGAGAATACACCATGTAATGGGGGGATATATAAAGGCTGGTCAGGTGAAATTTAATTAGTTAGCTGGGTTATATTCGTTCACTCTCATGGGCACTCTTACCCGTTCTCTGGTAGTTAGCAGTATAGTTTTCGGAGTGGACTGACGGAAAAGCAGAATTATGAATGTAAGAAAATATTTTTTTGAAATGCGGAACAAGTGAAAGAGTTATTAATAGCTGAACTATTTTAAAAGGTACAGACCAAGAAATATGATATTCATTGACTGAAAAAGAAAAATACAATTGAAATTTAAGCTAATGTTTTATATCGCTAAGAGAATGGAATCAAGATTTATTCATGATACAGCAATGAACATGGAGTAGGAAACCAAGTTCGGTACATTCGCACTGCTCGAAGACCTACATAGCCATCCAGTGATGTGACTTTCTATTTCTTAAAGTTTAGCTGCTATGGACAGTTTGCCAACTTACATTGAAGCCCTGTTAAGTAATCACCTGCACAGCAGATATATATCGCCCTCAAAATCCTAGCCCGGAGAAGGATGAAGCCTTCGGGAAGTATTATTTATGTTTTTATATCTATTTTTTTTATGTCTTATTATGAGTAATTCGTTATTTTACTAATATTGCTATTATTAAATGAACCAATGAATTGCGTAATTCAGTTATAAATATTTCGTTTGTAATTTTAACATAAAAGTACACGTAATTCATTGGAGTATCTAAATAAATTATAAAAGCAAAGAAAAAGTAAATATGAAATATTTCAAAATAGTTAAATAGAAATAGTTGGGTGGTTTTGGTCATTGGATGTTTGTGTTTCGCTTTGAAATAATAGTAAATTTATTCCATCCGCTAAGTGCAGGATTGTTTTCATAAGGAATAAAAGTGTGTAAGAAAGTGTTCCAAATAATTATTATTGTCCGCTACGGGCAGGACTCATATTATGGAACTTTTAAGATTCAAATTATAGTTGAGCACGAGTTTGTTCCCCTTGTAAATTTATTCCATCCGCTACATGCAGGATTGTTTCCATAAGGAATAAAAGTGTGTTAGAAAGTGTTCCAAATAATTATTATTGTCCGCCACGTGCAGGACTTATATTATGGAACGTTTAAGATTCAAATATCATCAACTCGTGGCTAAATCTTTTTTATTTATTTATTATGAAACACATGCATACCATGGCCAATACACATTGTTTTTGTATAAGTAATTTATTCCAAGTTTTGAGTTTAAAGTGTAAGCAGGGGAGAATTTCAGACCATTCCTTTCCCATTTATGAAACTATTTAAAATTTATTTATATGTTTGAATTTTAATTAATATCGTTTAGGTGTGTGTTTATTCTCTTCTTTATTTTGTAAATATTTATATAATAATAGAGGGCTTAATAAATTTAACATCTAATTTTAAAGTATGGCGTTGTGCTGTGTATTTGATAATGATATTATTGTTTGACCTTTTCTGTTAACGAAGCAACAAACCACCATCCCGAGATCATGAGTTGATTGAGCTAGTCAGAGATTAAACTTACCGGGATCGGGAATCATTCGTTAGGCATTCACTTTTCTCTTGATTTTATATATGAAAAAAGAAAATATAAGAGATAACTCTTTATTAATTACATGATCATATCCCTTAAGCAGGGGAGCAATCTCTTTCTTAAGGTGGCGTGCAAAGGTTGCAGTAAACGAACCTTTCAAAGGTATGATTATAGTAATGTATATTTTGGATGCCTTTGAATATTTCTTAATTGCTGCTCGATGTTAGAAAACGCATGTCATGCTCAATGCGTATAGAGATGCAGGTAGCGACCGTTACAATATATATATATTGTAACCTAATTAAAGGAGTCCAAAACATATATATAAGAATTATAAACAAATTATTAGCAAAGTAACCTAATTAATGGAGGTCCAAAATTAAAGTAGTTCAAAAGACATTACTATACCTCTTTTTGAGATTTATTAACACACAAACAAGTAAAGCATACGCTTGCTGTCCCACTCTCTGTCTAAAGTGTTTAAGATTTTGATCTGGTAGGGTTTGAACTTGGATGCCCTACAGCTTCTTCTATGGTTATACAAAACTGTGATGATGATTTTTGGTTTACCTTTTCTACATGCACACCACTATAAATTTATCTAGTGACCAAACTGCAATGGCACAACTTTCTCCCCCTTCAGATAAAATCATCAGCACTTTTGTTTTAACTATATTTTTAAAAAAAAACCTAACTAATAAATACACTAATAATAATAAACACTTATAATAAATTAAAAAAAAAATTAACTACTGGTAAATATATTTTTCATTAGAAAACCTAAAAGTAATTTATTTGGAGATCTTGCCAGGCTATTCTGCTGAAGTATAAGGGATCAAACTCCTAGCATTATAGGTTCCCTTGTTCCCCTCAAGAGCAGCAAGCATAAAGGCATTCTCTCCTATTTTCTTGGTAATTTGGAATGGCTTTTTCTTTTCAAACCATATTGTGGTCTGCATAAAAATGCACCTGTACATCCAGTCCCTTTTTAATATTTCCATTTTTCCTCTTGACTGGATATTTATAAAACATATCCGGAGGATTTATTTTATATAACCTATTACAGACCCCATTTAGAAATATGGACTCTTGGTACCCTATGTAATATGCCTTGAAGTTTTTCAGAGAGATTGACTCTCTATACCATACATACTTTATTTTTAAACTTTCCAGAAAGATTGACTCTCTGTACCATATATAATTCATCCTTAAATCTTCCAGAGAGATTGATTCTCTGGGCCACGTATAATTTATTTTTAAATTTTCTAGAAAGGTTGACTCTTTGTACCATATATAAGGCACATTTAAATTTTCCAGAGCATTTACATTTTTCAGAGAGATAGATTCTCTGTCCCATATATAATGGACATTTAAACTCTTCAGAGATATTGACTCTCTGTACCAGAGATAATTCATTACATCTTCCAGAGAGGTTGATTCTCTGTGCCATGTATAATTTATTTTTAAACTCTCTAAAAAGGTTGACTCTTTGTACCAAATATAAGGCACACTTAAATTTAACAGAGCATTTAAATTTTTCAGAGAGATTGATTCTCTGTCTGATACACACTGGACATTTACATTTTTCAGAGAGATTGCCTCTCTATACCATATATAAGGTATCTCCAATCTATTTAAGAAGACAGATTTTTGAAACCACACATGCTGGTTTGTTACTAGATTGAGAACTACAGACTGTTGAAACTTTTGTTCTCTTTCTAAAATAACTGGTTTCATCTCTCTTATTGCCTCTCTTAAATCAATCATCTTATCGGATGCCTGAAGTTTTTCCTCCAACTCTCTTTTCCTTCTTTTCACTTCATGATCTACCCCAATCTGCTCTTTGGTCATCATCTCATTTACTTTCTTTACTGGGAGATTTGGTATTATGGCTACTATTGGCCTTTCTACTTCTTGGAGCCTATTCTCTATCAGGGTATCTAACTTTACATTATTTTCTTTATTATCAGTGGTTGGACTATCCAGATTATCTTTTAAAACTGGTAAGCTCTGACTACCTTTCCGTTTTACAAGTCTAACATATTCACCCATCTCTCCTGCTCTATCTTCTAAAGAGGTTTCAGCATTATCTTCTAATCTTTGACTACCTTCTATTATACTTTCTGCACTCTTTTTGCTATCCTCTCTTAGACTTTCTATCCATCTTTTCACAGAACTACAAACCTTTTGTTCCAGACTTTCCTTATTTTTTTTGGATTTGTTATAATCTTCTTGTATGTTTTGATACATACAATCTTTTATCAGTCTGGTCAATTTTATACCTGATAGTGCTTCCTTCTTTATTCGAATCTGAAACTCTTCAGTACTTGTTATTATCCCCTTTACTTTTACGGTAACTTCTAATCCCATTACAACCTCTCCATCTTCTTCTTTATAAAGATTATCAACTCCAGGAATTGAGGCTCTTTTCCCATGTTTCTCTATTTTACCTCCCAAAGCTATAGGAATTTTACTGTTGTTTTCAACAGAGCTATTGATATTTTCTTTGAATTCATCTTCACTCCTCTTATCCTCTTCTTTTAAACTTTCTACCCTTTCTATGCCTTTTCCATCATCTCTTAAACTTTCTCTCCGGATTCTATTCTTTTCTAGCATACTTTTAAGCATCTGCATTATTTTTTCCAACATTTCCATTTCACTTTTATTCATTCTATTAAATTTTAATATTTTTCAATATACATCCCATCTGTACTTCCCTGACCATCAAAAATCCATACATCTTCTCCCTGTCTGACACCTATTCTGACCAACTGACTGATTTGCTTTTCACCTTATTATGCATTTACAAATACAACAAAAAAAAAAAATTTAATATCCTTATTTAATGAACTACACAACAATAATCTATATAGTGCATGTCTGTCTGTAATAGCCCAAATTATACATTCATCCATTCTCCTAGAAATACGATAGATATTGACAGTCCACAGAATGACTAGCAGTTCACAATCCTGAGATAAATAAAAGAATTCAGTCACAACACTATAATCACACAATGTATCACGAGCACTCAGAAGATCATCCCAATTCGGTCACTATTAACTACTACAACCCTTGATTGAATGAAGCAAACTCTGTTGCAATAAAAGAAGTATTAAGTCTTAGGGGTTAAAGTAGATAAACTATGCCTTGCTCTCTCTCTTGGAGTCTTATGTGGCAAGTATCAAGGAATGCCCTGCTTATTATAGACTACAAAAACGAAACCTTGCTCTCTCTCTTGGAGACTTATAGGCTGGTATCATGGCAGGACTACTGTTAACTGCTTCATGAAAAAAAATAAGACTAACATATAAACTTGATTGGAAAACTATGCCGTGCTCTCTCTCTTGGAGACTTATAGGCTGAAATCATGGCAGGTCTGCTGTTAACTGCTTCATAATAAAATAAAGATAACATATAAATCGGGTTGGAGCAGTGAATGGGTTTGATCATTCATAAGTTACATGAAATACATAGCATTCTCAAGGCAATGACAAAACTCCTCACTCATCATCAAAACTGCAATCTAACCAACCAAACTCCAATGATCAACCATCCAATCAAACCTCTAAAATCATAGACTTTTTACAAAATGAACTCCCCAAACACACATGAGACTACTATTCCATAATTCATCACTATTACTATGCCTATCCTATCTGGCAATAAATTATTTTAATGTTCCACAAAAAAAAATCTATTATTTATTTCACCTTTGTCTTAAGTTGTGATATTCATCTCTATTTTCAAAATTGATAAAACAAAACTAAGCTGTTTTATGGCTGTATCCATTTTATCATCATCAATGAAAAATTAAATCATATTAAACATCATCATCTAAAATAAGACTGTTTGGCCAAGAAAATTTTGTAAGACAAAAAAAAAATTTTTTTACTGAAAAAAAAAAAAAATTTACTAAAAAAAAATTTCTCTATTTTTAACCACACATCTATCATTCTATAGGCTCTCTTTTTCAGGTATATGGTAAAATCTCAGGCCCCAGTTGGGTGTCCATTGTAACCTAATTAAAGAGTTCAAAAGATATTACCATACATGAGTAGTCCATAGAATGATCATAATATTTAAAATATCAATAATTATAAGCAAATTATTAATAACAAGTATTATAACTCAGGTATATGGTAATCACGTGAAGTGAGTACACTAGTAATTCAATAAAATATAACTCAGGTATACAGGCAGTAGATCTTATCCACTTCCATTTCTTGGTTTGATGTTGAGTGCATGTTTAAACAAATACTAAGTGAATATGGTCTAGCAGGGCGCCACTAGATTATCTGAATCTAGACACGGTTATATCTAATAACCTTTCACATGTACCGGGTTTGAATCCCCTTTTTGGTACTTTATTTCTAATAAAAATGGAAGATTTTGCTTTTTGAGCCATATCATTATACGCACTAATATTTAGGCAAAAGTAAAACATCTTCAAACCAAAGTGGAGTATATTAGACATAAATCATTTCTCAGATCTTAGCATAACAAATGTGTTTCAATGTTTTTATAAGTTTACTAGCTCAGATTATATATAACTAATTTAGGATGGCAATTCACTCATCCTTGCATGAAATAGATGACAGGATGTGGTTATAATAATACTAAGAAATCACTAAATATTATAAAATCAATATTTATTTATGGCCTTTAAACAGTTAAACAGCTCATTAATTAAAACGTTGATGACGATGATGATGATAATAATAATAACGATAATGACAAGGGTTTCAACTACAGCTCTAGGACTAAGCCTAAACATAAAACTAATTTTTATAAAGAAATTCATAATTATTGCTTAATTTTAGCATACTTACTTATATCTTAAATAACTAATATTCAACCATTGATGATGATGAATAATCACACTTAACAAAGACTACACTTAATGAAATATATACGCCTCGTTTAATAAAACAAACTAATATTTATTACTACATTTCTAACATATACATAAAAATTTCTAGATAAATATGAAAATTGACATGAATAATAATAATAATACTTGATTATATAACAATCCTCAGATTAATTTTAAGTTCTTCCCCCTTTCCCTTCAAATGTATTTTGTATTAAGTTGGACGTCACATTGACCATGATTTTCACTCCATGAGAAAAGTATTTCAAGAAAAAAAAATTATCTGCTCATTAGCACACATACTTTAAAAATCTAACATGTAAATAGAATGTAAAAAAAAAAAAAATGTTAGTAGAATTGAAAGAGCAAGTTTTTAGAAACAAGTTTTAAATTACTTTCTCCCCCCTCTCTTCTAAGCGCTGAAATCTATACTTTCTCAAGACAAAATAATTTAATATTTTAACATCACCTATTATTTCACATTCACTCGCAATTATACACATATAAAAATATCATTATGTATGTGCATGTTTTATCCCATAATAACAAAATATTATTTAAAACCCAAATAATAATAATATATTAGTTAAAACTAAAATCATAACACAATAAAAAAAAAATTGTTTTACACATTAATATTTTTCATAACTGTAAAATTAACAAATAATTTTCATACATTCAAGATCATTTATGAAGCTCAAAGTTATTATTAGTAAGACATTCTTGTTTTAATCGATCTGAATAGTCTTTAAAAGTTCTTTAAATAAAATATACCACTTTATTGCTAAAATGTTTATTAAGACTGATATCATAAAGAAAATAGATATAAAAAGTCATATTACCGATCTTTTGTTTGTGCGAATTTTCAAGGGTTCAAACTTGTCTTGTATAATGTCTATATTTCTGCAGCTACCATTTCCGTTTTATGTGGGAACAATCTCTTTCTTGAGGTGTATAACTACTTGATGATGATGACTCTATTGAGGTTATTTGCTTTAGTGGATAATTTGGAAATCATTATATTAATTTTTCTTCTCTTCCTGTCAAGCATGATTCTTAGTGGATGAAATACAGCGGTTGTTTTCACATTTATAAATTTTCTTGAGTTTAAAATCAGTTGCTGTAACAATTAATTGGACTTGATGATTAATATTTATCAGATTAATTCATCTTCTTTGAATGCAGGTGAATGCTTTCTTCCTTTTATTAAAAACATCTTATTTCTCTGGTCAGTTGAAAGGTGTAGAATATTATTTTAGACACAACATCTTTTCTTTCCTATGTGATGTGCAGCTTCCCCCAGATGGTCAGCAAAAATGGGACATATATATATAATTTTTCTAGCCAGACATTTCTTATATTTTCAGCATTCAATTTGATAGTTTAATAATCTGAATCATAAAAAAAATAATAATTCCAGACACTTTTTATATCCAATTTTTAGCTAACTTAACCAATCAGAGATAGCGTCACTTGCTATTTTTGGACAAATTTGTTTTAATTAGATTTCTAATTTATTTTCAACTAAATTATTTTTCAACTGAAAAGTTTAATCCTTTTTCCAGACACTTTTGTTTAAAAAAAAATAGACTCAATCCTTATTTCCTTTCTTTTCTCTTTTTTTTTTAACATCCAGGTAACATTTCAAATCTTTGAGCTTCCTTCTTTAGATCTTGAGATAAGACAATTTCAAAATTAGAGTTCCCACCCAAATTAAGCTCCCAAAGTGACAAACAATTATTTACAAAAAAAAAAATTGCTACAAAGATCGATATCTGATTAAACAGATTTCCTCTTTTAACAAAAAAATTGTACAAAAAAAAATAATTTGACAGATTTAATCCTTCCTTTTCTTTCAATATTTAGGAAATGTAAATTTCTGTATGTAATGTACACACATCCTTCATTCTTTCAAATCATTCATAAACTAACATTAAATAATATAATTGCTAGCTTAGTAATTATAACCCAATTATTTAATTAAATCTGTAACTTTTAAATCCCACTTATAATTAAAGAAAAGCAAAATAGAAGCATAGAATAAGATATTAGAATTGATCAAGCATAGGTTAGTTTTAAAGAAAGTTAAAATGTTGAATATTTGAAATATAAAACAATGAAATAGTTTACACATACATTGCCTATACGTATGCGCTATAACCTTGCCCTTTAAAGAGAAATTAAAATTTTAAATATTAAATGTGTGTACTGCTCTTTTTGAGATTTATTAACACAAACAAGTAAAGCATACAATTGCTGTCCCACTCTCTGTCTAAAGTGTTTAAGATTTTGATCTGGTAGGGTTTGAACTTGGATGCCCTACAGCTTCTTCTATGGTTATACAAAACTGTGATGATTTTTGGTTTACCTTTTCTACATGCACACCACTATAAATTTATCTAGTGACCAAACTGCAATGGCACAATATATATATAGTAATGAAGCTTTAAATAATTACTGCATCACATGAACCTAAAGAGAAATAGTACACTATTCTACAGGCTAGTAAACTGCATATATAACAACAGTAGCAAACTCTCCATACAGTAGTGCCACCTAATGCAAGCCTTAATAATCAATGGATGCAAAAAAGTTTGTGCATAAAATCCCTATCTAGTGCCTACTCGTTCAATATCCCCAGACTAGTTTTTAGTTTGTTTTTTTCATCAGTGAGAATGAGTTTGCTCACTGATATAAGCATAGGGAATGGTAATTGTGTGATATTTTGGTAGTTTTAAACTGCCTATGTGTGAACATTTAAGACTTTTATTATTTTCAGTTTTGTTAAAAATTGTGAAACACTCATTTAATAGGATATCTAGATAAATTGAAATTGAAACAAATATTGGGAAAAATAAAAATTTAATCATGCCTTTTAAATCTATTGCCTAAAAAATATCTGCATGTTCCACTTGATTCAAACTAAACACCTAGATTACTATAACAAGACCCTTTTTGCCATGTGCAAAAGATTTCTGGATGAAAGTTCAACAGTTTCTTCCAGTGCTCAAGACATCACATAATCACCTGATTAATGAATTATTATTACTTTATTATTGTAGAAAGTGAATTTACAGTGACATTGGAATTCTAAAAACACCCTAACCCCTTTAATTCTAATGTGTAGAAATTACATATACATTAGGCAGAAGGCAAGATTAATAATATATATTTGAAAAAAATATTGAAAAAGATTATATTTAATATTTTCAAGGTTTTCTCTAAATATCTTGTGTCAGTCATTTGATGGTGTTATTTATATGCAAACACATAAATATGCCATTTACTTGGCCACTGCCAGCCTTATTTCTATGCAAAAGCACAGAAAGAGGCTGTTTTGCATGCCATTCTGGTGGCCGGCCTGCTGCTTCATGGTGCACACTTTACCCCAATGCTCCCAGTTCAATGTTCGCTAGAGTATTGTGTGAGGATGTCTGGACTTCAGCCCTGTCACAACTCTTCAAATATGCATGTCAAAGTAATTAGCTTACAAGTCATCTTACCTCCTAACAATTGTAAACCTGTCGCCACACTTCCCTACTCAACGCAGAACCTTCAAAAAATTTGGAAAGGGTACATTCAAGAAGATTTTGACCAGCTCATGTGTAACCGGGCGCTCCTCATCCGATCATATAGGGATTGTGAACTCCGAAACAAACATGACATAGCGTAAAGCTTTATTTATTTTCTTCTATCGATAACTGTTCACTATCAATACAAGGGGGCGCCAGATACGATGATTTAATTATAATTTAACTTCTCGCATCACCTTACGTCATATCAAAACGATTTCGAAGTCTAATCCCGCCCACAAGCTCAAACTCCCAGCATGGACCAATAGGGTCGCTCAGGGTCGCGATGTAATTGTTTTCAAAATTACTATTCTGGTAAAAGACGCTATGATAACCAATGGAGAAGACGCTTGATTAACTAACTGATCGATCCAAGCATTGGACCGGGTCATTGGTTATTTGGGACCAATACGATTATTCGTTTATATCTCTAAACAATTAGAAGCTTATAAGATCATCCCCCCTATATCATACCGTCCGGTAGAATTATTTACTCCAGCTATATTTACAACTTATTGACATTTATTTATATTTTATAATAGGCCCTCCCAACTCTTAAATCTATCTTAACTACGGAATAAATAAATAAATAAATAAACATCGTGACTTACGGCACGATGTTTGTAAGTGACATTTTAAAAAAAAGCAACAAGGTTTAAGAAAGATAAATCTAAAGTAATATAATTAACTATATGAATAAATGCTAACTTTATTAATAATCAAGACGAAAAATAGAATAAAGATTTAATTATAGGAAATGATTTGAGAAATGCTCGACTTGTTTAAATACTGAACAAATTTATTGAATATAAAAAAAAAGCACATTGGTTAAAAGTTTTATTTACACGCACACACACGCATTTACGCACTCGCACAGAAAAGAACATATTATATATCATAAAATATGGATGATAGAATATAAATTTCCTTTTTTTTTTTACATTTTTTGAAGGTAAGTGTTATAAATTATAAGATAATAATTAGGGTCAAAGTTCATATTTGAAAAGTCCTGAGATTTAAATTTTAGGAATTGCATAGTGTTTGATTTTACGAAGGTTGAGATTACAATAATAAGTTACAATAATAAGTTTTTAAATATAATGAATTACGGAATATTTTATAGTTTAATTTACGAAATCAAAGTTAGTTAATTATGAGATTGCCTTTTTTAAAAGTTTACGTATGGAATGAATGAAAGCATAAAAAAAATAAAGTGTTTACCTAGGATTTTGGCTTATTCTTCCGCTGCTTCTAATTAAGTGGAGGTTTGAACATGGGAGATGATGTTTTCCATAAGGAGGTTGTTCATTTCTTTTAAAGTTGAGCGTAATAAATCAGGATGATTCATGTATTTCACGGAACATTATTGAACTGGTTGGAGCACTAATTTTAGATGGTAATATTATTAAGTATTCATAGCGACGGAGATGTTCTGGTGGCGGAGCGTCGATCAATCACTGAAGGGTTTCCTAGCCCCTCATGACAGTCGACGCTCTAAATATTAATTTCATATCGATCATCTTGAAAACGGATAGCACAAACGAAGTATTTTGAATTAAATTGAATTTTGAGAAAATTGAACAAAAAATTGACAATTTGACTTAGCTTCTCTTAACATTTTTTTTTTCTCTAGATTTTGCTTGATATTTATATGGGTTGGATCTTATCTGAGGATCGAATCTCCCCCCAGAGTTCCATGTTCTTAGAGTTGTCGTTGGGGTCCGTGTCCTACTCAATCCATGTGCTTAAGGCAATCTTATGTTTAGGCAATCTCATATTGCAATCTCAGTTAACAAACTTATATTCATTCACACCTTGGATGCATACGTGTGTGCGTGTCTTACGAGAACAATGTAATTTACATTAGCTAAAAGTCGAGCATTTAATCTTTCTCAAAATCATTTCTATAAGCTTTTACTTTTACTACAATTATAATTTAAAATATCCCTTTTTAATTACCCCCGCGGCATATACAAGTATAAATTATTTATTGATATTTATAATGGCATATTATTTTTTCATTTTTTAGAGAATATTATTTTAGTAAATTATGTTAAAGCCTTAAACTATTTAATTAGACATATTAATATTTTATTTTACAAGTGTATTTTAGAAAGTATGGAAAGAAAACTATATCTATTTTTTATCATAAGTTGTAAGAAAATAAAATAGAGTATTTTACATTGCTTGAGTGTGTGTGTGTTTACATATACCGACTTTGTCTCGGTATATATCCCCGCGATCCGTCCAAAAAAAATTAAAATGTGAGGTTTGGCATTTTAATTTTTTCACAATAAAATTATTTATTTTCTTTCTCTCTCTCTTTCTTTGCTCCGCTCCGTGTAAGCCGACTATCCTACAGTTCGACTTCCCCTCACATAAAGAAAACGAAGTGGCAGGTCATGTGGTCAGGCTCGGATTGACATCTACGAACTAAACTCGGCGTGCCATAATTGGTATATCTTGCCCAATCTGGTACAGGCACCCTGGGTGGAAGGTTGGCATGGGGATGGACATTTCCGAAGTCCCGCGATGCAAGGTTACGAACATATAGGCATTCTCTTACGGCCTATCTAATGGAAGGCAGGGGGATGGACCTTTCCGAAGTCCCCTCTGCAAAAACGACAACATGTACGAGGTAGCGAATAATCTTTTATAGTACAATAAGCATTCGAAATATCCGAGCTCTGTACCTCCTAACACAATGGTAAATAGTGAGGGAAGGAACAATAATAGAGCACTCTCGTGATCCGGCTTTTCTTTCTTTCTTTAGGTGGTCTAGTTGAAGTCGGGCGACGTTCTTTGATCTAAAATGGCTTTCAGGAATATTGACTTATTAAAAATGGCTTTCAGAAATATTGACTTATTTAAAATGGCTTTCAGAAATGTTGACTTATTTATCTCGAATAGTTTCCTTTCGTGTTTAGTTATCTGCGGTCGGCTGTGATTGAAAAGATGCTTTATTAACCCCCCTTCCCCCCTTGTTATTGTATGATGTGATGCGACGTGTAGGTCCTTTCCGGTCCGAGGTCATTTTCCTTCAGTTCCAGTTGTTTATAAGTCGTGCTCCGGTAATCGTATTCCTTTGGCAAATCCGTGTTCGTCAGCGTGTTTTTAGCCTAAATTTTCATTAGTATCGATCTGGTGGTAGCTTTCTCCTCTCTGGTTCTTGTCTCGGCCTCTCTATCTGCCTTCCCCGTCCTTCCGCTCGCTCGAACTTGGCTATGGCGTCCCCCATCTCGTGGATGCCCTTGTCATCCCGGCTTATCATCATCCGCCTGATGTCTGTCGGCATGTTGTGTCGGATGATCGAGATGATTTGCTCTTCCGTCATGTGATACGCTGGCAGCTGCTGGAGGCCGGCCACCTGCCTGTAATAGAACTGGGTTATCGTCTCGGTAGGTTTGAACCCGTACTTTTCATTGGTGATGTGAAAGTAGATCCCCTCTTGTCTGGTGGCGTTCCAAAAGCTTCGTAGGATCTCTTCTCGATATTCCACGAATGATCTAGGTTTAAACTCGATCGTTCGCCACCAATCTCTAGCTGGCCCTTGCAGGTATGTGCTGGCAATATTGATTTTGTCCGGCTCCGGCTTAGAGGGCTCAGAGAACAGGTTCCGTGCGCTCTCCACGTGGTCCATCGGACTCTCGTTTTCACCTGCCCTGAAGATTTCAATTTTTATTTGCCTTTCGGCCCACGACTGGCTCGGTTCCCGCACATTTATTCTCCGTTCGAATTTCTTTTCCAATTCCTCCAGACGTTCGGCCATAATCTCTCTCGGTATGTTCTGTTGTGGCTCGATTCCTTCTATCTTTCTATCTATCGCGTCCACCTTTCGTCTTACGTCCTCCAATTCCGCCTTTGCTTCTTCTATCTCGGCTTTTGCTGCGCCGATCTCTATTTTTATTGAGGTGATTTCAGTCTTTATTTCGTCGGTCTTTATTTCCTCTTTGCTCTCCTCCTCCTCTGACTCTCCTGTGTCTCCCTTCACTATTTTTCGTATCTCCCTAATGAGTTCCTCTCTCTCCTCCTTTCTCTCTCTCCTTCTTTCTTCCCTATCTTCCCTCATCTCTATCATCATTTGGCTCATCATTCTTATGAGCATTTTTATGTCTGATTCGGCCTCTTCTTTAACCTCTATCTTCTTGAATGTTATAGGGCTTTCCCCTGTCTCCTCCCACGCAGTATCGTTATTGCTGTCCATTTGATAAAAGATAACTTTTTGTTGATGCTTACAGGAACGTGATTATTTTATTTTTTGATTTATTTTTTTGATACAAGTGATTAATCGACGTCCGCGCCTCTATCTCCCGCTATGTTTTTTTTTTTTATTTATTTTATTTCGCTCCGGCTCCAAATGTTTTATTAAAAGGTTTGCGATATTGTGAATCGCTGTATTTTGTTCCGTTTACTTATTTTCCTTTTCTCCCTTTGTATTCGTCCAAAGTTTTTGTTTACATGAAAAAAAATTTTTTTTTTTTTGCGTCCTTTACGAGGTTCGGCCGCTTTTGGCTAATATTTTGATTTGCTTCTCTAAAACATTATTTGTATTAACTTCACGTTTGGAAGCGTCATTTGTATTAGCCTCACGTTGGAAGCGCCAATTGTATTGATAGTGAACAGTTATCGATAGAAGAAAATAAATAAAGCTTTACGCTATGTCATGTTTGTTTCGGAGTTCACAATCCCTATATGATCGGATGAGGAGCATTTTTATGTCTGATTCGGCCTCTTCTTTAACCTCTATCTTCTTGAATGTTATAGGGCTTTCCCCTGTCTCCTCCCACGCAGTATCGTTATTGCTGTCCATTTGATAAAAGATAACTTTTTGTTGATGCTTACAGGAACGTGATTATTTTATTTTTTGATTGTCCGCGCCTCTATCTCCCGCTGTTTTTTTTTTTTATTTATTTTATTTCGCTCCGGCTCCAAATGTTTTATTAAAAGGTTTGCGATATTGTGAATCGGTGTATTTTGTTCCGTTTACTTATTTTCCTTTTCTCCCTTTGTATTCGTCCAAAGTTTTTGTTTACATTAAAAAATTTTTGCGTCCTTTACGAGGTTCGGCCGCTTTTGGCTAATATTTTGATTTGCTTCTCTAAAACATTATTTGTATTAACTTCACGTTTGGAAGCGTCATTTGTATTAGCCCCACATTGGGCGCCAAATGTAACCCGACCCCTCCTCTAATGCTGCTGACACTAGTTCTCCTTCTGGCTTTTCTATTGACGATTCCCTTTTTACGAACCCGCTGTGTTCTGTCATCCGGGGTTACATAATGTTTTGTGAAAATAGTTTCAAACACATATACACGCACGTTTTATTTGTTTCATACCTAGATTCAGATTGAATCCGAGTAATAGATGCCAGGAGAACCTTTTCAAGCTCGCCACGCGCGTGCACACGCTCACTCAACTATATCACAGAACATGCCCAAGCATCGCTCCAGCGGACAGCAAGAAATGAACACAGCCACTATTTCCGAACTATATCGCTCATTACTCTTAACACACTATTGACATGCCTTTATCATGGTTAGGCCCGCCCTATATCCCCCAGAATAAATCTCCCAAAACTTAACCTTAACCTAAGAATGGTAACGACAATTATAAATGCTATAAATATACTTAACGCTTAACTAACATATTAAATGCACCCATTCAAATTATATAAAATAGATCACTCCCGCACTCATTCAACATTGGTTAAATAAATTTGAAATTCCAAGCGATCAATAAAAGAAACATTAATTAAGTGAATGATTTATTTGTAAACTGAGTAAATAAAATTATTATGCAGATATATAATTTAGTAAGTCTAGATAACACAATTACGAGAAGCGAATATTAACTTACATAGATCTTTGCTGAGTATTAATTGTACATAATATTATACTGGTTGAGTTCTTTAGTGGTTCGGTTGGTCATTAGCAATTTAATCATTTTATACTTAATGTTTGTAAATCGTTTCCTCCACTTTAAAGTATTTTATCTGGTGCATGAATGTGTAAGCAAATGTTAAAAAATAACTACCTGTAGGACGAGAAGACTGTAATGGGATCCTGAGCGATATTTTATTAATTCCGCATGTCGGTTCTAGGTGAGGCTCTGAGGGTGTGTGTGGTCCTTGAGTTCATTTTCTCCGAGGTTGAGAGCATTCTAGGACGATCAACGGAGCCGGGTGCGAAGGTCTGCGGCCAAGCCGCGAATTTTGGATTCAGCAACGGCATTTCCTGCTGCGATATTACACAAGTGTAGGTTAGGTAGTCCCAGCATTTAATCGAAGCTCCGCAAGAAAAATTAATTATACTTTCCGCTACAATTCAACTTGATTTCGCCTTCAACAACTTTCAATTTTAGTGTCCTTTTTCGGTTCCGTCTTGCCTTTTTCTTTTCTCTCTCTTCTTTCCCCCGCCGTGACACCCTTGAATTTTTCCTCCAATCTCTATCATGCACTCATAAGTCATTAGTTCTTATTTGCTAATCCTCTTTTATTTAATAGTTTCTGTGACATTTGCACCACGTGGGAATTTAATTTAGTTTTTCCATTTTTCTTACATATTGTTTTAGCTGGAGTCAGAAGTCTAAGTAGTACAATAGCAGTGTACACTTTTTATCACCTCTGCTTCTAAATTTGGACTGTTATCTAGACCTTACCAACATACATCCTGCTTATTGTTTCAACTTCTCTAAATTTGACTCTACTAATTGCCCCCCATTCAAAATATCTTAGATCGCTTGGAATTTTTTTTACCTATTACAGATTAATTAATTTACTTATTTTTTTTTTCCTTCCCTTTTGTTCAAAAATGATTTAATAAATTTTCTAATTTGTTCTCGAACCTTCCCTGTTTCTTTTAAAACGAAATGACAAAAAAAAGCAAACTTGACAAATAATGATTATAATAAATTAATTCCTCAAAAAATAAAAACTCTTTTAATTTTATTTCAATAAATCTGACAGGTACTCTTGTATAGCTGCGATCTGCTTTAGACACGGCTGTTTCTCGTTTATTCTTAAAACAAGATCGCTTTGTTAAAAAGTTTTGTACCTGTCATTTATTTCGTCATCAATATATATTTAACTTTCCTAGGTTCAAACCCTATGTAACGCTATTCCGTTACACATGTTTATGTGAGAACATGTCCATGACAAATAAAATGGCTGACTGCAAAACCGAGCCATTCAAATTGTGCCAACTGCCGTCCACAGAAGTTGGCATGGTGGCATATTTACAGGAAAACAACATACTCCTACATGTGAAGAGATGTCTGTATGGTGAAATGATGAGACTGGAGATATCCAAAACCATCTTGAAGTTCAGATGCAAATCCCGTTCCTGTCAGTTCAAGTGTTCTCTTCGAAAGGGAACCTGCTTTGATGGCTCCAGAATCCCATTCATTTTGAAAGCCTAAGTGTGAACCAGGTTCAGGAATGAATCATGCTTCATTAGCTTATGTCCATTTCTTTGGTTTGCCCATTTATGAGAAATTCACTCCGTGCATCTCCGGAATTTAAGAATTGTCTGAAGTATTTCGGAAAGCAATAAAAGAACGTAGACACACGATACCAAGTACTACACAGTATTGCAGATACAGTCAAAACAACCTTATTAACATTAATATACAGGTATACCATCCCATACGTTACTATGCTACAAAAAAAAAAAAAATCCATTATGAAATGAATAAAAAACCCTTTTTCCACAAAGACATTTAATTAATTTAGATGCGGGTATTATACCAGCATTTTATTCTTAGCGTAATTATTAATAGCTATCATCATTGAACTATTTATGCACATAGATCTGATTCTTATTGAATATCTAAATCTATGAAAAAGATTGCATGATACCTTACCTCTCTAATCCAAAGATTAAATTAGCAGACGTATATATAACTATTGGCTTTCTAATGCATAATTAATTAATTCATATCTGATTTGATTAAGTATACATATATAATAAATATAACTTGTCTAATTTATTTACAAACGAGTTCTGCCTTACATAACAGGGTGATAGTAAAATTTGAAAAAACAAATGTTTTGAACTTATTTTAATTTCTATCATCCAACTTCTCATTTATATACATATATTATTCCACTTCATCAATTAAATAACAAATCAACAAACTTGTTGATTTTGTAGATACACTAACATACATTAATATATAAAGATATTAAAAATTAATTTTTATGCTGGCGGCCCGGTAACGTTATATTTCTGTGTTTTTGCATAGCATCAATGCGATCAAGCAGCTGACATGAGCTAATAGAACAGTACCTTTATAAATTACCTTGGATTATAGCATAACTTATTTGCCTCATTTAAGTAAGATTAGATTAACATTAACTTCTAGGAATAATATCCTTGAAAAACTAGTTGGCACTACTTTTGGGTTATGATGCAAATACAACCTGATAGCTTATTATTGGCATATTTGGCTGGGGAATACTATGGCTCTCTTGTATAACAGGTCTGAGTTCAAACCCTGTTCTAAGTCAGAGGGTAATACTACCGAGCATACATATTTAATTAGATCAAATGTAATATTAAGTAAAATTGTTATTTTTCTTTTTCGTTGTGGTCTTGTATGCAAGCGCATATATATATATTTAAGTAAGTAAATAAAAAACAGATTGAAATATAAGAGGAACGGGGGATTATATGGTTTGTGCTCTGATATTTATTTATATACGTGCTTATATTGCTGCATGAGTGAGTAAATGTAATAATTTCGTAAAGGAATAGTTATTTTAATTTAAAAAGAAATATTCCAAGATGGTCGACTAAAGGAAGAATGTTACAAATTATAAAAAAATAAATTAATTGCAAAGAAAGGACCTGAAAAGTTGCAGATCGCTATCTTGAGACAAAGACATTTTAATTAATAAAATAAAATGTTAAAAATAAGAGACAATGAACAGTCGAGTGTAGATCGGAAGGTAAATTGGAAATTCCTAAGCATAGATAAAAGAAACAAAGAAAAGAAAAGTTATTAAAAAGATTTTCGTTTTGCAAACCACATGGTTTAATGAAAGAAAAAAGAACAATAGTATAATTAATTAGAGTCGAGAAAGCTGAACTTAGAGGACTTCTAGAGCTGTGACTGCCACGAGCAGGATCGTAGGAAAAAGTTAGTAAAAAGAAAAAAAGTTTATAATCGAAAGATCATGAACAGGCTGGGGTAGAAGAACAGAATGGGCCAGAGTATGCCATCCATCCTGCGGAGATACTACCGTCACTGTCAATGTAGGAGCGAAGCCCTTCCTAAAGATATGAAAAGAACAGCATTCACCGGATGCCATTGATTGCCTTATGGAATCTTATCAAAGAAAGAAATCCTTTAATCTTACAGCGCAGCGTGAAGCCAGTGGAAAATTGCTAATAATCTACACCCGGTTGAGATAAACGAGGTAAACCAAACATTTTCATAAATGATAGTAACTATTTTGAATGAAAGCACATCCTATTAAATAATGCATAAAAGGGTAAAAGTAAATGAAGAGAAAGTTGAAATAATACCCTGTATAAAGATACGCCTTGATAGACAATGCCTGATTGAAATTGTTTTCAAGCTATGATCTGTATTTTTGTGTATTGCATTTATGAACTTATGCGAGTGTATTTTACATGCGGGTTATTTAATTATTCGGGCACAAACCAATATCCAATTATGGGGTTCTATGGGGTTTTTATTATTTGTTTTGTATTAATAAATATTAAGTAGTGTTATAAATTTAATTGTGTGTGCCCGTGTTAATTTCTTAGAATAGTATTAAAAAGCAAAAAGTAGGAAAGCAAACAAATTGTTCATGCACTACATGCACATTTTTTATATGTTCCCCCCACCTCTTTCCCACGGTCAATGACTACTACCCCTGAGTGAGCTAGCCAGAGGTACAAGCTCTAATCACCAGAAATAGATACTCATCCTCTCCCAGCATAATTCTTATTTATTCGTAGGTAAGATTGGCGCTTGAGGTCATCATTGATGCTCATAAATATGCTGGGCAAGTAATTAGAGTACATTGCAAAACCAACTACATATATATGTGTTCATATTATAATTTTATTAAATAAAAGAGCAAAAACTTAGGTTTGAAATACGTAATAAACGTATACCACATATATACGTGTTTACGCCGGAATAAACCATTACACTTGGGAAGAAAAAATTCCCAAACTAAACTTCTGAATATTCAATTAAATATTACCAAAAAAAAAAAACTATTACTAATACACTAATGTCTACTCTATCACAGTGGCTTCCTGTTCTTTTACATCTTCCACCACGAGATATCAGAAAAGAAATTGCTTTTCAATAAATGTATACAAAGTTGTTAAGCAAATTGATTCTGCCAATAAATCAAGATATCACCACCTATGATTTATTTCAAATCAAAAACATCTTTTGGGTTATTCAATCAAGAATTTACTATGAAAGAAATATGACATAAAAAGTGGAATTTTTATAATATTCCAAATCCAATAATAAAGTCAGCTGGATTTGATGTTTCTAGATGAAACCAAACTCTTTTAAAAGATTCAGGATAACTCAAGGTCATTGTGCTTATCTACTTCATAGATGGAATTTATCAGCCACTGATATATATAACTGTGGGCAAACAAATTATGAAACACATAGTTAATGACTGCTGAATCTATGATTAGTGGCAGAATTGAAGGATGTAAAAGTCCATTGATGAATATATTTCCTGGTTGGAATCTTTACATATTCCTTTAAATATTCTTGAAGATAAGTTGAGATTAGACAATAATAATCAAGTGATATTACACCATCTTCAATGGTAGTTTGCTCTTGCTTATAATTTCTTAATACAATTTATACTAGCATCTCAGTAATTAAAGCTACATCAGGAACTGCACATCAATTAATGTGCATTATAATGTCCTTGATACAAAGCATGTGTTATGCCAAGATTATCCCAGATAATCCTGTGATTGTAGATCAATATACATTTATAATCTGTTTAGTCAGATTTTGAATTATAAGTGTGGTAATAAGAAATAAATAATCAGTTGAAGAATATTTTATATTTAAAAATGGAAAGAACTCTGATAAAAACTGCTGGACAGTCGAAACTATCAGCTATTCTTGGAAGTATTGAAGAATAAAGAATTATATTTGGATTATGTAAAGTATAATATTAATATAGTCTATGCTCTATATTACATTTTACAATGCTTTTTTACAACCCACTATTGACAGTTTCAATTGCCCCAGCAATCAATTGAAACTGTCAATGATGGGTTGTAAAAAAGCATTGTAAAAAATAATAAAGAATATAGATGTTAATATTATATAGATTTGGCAATGCAATAACAAAGATAAAGTTATAATATTTCATAAAGATTTTGTAAAGTGCACAATATGTTGCTTGTTTTTATAGAGAATACTTGCTCAGCAACAATGGGCAGACATTCATCTGACATAATGAGATTGTATTGTCTTTCTGTCCTTTGCCAGGGCAAGGAACAAGCGAATATTTTTGATGACACTGATGACTATGCAATTTTTTATCTATTTATATAATTCAGTAATTAATAAAAAAAGTAATTCAAAAAAATTTCAAAATAGTCATAATATTTATTTATTTTATAAATACAATTGCAATAAATGGTTAATCAATATTGGAAAGTAATTAAAAAAAAGAATTTTATTTAGAATTGCCTTAAAAAATGAAATAGAGGTGAATATATTTTTAAATGTCTATATAAAATCAAGATCATACAGAGTCACTTCTTTAATACGGTGCAACCAGATAAATCATTTATGAAATCAAGGTTTTATACAAAAAAACAGATATCGGGCCTTTATCCAACAGTATGTAACTTCTTTCAAGATGGGTGATATTGACGGCCAAATTCGAACCGATAAAGCACTGCCATTCATGTCCATATGCCACGTTGAGTTTTCGTACAAGAGACATGGCGATGTCAAGATAAGACTTTTCATCTCTGAATGCGTAATCCACGTATCTCATAATAAAATGTTTCATGTCTTCTGGAAGTGATGTATTGACGCAAGAGCATTTATCTTTGACTTTTGAGTTGGATTCATTTTTGTAAAACATTTTCTTTTCGATCATAATATTGTTTGAACAGTGATCTTTTGGAGGAAGTTCTATTTCTTCATTTTGAAATTTATCGCCAATGAAAATATCTGGTAAGAAAAGTGAGGCTGACTGCTTTTCAAAAATGCAATCCATTATGGATATCGAAACACTGAATCAAATTTTTAATGACTTACAATTTATGATACTGAAAATAATTAAAAATTACAATTTTAAAAGAAAAATTTGTTAAGAAATCATCCTTTTTAAAAAGGGTCGGATCTATGAAGTGTTATGGAATGTCATAATAATTATGACGTCGACAAAAATAAAAACGTCGTAAAAAAATAATAGAAAATATGAAAAATAATATGTAATATAAAATTTTAAAAAGTAATAATGTTTAGTTTTCTATCGTTTTTAAAAAAAAAACGAATTAAAAAGATTTCATCGCAATCGGTTTTACGTACAAGTATTATGCCGGTAAAAATGCCCGAGGATAAAGAAATAATTGTTTGCCGAAAATATACTATTGACGATATTATGACATTAGATAAAACACCTGAAAGTAATATTCTATCTGCAGATGTTATTGAAGATTACATTTCTCCTAAGTGGAAAGAAAAAGCCCTAGAAATAACGTCAAATGCTATTAAAAAATATCAGAAACCAAGGCTTGTGGCGGCTTGTATAAAAGACGAGTTTGAGAAAAAAAATGGCGGACTTTGGCAATGTATTACTGGTAGATCTTTTAGCAGCTCTGTTAGTTTTATCGGTGAAAACTACATCTTTTTCCAAATGAATAATTTATTCGTACTTTTATTTAAAACTGGTTAATGATGAATGTGAATAAAATTATGCGAGAATTATATTTGCAGTTCAGTTGTTATCCAGCTTGATAAGTTTGCTGATTTTTTACCCTCTCTATGACCAAAAATATCATGGTTTTCTCAGATGCATGATTGTTCCTAAATAACACAAAAGGTGATTTTTCTTGAAGGCAAGATGTATTTTTCAAAAGGTTTTGTGAATAATCATATGCGTTTATATTTATAAAATGCTTGATGAATACAATCACTTTTCCCAGTTTTTCAAATTGATCTCTAAACAATTGTTTATTAGTGTCGCAAAGAGAAATGCGTTTTTTTTTTTTAATTTCCCCATGTGCATTTTTATTCTACCAAGAATATATTATTATCTGGAAGTTGTCAGGAATTGATAGCTTTGATTTAATTTATTTTAGACCAAGTTTTTTTTTTTTTTTTTTGATGTTATGGACATTACCACGCCTGAGTCAAGTTTCGTATAGACTTGCCAGGTATTGATAAAAATCTGGGTTTTAATTATTTTTTTCTATATCATTTCTTTTTAATGCTTTAATTTCATTAGTTCTATTCTTGCCAGAGGTTGAATTTTCATTCTTAGCAAAACATACTATCTCTATATGGCTTAACTACTAAACATCACATGATCAGCACTCTTTATGCTTACACAAGCTGTTTACACTGAGGCAAAACGTTCCAAACAGTAGTGCCACTCAATGCAAGCCAGAGTAATCAATGCACACAGGAAGAAACCCTATTTAGTGTCCACTCATCCAATATTCCCAAACTAGTTTCTAGCTTGTTACTTGTGTCAGTGAGTAACCTTGGATCTGAGAGTACTGCATTTAGATCTTTGGATCTAATGCAACAATCCTACCCATTAGGATTATGGTGACTGATTATTAAAGAACCAGACACCAAAAAGTTTGAATGATGAACTGAGTTCAGATCTACACAAGCCAATGAGCTTGAATTAAAATCATTAGTGTTTTCATATTGGACTCAAAGCTTTACAGTTAGCTAATAAGATAAAAAAGGTAGGATCTATGTGTGGTGCTCTCAGATTCAAGGCTCCTCACTGACGAAAGTCACAAGCTATAAACTAGTCTGGAGATATTGGATGAGTAACCACTAGATAGAGATTTTATGCACAAATCTTCCTGCTTCCATTGATTACTCTGGCTTGCACTGAGTG
This sequence comes from Epiperipatus broadwayi, assembly GCA_028023455.1. NCBI lineage: Eukaryota > Metazoa > Onychophora > Udeonychophora > Euonychophora > Peripatidae > Epiperipatus > Epiperipatus broadwayi. The sequence goes on from JAQFVV010012470.1 coordinate 284,358, forward strand.
ATGATTTTGTATGGAGAGTGCTGTCTCTATATGGCCTATTTGTCTACATTTTCTGCAGTCAGCATTTTTAACTTTGCAAGACATTTGTTCATGATCTCCATTACAGTTTTAGTATGATTTTCTCATAACAAATTCAGTGAATTTTTTCTTCACAAAGATCTTTATTTTTTATATTACCATTTAGTTTTTCTATAGCAGTATTGATTTTTTGTACTATTGGCTGCTAATTGCATGACTCGAGTAGCCATCATTTCCATTAGCATTGCTTGTTTTTAAACAGATTAAAATTCCATATCTGCATTCATTAGGAGCCTGAGCCATAGGTTGTGGTCTGTCATCCACATATGAATCCAAGATTACCTACCTTCTCTAAGAATGTTCAAAATTCACAATTTTCCAAACTGCAATTCTATGTTGAAATCCAAGACCTATTTTATATTGCCCTGATTTCTCAGATTGAAAATATAATATTGCATTATTATCAATAGCTTTAGATAAAAATAGTAATTTTATGGCTTTTTTGTAACAAAATTCAGAAGCTTGCCTCAAGGCAGCATTGCATATAACAATTCATATAGCTGACCAACATCTGCTAGTTTAGTTCTTTGCAAGTCATTTCTGTTTCAGTAAAGTTTAAGTCTATCTAATTTCTTGGATTTAACATGACAAATTCTTTCACTGATATAATTTTCACCATTTTGATTTTTTAATTTTATTTAGATGATTTCTACCCTCTTTATAAATTTATTATTTTTGCCAACTGCTGTGTCCTGTTGTAAAATAAAATTGTCTTGAACATAGATAATAAAGAAACATTCATTAAGTTAATTACAATTTGGTTTTAGCCATACACAATTTATGTACAAAATATAGTTTAAAAATTTATCTTTACGATAGTTGCATAACATTAATGCCTAATTTATCATGTTTTAAAATTGGAAAGAGATCTGGAGTCTCTAACCTACTTAATCTGTTATATAGCATATGCTTGTGACCCGCCATAGGAAGAAAAATAATAGGAGGACTTTTATTAACACAGCACAAACAACAGAGAAATTGTGAATTCTTTCACCTAAATCATGTTGTTTGTGGAAAGACTGAAAAACTTATTGTATGTTGTATCAGATCTAATATTTTAACAGATAATATATCTAGGTTAACCAATCAATTGGCAACTGGGTGATTTTAATGATTTATTAAAAAACAACATGACAAAATTAATAATCAAATCAAGACTTTATTTTACTATGAATATAATAGTAATATTAGTAAAGATTAGTAATTCGACTTGCTATTTGCTAGTTTAGATCAGAAGCTCAATTCACTTAACAGTTCATATCTATAGTGATTTAATAGATATAAATGTCTTTATGACTCTGCAACTTTTGTAAGCACATTTTTACTCACATTCCGAGATCGTCAAATTAGATTCTTGATTAGTGCTTTTCTTTACTAACTTACAGAACTGACCACAAAACTTAAACTCAATACAACATTTTTGTATTGTTTATTTTTTACTTTCCATTCTTCTGCAGACCTTTTATCAGTTTCTAATTTGCATAAACTAAAACTTTTTAATATGCAAATTTGCCTATTGCTTCTTTCAATAACTGATTTCTTTTCTGCATATAATTATTTCTGTTTCTGAAGTATTCTAGCAATATTAATTTTTCTACATCTGTACACACATTCATTTATGCTTTAAATAAAATATATATGCACAAATGTAGCATTCCTCCCTCCAGAAATGCAGAATTTTCTATACAAGCTCTTGCTTTATTTACTATAGAATTTTGTAACTTGGCTGGTCTCCTCCATACTCAGGCCTTCTTGAGGTTAATTCTTACTCTTGCTCTGTAGTCTTCTCATTCATTATTTAATTCTATAAATTCTTGAACTGGAGAGTTAATTGGTTTTAAGTCAGTTTCATCAGAAATATCAGTCTTATTATTTTTTTCTAAGTTTGGAATAATCATTATATCTTCTAAAGTTTCTATTCTCTGTTTTTTAAAATAGTTAATATGACTACACAAAATTTTGCCAGTCTTCTAACTTTATTTCATATCTTTGTGCAGATACTATTTTTAGAATTATTCCTGGCAATCATTTCTTCTTTATTATATTTTTAATCCATACATTTTGATTAATGGTAAATATTAATGCTTTCCAAATAATGTTTTTCTTCTATTTTTATTTAAAACTAATATAGACGTGTTCTAATGCAGCATTCTTCGGGAGTCTGTGTGACTATGCTGGTGTAAAATGTTGGTAAAACATAGCAGCTGTAATTATTTTATATATGTCAGCATATTCCTGCCTGTTCAATGCATTGTTTACTTATTGTGCTGCCTTCTCTACTGTTCCATTGGATTGTGAATGATAAACTGGTGTCAATATGTGCTGTATTCACTTCAGAGCAAGAAAGTATTTGATTTTCGTTACCATAGTCTATTGCAAAAAGTTCATTCAAAACTTTTATTACACTTTTTGATACTTGTGTCTTTTATTATATGAAATTTAAACCATTTTGAATATACATCTATAGTTACAAAGAATATTTTTCCATAAAGTAGTCCTGCATGATCTAAATGCACTGTCAAGCTTCCATAGCTTCAGACCAGGCTTTCAATTTCTTAGCCAATGAATTTGTTGTGCTTTGACATGCTTGATAACTTTTCATGGTGGTGTTGATGTCCCCATTATTAATTTTACCCAGAGGCTTAAACCAATTTCTTGGGTCAATCTTTCATTCCATTACAAATAGTAGTAATTGTTTACTATGACTATTTACCATTACAGATACTAGCAACATTTCTTTAATCTTTATTCGATTTCCGTTTATGTTAGACACTATCACTGAAGATTTTTAATTTGACATCAATCTTTCCCTTTCTATAAATCCTTGTTCATTCTTCAACATATTAGTGATATGCCTACCCCACTATTGATCTCCATTGGTACATTTTGATCGCAGATTTTTACATTTAATTTAGTCATATCATCACTATTTTTCAATCTGTCCATCATTGAAAACTTGTTAAACACTCCTTTTGATTTACTCTTTCATTGTTCATCCTGTTTTGCTATGTGTCACTTGCATAACTTTAACAAATGACCTTTCAATCCACTGTTGAAACATTTTTTCATTTTAAATCTGCATTTAGATTTTAAATGGTCTGCTTTTCTACAGAAATAGTAAGTAGGAGGTGTGTGAGTTAACTTTTTAGTTATACTTTGTAGCTTAGCCATATTTATGTTTATTTCTGAAGTATTGGCTTCTGTTCTTCATGGTTTACCATGAACTCATGGGCTAATGCCCATTAAATAGCAACTTTGTAGGTTAGTTCCTTCTTGCTTGGTATCTCTAAGCTTTGTCTCATCCTTGTAATTCTTCACTAAAGTTCATAGGACTAAGTCGTATTCATGTATAGTTTCATTTTGTGACTGCATTCTCCTATGAAATAGAAGACATGCCATAAATTTCGATATTATAGATTTGAAATATGTATTTATGTTATTAATAATTCATCATAGAATATTTCTTCGTATGCTTCAAATCACTTAAAACAATTTGCCACATTTATTACATCTTTGCTGGACATCTATAATAGCATTGCAACTTTAAATTTATTGACAATTACTCCATGCATAAATATATACTTCTCCACATAATTCACATATATTTGCCATTGATCTGGATTTTTTTACATCAAATACCATTGTCACATTGCTTAGCATTTTCGCTTTAACTGCACTACTGAATTATATACCACAAATTAAATCCTCTTGTCAAACTTGGTATTATCCAATGCTTTTGTCAATTGCACCACATAATATATCCAAAGACAACCAGTTAATTGGAAGCTGGATAATTTTAATGATTTATTTAAAAATAATAACACATTGTTAATAGTAAATTCAAAAGTTTATTTTATTCTGAATATAATAGTAATATTAGTAAAGATTAATAATTAATTTGCTAGTTGAGAACAGGATCTCTTGGATCACTTAACAGTTAATATTGCTACAGACATTTAATATATATAAATGTCTCTTTAACTCTAACTTTTGTATGCACATTTTTGTTCACACACATCATTCTGGGATAATTGAATTAGATTCTTGACTAGAGCTCTTTACTAACTTTCAGAACATAAGAACTGACCACAGAACAAAACTTAAACTCATCCTTCAGTTCACCATTTTACTTCACTTATCTCAAGGCAGTCTTGCATATAACAATTTATATATCTGGGCAACATCTACTAATTTAGTCATTTGCAAGTCATTTCGGTTTCAGTAAAATTGAAGTCTCTAATTATTTGGATTTGATATGACAAATTCTTTTATTGACAATTTTCATCATTTTGATTTTTTTTAAAGACAATTTATTTACTTATGTTTCTATTCTCTTCATAATTTTTTTTTTTTTGCCAACTGCGGAATCCTGTTATAAAATAAAATTGTTGAATAAGGGTAATAATTAAACATTTATTAAGCTAATTACAATTTGTCTTTAGCCATACACAATTTATATACAAAATATAGTTAATTCCAATATTTTTAAATGTTTCTCTGAAAAATGTAATTCAATATAAATAATATTTACAATATGCATACTAAGAAAAGCTTATTTAATACTTTAAATAATGATGTTAAATATATCGATATAGTATGCTGAGCATGCTTTCAACTAACTGGTAGTCATACTCATGCCTATAGTTATCCAAGAGCAATGCAAGATTTATAGAAGAATCACAAAAGTGGTGATTTGCTTAAAATTTGATTAGAAGATATGAGATATTTTTTTGATAGGGGGACGCATGATTCTTGTTGATTGCCAACAATATACATGCAATAAACAAGGAAGAATCCTGCATCTTATCAAAAAAGTGGCTCATTTAAATAAATTAATTTACATCGTATAATCAAATTTTATGTAAGTCACTTTTGTGATTCATCTATAAATATCTCGATCCTCTCGGATAACTATAGCCGTGAGTATAATTACCAGTTAGTCAAAAACACATTTTTATTTTAAAATATTAAACAAGCTTTTCTTATTATACATCTTGTATGTATTATTTATATTGGAAAATATATTGTAAAAAATTATCTTTATAATAGGTCCTTAACACTAATGCCTAATTTATATTATATATATTAAGGTTGGAAAGCGATTTGGAGTTTCTAAGCCTACTTAATCTGTTATATATTATCTGCTTGTGACCAACAGTAGGAAGAAAAATAGTCACAGTCGTAGAGTTTTTATTAACACAGTTCAAACTATCACATGATCGCCATTTCTTAATAACAGTACAAACTACAGAGAAATTGTAAAGCACCCAAATCCTACTGGTAGTGGAAAGCAGAAAAACTTATTGCATGCTGTATCAGATCTAATACTTTAACAGGTCTCAAGGCATAAGCCTAATTTAACTATACTTGGTATCTTCCATTCAGTTGAATAACTTACCTTGTCATTCTACTTGGATATATTATTAATTTTCAAAACATTATTCTTCCATTTTTTTAATAACAAATTTTACTCCAGTTTTCAATGTTTGTAATCATTTTTCAAATCGTCTCATATCCCAAAATCTATAAAGTCATCAGTCAAACAGTAGGTGGAAACCTGCAAGTAGAAGGTATTAATACTGACTAAATTATAAACCTGGATTGCCATTTGATGGCGGCTTTAGCTATATGCAACTGTTAATTATTTACAGTAAAAGAAGATGGTATGACTGGAAGAATTGTCTAATATTCAATGGAATGTTATCAAACTTTGTAAGGTTATGAAAAAAGATTGAAGAGACCATTGATTTGAAAAATAGTCACAAATAATAGCAATTTGATGATAAATACCAAAAAACAGATAATGTAGATTTATGCTCAATAAGTTCTCATTCTAATGAAGAAATAGGAAATTTTATTTAGATATATAAAATGCTTTTAATCTGTTCAAATAATATTGATATGGGAGATCATAATGCCAGGATTGGAAAAATGATTGAAAGTGTTACATGTATATTTGGATGTGGTGAAAGAAATGAGAGGAAATAAGCTTTTGGAATTTTTGCAAAAGAAAATATATACCAATTTAGTATTACCTGGTTCCTAAAGTTTACTATAATAAGAAGAGCATTTCATTTATTATAAACTTAAATTATCATTGTTTATTAGATGAGAGTACAATTTAATTTCTTTCCTTATACTGTTTTTGGCTTTTAGTATTACCAATGATACTTGAAATTTAAGGAACAACTGTAGTTATACATCTGGGATGACTTCTAAGTTTAGATCCTTTTTACTATCAAGCTTTAAGCTTGATATTCAATAAATATACATTTAGTTGTCTCACTACTAAATGTAGGCACCATTTCTCCTTGAATAAGATTCTTAATACTAACATATTAACAAGAATATTTCTCCTCTCTGTACTTCAGCACCATCTATTATAAGCTTGAATAATCAGTGGCATTAGAGTGGAGAAACTATATAATGAATTTTTAAAGAAAAAAAATTACAAGTGAAAATGGACATGAAAGCATCCAAATGAAACTATAATAGAGTTATATTTTGATTAATAGAAAATACATACTTAAGACTAACATACGTTATAAGAAGCAGAAAATAATCATTGATTAGTGTTAAAGCTAAGCTAGAGAGTCAAACTTTTCTAAGTTTTACAAATATTTCAGTGAATTTAAGTTAGAACTTTCACATCATTTTGAAATATTGGCAGACTTTAATGATAGCTCAAACTTGAATGAATTCAGTAAGAAAATAACTGCTTTGGTGTGATCTATCTTGAATGAATTCAATAAGAAGACTATTTAAGTGAAATCAGATGCCCACACAACTGGTATAAAAAAAGCAATTTGTCAGTAAATTTTTGACTGGGAGAAGGCAATGTATGAAGAAAAGGAATATGAAAATATTTTAAAATGATTCATTAAAATGTTCATTTAAAGAAATGAACATTAATGATTGAAAAAGAATTTAAGGGAATTAGAAAATATAACTAAATTAGCAAAAAAAATTCTAAAAGAGAATAAAAGTTTCAAATTATAATACATCTTGATAATAGATAGAAAGTTATTTCAACAATAAGAAAAGATGAAAATATTATAAAAAAGAGATAACATCAAGAAATATATGGAAGAGTTTTACAAAGAACTATAGTAATAAAGAGCAAGAAAAAAAGTAATGCCTACAATCCACAAATCTGAAATACCCAGTATTAAAGTGAAGAGATAAAAATGCAATCTACAAAGAAAGGAAATGTTCCAGAAAACTTAAAAACAGCTGAAGAAGGAAATTGTTTGCAGTGCCATATTCAGAAATATCTAAATGATATAGATATATTGGGTGGTTGAAAGAAGGCAATATTAATATTTAAAAAAAGTTATTAAAGAAAATATTAGAAATTACAGACTTTGTACAACATATTTACTAAGATCTTTATAATTTGTCTACCAAAAGAACAAATGAAATTTAAAAGTGATTTTAGTCCACTATTTATTGAGAGAGGTTATATTAAGGACTAATAAATATGAATTGCCATTATGCTTTAGATTTATAAATTAGGGAAAGATATAATCCTATAAGAATTTTTGAGATAATTAAAGCTTTGGAATATTGTCTCTGAATGCTGTTTATGAATCATAGATGTATTGGATAGTTGTAACATCAAGAATGCAGCATAAACCATCCTAAATTTGAACCCGCCTGATTCCAACAACAAATGACCTCCATTACAAATTAGTCATACATATATAATTAATATATGCATATTTTATTTCAGTTAGGATATTTCTAAAATTTCAAAACAGATAATTTATATCAAATGGATTGTCTGATTCTTTCAGCTTATTTACAATATAAATGAAAATAGTTTTTGTCCATTTCTCTAGTACTATCAATTGTAATCTAAATAATTAATGATTACTTAATAGTAGAACAAATTTGATGTTCAGCTTCAGATTATATTTCGTTTTGCCTTTATCAAAACTAGTCTAGAAATGAGAATCAAATTTGCACTATCACTTTGATAAATACTTATTAATCAAGCTTACTGTAGATGCCATTAAAGTAGTGGGAATAGAAAAACTGTTTTTACTTATGTTTATGCATGTTGAATTTTGGTTTGAAAAGCTTAGAAGACCAAACACTATATTAGTTTATCATTATTTGTGATGTTTTATTATTATTTACCATTTGGACTATAATTTTACTATCTTGTACTTTAAATGAAATCAAATTAGCTTTCTTATTTGAATTATCATAAACAATGCTCTTTTTATCAGAAACTAGCAGAACGTATATCTTGATTATATTTCATTTTCCAGAGCTATAAATTTAAGATATAGAAACTAAACATGAACCATCTGCTTAAATCTATACAAATCCAAGATTTAAAATATCTACAATAAGGATATCAGTTGGCATCCAGCTATTTACTTACTGTGCATTACAAATAGTGGCAGAGTTGAATGGAGGATAGCAAAAAGGTCTTAGTATATTAATTGAAAGGAAGGGCTATACTCACCTTGTCACTGGTTCCCAATTCACTGAATCTTCACAACAAATAATTATACAATAGTCATAGTAATTGCATTTAATGTAAATGGAAAAAAAAATCCAATAAAGAATATATGCGGAGACGATGCAGTCTCATAAAGGTAAATTCACAACTTTAATTACGTTTGTGACATATTTAAAAATTGATCATAATAAAGTGGTGCTATATCAAATTTTGCTTTTTTTAATTTTATAAATTTATTTGCCTTTATATTTATTATAATTGTAGATAAGAACCAAGAGGTGTTGGATGTTAACAGTAAAGCAATTAAAATCAAAGTAGTAGTTAAAGATCCTGTTAATAAAATGAATGGTAAAACTTTTCATTTACTTCTGTATGTAGTTCATAATTGATCGTGATTGGTTTAAAAAATTGAGCATTAAAATTATGCCAGCTAAAAAGATTGAAATTGAGAAGGAAATGAGAGGAAATTTTCTTAAATTGTTTAATCGAAACGGGAAAAAATAAAAACCACTCCTATGTCATTAGAGTTATCTCCGGGGACAATACCTATAAATTGCAAACCGAGGAAGATCGTTTGCTCAGAAAAAAAAAAATCAATAATACTGCACCAATTTTAGATTATAATTTATTACATAAATTATATAACAAGAATATTAATATTATGTATACCTATTAAAATTATTTACAGCTTAAACCAATCTGAGGCATATTAAAATAATAAAGGTTAGTATGAGCTGTTCAAGTTCTTAGACTTGCTGCTTTGATAGGTTCAGAGGCAAGTATTTCCACAATATTAGTTACCTAAACCAACACACGATGAAACCATGTTATTGCAAGTACATCTGGGTACATGTAGGTTCCACAAGCATCTTGGTTTCTTCTTTTAGACCAATAGTTCACTTTCAATTAATTATTAGAATTTGTGTTCTAATTTGTTGAGCCACTTAGATCCTGCTAACATTGTTTATTATTATCCATAGATGCATCTGTTTACTAATAAAATTTCCTTCTTAATTTTATTACTTAATTAGTTTTAGATTTATCTTCTGATTCGATTCTGATAGCATAAACTAAAATAAGGTGTAGGGACCTCTAGATCTTTGCAGCACTTTTATTTTATATACACTCGGCACATATATGGTGCATTAAGATTTGTATTATAAATAATGAAAAGGGCTGATACACAATAAGAGCTTATAATTTATAAACTTTTTTTTTACCTTATTGTTGGAGTACTAATGATCCTAAATTTTGAAAAGAATGATAATCCAATAAATAAAAACATTTAACTATTTAATAACCCAATAAAAAACAAAAATGTGGTTAGTTATAGGTATTTGGAAATCTAATTGTAATATTTGTAAAGAGAGTTAGAGTGCAGAGAGATAAATTTAATTGGATTTGGCAAGATTGAGAAAAATATTGTTAACATTTGGAGTGATTGAATGTGCCAACATTTTAAATATAAAAGGAAAAAAGTATTTTTTGCATGTTTCAGTAAGGAAGCCTTAAAACTAAAGCATATGTAAGATTAATTGGATTTTAAGAGATTTGCTATTAAAAAATTTTCCAATTTGAGAAAGAGGGTAATGTTTAAGGTGTGAGTTTAGGGGAGTACGTGTTTATCAGTCACAATTTAAAAAAACTTTTTCCCCCTTTTATATAAAGAGATTTGGAGAATGGTAGAAAAATCATACATTTAAATATAGACTAGGGGAATTGGAAAAATAAGAAAATATGGATTGCATTTGTATCCCACTATGTATGTAAGATGGTCAGATTGAAATTAGGTATGTTTTGGTAGAATGTGTAAGATTTTTCATCTGAAGTGCTTAAGTAAGACTAGGAAAAATATGAAAGTGTATGGCTGTGTAGATCATGTACAAAAGTGATAAAAGAGATGAAAATGATTTTTAAGTGTAGATAATTTAAAAAGAAATGAAGGAAAATGTAGATAAGGATAATAAAAAGGAGTATATGTTTAGTGGAGTGACAAGAGCTATAGATTACAAAATAAGTAGTGCAATGGAGGTAAAGGATGTAGAAAAGTGTTAGACATGAAGTGTAAGTAGATCAAGAAATTGATGACTAGAAATGATAAGGAAGCAAAGAATAAGTAAGAGGTAAAGGATGTAGAAATAAAGTTAAAAGTGTTAGACATGAAGCATGAGCAGATCAAAAAATTAATGAATAGAAATGATAAGGAGTTCCAGAAGATGAAAGAGAATATTACAGATAAAGTAGGAAAAATAAACTATGAGACAGTCTTGATAGGGGACTTGTTAATTAAAGAATGTGGAGATTTAATTGCAAATGAAAATAGAAATAGGTATGTAAGAATATGTTTCTCTGGAGCTAGAATTAGAGATGTTATAGGTAAGGTAAAGAAATAGGAGTAGAAATGTTTATGTTATGGTAGGGGCAAAGAATTTGTCAGAGCCATCAGACAGAGTAATGGATGAGTTCAAAGAATTGATTAGTAGTTTAAATAAGGTTAAAGGAAGAGTAGGACTAATTGGATTACTACCAATATTTGAAAATAATAGGTATATTCTTAGAGTATGTTCTATAAATGAGATTGAAAAAATTATGTGACAGAAATAATGTTATGTTTGTGGATGTGTAAGATTTTTTTATTAGTAAGAGAGAGTTATATAGTAAAGATGGATTGTAGTTAGCAAAACAAGAAAATGAAATATTAGGGAGTTTGATTTGTGAAAAATTTATAGTTTGGAAAACTTATAAAGGGGGATAGAGTTTTAAACTACAGTATTATCAAAAAGAATATTAAGGATGGACAGGATGCAAGAGTAAACAAAGGGTAGCTTATCCAGATATAAATGTAGATGTGGAGAGGAAATGGATCTGTAAAACTAATGATAAACAAACTAATTAGAAATCTAATAAAGAAAAAAGAATTAAAAGAAATATATAAAGGAATAATAAGAAAGGAAGAAATTGTCAAAACTGGATATTTGAATATGCAAGGTAGTAGGAGACTAAAAAAGTGGTTGGAATTCAACAAAGCAGTTAGAAACCAAGGTCTTGGGCTATTAGCAGTAATGGAAACACATCTAAGAGGAGAAAAAAAATCTACACTGGAAAATTTGGTATGGTAGGATATAAACAGAAAAGAAAAAAGGGGTGGTGATGTAGAAGTTATGTCAAAAAAATATTTAAATATTGTAAAGGGTCATGAACATTAGTGGTATGAGATAAGACTAGAAAGACAAGAATGGATGGTGGCTATAGAGTATATGGCAACTGGAGATAGTCAAACTATAATGGAATGAAACAGAAGCATATATGAATGTCTAGTTAAAAATATACAGTTTCCAAAAAAAAAAGGGAAAGAAAATAATGATTACAAGGTGTTATGAATGGGCATATTGAAGAAATTGAGGACATGGATAACAAGAATGGGCAACTTTTGAAAAAATTTTGTCAGAGTGAATCTGAGAACTGGAAATTTATTAAATATTTAAGAGGGGTAATACCCATGGTCTAGAAATAATATATTTCATGCAGTAGGTCATGTATTAGTAGAGAAAGAGGAATGAATAAAATATGGAAAATTAAAGTGTTTGTTAATGAAGAGAAAGTATGTAATAGTGATTATAATTTCTTTATAACAGAAATGGTTAGTAATGTGATGGAAAATAATAATAAAAATAGAAAGGATAGTGAAAGATGTGAATGGAGAGTGAATGATAAGAATAAGTTAGAAGAATATAAAATAAAAACAAATCATGAAAAAGTTTAAACCACTAAACATCACATGATCACTGTCTCTTATGCTAGCACATAACTTATTAAACAGTCAAAACTCTCCATACAGAAACTAGTCTGGGGATATTAGATGAGTAAGCACTAGATGGGGATTTTATGCACAAGCCTTCTGGGATCCATTGATTACTCTGGTTGGCACAGGGTGGCACTACTGTATGGAGAGTTTTGCCTGTTTAATGGAAAAATTTGTTGGAGATAAATATGACTGGTATGGTGAAGTAGAAAAAGTGGCAAATAGGGTTTTAGGTGAAAATATTTGGAAGGATAAAGGTAATAGAAAAATGAGAATTACTAAAAATGTAAAAGAAAAGGGGAAAAGTATGCAGAGAATATTAATGTGCTATTAAAAACACAAAAAAAAAGTGAAAATGATGTTGGGAAAACTATTTTAAAGAAAGAAGTTGGCTAAAATAGATAATTATGTAGAGAGAATGAAATTAAATACTAAATTATTGGAGGATATTAATAAAAGTGGAAAAGATGGGAATAAAAAAAAATTGAAATATATTAAAAAAAGGTGAGAGAGAAATAATATTACTAAATGATGAGGAAAAAGTGTAGCTCTAGAGAAGAATTAGATACAATCTTAAATAAGTATGTAATGGGTAGAAAAAGATGTTAGATATGATGGACAGAATGATAAACATAAAAGCACATAGTAATGGCAATATTAGTTTTACAGAAAATGAATTGAATGAGGAAGAAAAGAAGTTGAAAAGTGGAAAGGCAAGATATTTAGATGGTTGTGCAGCAGAGATGGTGATGAATTTCATAAATAGAGCAAAATTGAACCTATTATCATGGTTTAATAAGTTGGCACAGAAGACAGAATTTCCAGATAAGTGGAAATACAAGAGTCAGGCTATTATTTAAAAGAAAGGGTATCATAGAAAGATAAACAATTATAGACAAGTAGCAGTAATGTTACTGTTATATAAAGTTTTTGCATATATGATAAAAGGGTGGCAAAGTGGATGGAAGAAAATAATATAGCAGAAGAAATACAAGGTTTTTATCAGATAGGCATATAAGAGATAGTTTATTTGTTGTCACACAACTTATAGATATGAGTAGGAATAGGGTAGGCAGTTATACATGATATTTATAGATATAGAGAAGGCATATCTTAAAGTAAATAGAAATAGATTATGGGTAAGTTTAGTAAATTTGGGAATGAATGGAGCTTTAGTGGATGTTATTAAGAGATTGTATAAAAATAATTACTATAGGTATCAATTAGAAAATATATAATCAGAATTAAAAATCGGGTGGGACTAAGGCAAGGATGCCCTATGTCCCTATTTTGTTTTTGTTATATTTAAGAGAAATGGAGAGAGTAATGGAAAGACTAGGAAGAGGGATAGAGACATCATTAATAGATAGCAAAAAAGTGTATACATTATCAGGTCTTTTATTTGCTGATGATATCTTCTTGGGCATAGAAAATAGGAAAGATATGGAAGTTATGCTGAAGATGTGCAAAGGATGGGTGAAGAGATCAGAATTAAACTTAGTGAAGAAAAAATCAAAAATAATGATGATAAATGCTGGGAAAGCAGAGGGAAACAATTTTTATTGGGGAATATAAAGTTAAATGTGGTGAATAGGTATAACTATTTGGGAATCATTTTAAGTAATCAGAGGATTTTCTTGGATGAATGGGAGAAAAAATTGATATATGAAGCAAAGAAAAGAAAGGACTGAAAGAAATCAACAATGATTTCATATAATAAATATGATGTAGCAAAAATTGTATGGAAGGAAGTGGTAGTAGTTAGAATTAGTTTATGGTAATGATGTGTTATGTGTTAGTAAAGGGGTGTTAGATTACTTAGAAAAAGTACAAAGAGAAGTAGGAAGACATGCATTAGATGCAGATGTGTGGATGGCAAAAGGAGACAATTCAAGGAGAAATGGGATGGTCAAGTTTTTATATGAGAGATGCAAAAAGCAAAATGAAAATGTTTGGTAATTTGCAATTTATTGATAGCAAGAAAATAGCCAAAACAGTATTTAATTGGGTTATAAGCAAAGGACAGGCAACAAGATGGGTGAGAAAGGTAATACATTATGAAGAAGACTTGGATAAAGACTTTATATCAGTATATTTGTACAAAATGTGGGATGATTGTGTTAGGAAAATTGTTGAATGTTATAGTGGCAAAGAATGGGATAGAAGAATAAATGTATTAATAAAAAATTGGGAGCTGGAGAAATGGAGAACTAATATAGAGAGTAAAAAGAATCTAAATATATAAGTTAACAGAATATTGGGTGTGAGTTAATTTACAATAATAACAAGGAAAGTAGTCTACTGTTTAAGGCTTGAACAAGATCATTAGCAACAATGAAATATACAACTAAATGGAGAAATGTGATCAAACTTTGTTAGTCATGACGTCAGTGCAGCTGCCTTGCAAGCAAGCAGTTGGTTGCAGACGGTTGATGTGGGTTTGCCTCCGGACCAATGCTATGACATATAGAAAAAAAAATAGAGAAATGTGGGTGATTCAGTCTGCAAGTTATGAAAATATTAGGCGTCTGCTAATTCAATGTAAATTCTTACAAGTAGAAAGGCTACAAATACTGAAGTTGTGGGAGACTAAATATAAACAAAATAAATATACAGAAAGTTGATTCTTAGCTTTTATGCTAGGTTTGGAAAAAATAAGGGCTATCTAAATATAAAGGCTATAGAGTGGACAAAGATGAATACCTTGGATATAGAAGGATAGAAAAGAATATGGAAAAAACTTAGAATGGGGAATGGGAAGGTAAAGTAAGATGGCTAACAGGTTTCTCTGGGCATAGTGGCTGAGAGATTCTTGACTTCAATAAATAAGCAGCCATATCACATCACATCAGTTACTGTTTTAACTTCAAATTGACCAAGAAGTAGGTCAGAATAGACTATGACCATATTCCATTGACTTCTAGCATTGATTAGATACTTATGATTCCAAATATTGTTCAAATCTTTAAGCTGCAGAAAAAAACAAGATTTAATTGTCCAAAACGTTTTATTTTTACATAACTTAGTCTGAATTTTATTGAAAATCTTTGTTTTCCACTTATATCAATTACTCAAACTAGAGAATCCATACTTGTTTCATAAAAAAAAAAAAAAACATGTGAAAGTTACATGTGACTCTGAGTACACTGATGTATATATATTAAATCCTTTTTTTAATTTTTATCACATCTGTGCCACTTATGGTAAGCTTTAATAAGTAATAGATGCCAGATTATTATGATTAGTAAAGCTCAATTCTATGCTGACCTATCCAATACCAGACTAGTATCTAGCTTATGGCCTTTATCACTAAGAAGCTTTAACTTTGAAACAGTGCAAGGAAATCTTTAGGATCTAATGGACCTTTCTTCTGGCAGTCATCATGTGATAGAGTCATGTTGTTACGTTCTTTCTTACTATTGTAATGTATAAAGAATTATGAACTCCGATAATGTATAAAGCAGTATAAGTTTGTATGCGGATATAATTAATCAGAAATAAAAGAATATTAAACCCAATCTAGAAAGTTATAACATGTAATACTTAAAATTTTGCAAAAATGTAAAGTGATATGCTAATTTGCAGAGAAGCAATAATGTAATTGTAGGGTTTTGTATAAAAATGTACATGGAAATTCAACTATAAGTTTTGCACTCCAGAAAAAATATATTAGAGAAATATATTTTAGATTGATAACTAATAAGAATTTAATTAGTGATTAAATTTGCGTGGAGTGTAATTATGGAAAATATTTACATATTTGCAATTAGAAAATTGCGTTTGATAATTGCCAAGAAATATTTGTTAATTAAAAATATTTCTTAATACAATGGTTAACTGATTAAAAACACTAATGGGAAATGCAAGACTGATAATGGTCAAGAATGAAGCCTGGATAACCGAGACCAAAAGGCGGATATAAATAATTTGAATAATAAAGTGCGTGGTTCTCATTTCCGGTGAATTTACCAAGTAAATGGGTGCTGAGAGATTTTAAGTGTCAATGGCCGAAAGAAACTTAAGTAGCGGTGCAGCGTTCTAGTGCGAAGTCAACGTGTTCGCGAGCAGCAGCAGAACTAGGCCAAAGAGTTTGTGAAGTCGTGCAGAAAGTAGACGGTTATGAAGTGCGTCGTAGGAAGTGAACCAAAAGTGAATTATATATATACTGTGTTTTATGTGTAGTGATAACTTTTCACTATTAATTATTTTTCGTCATTTATTTGTGGTTTTATTTATTGTTTTATTTGCTGGTATTCTGAGTCCTTGCGATTTCGAATACATAACAGTAATTATGCAAATTAGAAAAATCAAATGAAAAACTGCTGTATTAGATATATATGGCCAGATCAGTTGCCTTACGTAAGAGCAGTGAACATGACCACAAAACAAAATGAGTTGCTAAACATACATGCAGTCCAGATGTAGAAGAATCAACAGAGATTAAAATGTGCAGTGAAATAGAATGCAGCGTTAAAATTAATTCTGCGAAATACAGTACGTGCATATACTTATATAAGAGCAATGTAACAGCATAATTTGGAGAATATTAGATTCCCTACTTTAAATGTAAAGTTATTTGTGAAGGCAACCAGCAAACCGCTAGCTGAAGTTACTGATACTTTACTAATATATACTTTTTCTTAAGTTTAGATTTATCGCATATTTATTTTCTAAAAATAGAGTATACAGCTGTTTTAGAGAAACCTGGTTTATGTACCCATCACTGATGAAATTTTATTGGTTTATATTAAAACATTTCTTACTACCGTGTACTATATTTCTCTTGTCAAAGATCTAACCTAAATAAATAAACAAATTATTTTTTTCGATTTTCAATCTTTAAGCTTGTATATTTTTTAAAACTCTCTATATTATTTTATATTAATGTTTAGTATACTGAAAATGTAAAAATACATTTCGATTTACTTTTGTTTAATAATAATATCTAAACATTTCATGAAGTTATTGTTTTAACACGAGCGTTATAGAGAATGCAAGCATGTATTGTCAACGAAACATTCTACGGCTTGAAAAATGGATTTTAAGTTTGTTTCCCTAATCTTAAAAAGAGCGTTGGGATACAATGTAACGATTTAAGTTCGAAATTAATTTGTAAAAGTATGGTTTTTATCTAAACGAATTTGAATGTGTAAATAGCATAAACTATTAGCCCACAAGAATGTCTTCTTTTTTGAAAAATTTCAAGCAAAAGTTTAAAACAAAAAATCAGCATAAAGTTAAAAGTGCCGAAGAAAACGAGTTAAAATCTCAGTTGCTCTCGAATGCGGAGGAGAATGCTAAGCTAAACGAAAACGAAATCGGCGACGGAAGTAGTCTGACAAATTACTTGGATACAAAGATAACGGAAAACTATCTAACGAAACTCAGTGAGCACGTGGTTGAAAATGAACCGAACTTGAAAGAAAAAGACCACAACATTTCTAAAAACAAGCATAATGATAAAAATTGTCCAGAATCAATCCAAGAATACTGCTTGCTATGTAATCAAATTATTACCTCCAAAACTAAAATACAACACGAAAGCAAATGCAAAAAGCCCTCAGTAAGCAAAAGCGAAACCCATAAGTTGAAGTCAGTCCTTGTAGATGACGTTAATAAACATCGTTCAGCAAAATGCATCTTGGAAAAAAAACATCAAAGCTTGTCCGATGAAGAAAGTTATACTTCGCAAAATCACGAGGAAGTTAAGAGAAATAACGTCAATTACAATCAGATTGAAAATACCAACGATATAGCTTCGCAGTGTTATGAAAATTTTGCTGAATCGAAAAGTTCAACTGAAAATGTGTGTGAACTTGATAAAAAATTAGCAGCGGAAAATATAGATTCGGGAAAACCGAATGACATGTATCAAGATAAAGAGTTATTTGAAACTGATGAAACACTATTAGATAAGTATAATGATGACAAAATTCATCGTAATAAATCTCGCAAGACCATTAAATATTTGGACTCTGACATGCCGGATCAGATGCAAACTGATCTCGTAGACTTAGTTAATCAAGCTTTGCAAAAGTGTTCTTCTCATTTGGAAATTGCTATTTTTTTGAAAAAAGAATTTGGGGAAAAATATGGTCAGAAATGGCAATGTGTTGTGGGGAATCGCATGAATAGTAGCATAATTCACCTCCCCCGCCATTATATATTTATCAGTGTTGGTTCTTTGAATATCTGTTTATTCAAAGTGGTTTTTTAAAACGCCATTAATAATTTAAAACATTTTTTTTCTTATGCTGTCAAGTCGTAGAATTTGCAAAATCTTTCGAAAAAAAAATTAGTGTTTGTCTGTATAGTAACTTGTATTACGAATTAAATATTTGCATAAGAACTTTGCCGATAAGCGAAATGTTTACGCATCTGACAATAAAAAAAAACTAATAAAATCTGTTTTTTAATAGACTAAGTTAGTCTCTTTTTAATTACAATAATATTTTCCACACACACCTCTCTATTTTTGCATTTTTTTTTTTTAATTTTTGATATGAGATGGTCATAAAATCATATTCTGATTTATTTATTATTAAACAAGGCAAAACTCTCCATACAGTAGTGCCACCCTGTGCCAATCAGAGTAATCAATGGATGCCAGAAGGATTGTGTATAAAATCCCTATCTAACGCCTACTAATCCAATATCCCCAGACTAGTTTCTGGCTTGTGGACATCATCAGTGAGGAGCCTTAAATCTGAGAGCACTGCACCTAGATCTTAGGATCTAATGCAACCCTCCAGCAACCATCTTTTATCTCCACTTAACTACAAAACCTTGAGACTGAAATTGAAAACACAAGTGATATTTTCAATCTAAGCTCAATAGCTTATATAGTCATATGGGTCTGAACTCAATTCAGTACCCATACATTTTGGTGGCTTTGGCTCTTTAACAATCATAGCCACCACTATCCTATTAGGCAGGATTGGCTGATTGGCACAGGGTGGCACTACTGTATGGAGAGAGTTTTGCCTTGTTTAATAACAATTATGTGCTAGTATGAGATAGTGATCATGTGATGTTTAGTGATTTATTTATTATTCCAATTTGTTTACAGTTTTTTTTTAGTTAACAAAAATACACACTAATTTAAAGCTTGCTTTCAAACCTAAATGCTTCAGACTGGCATAGATATACAGAAAGACAAATAGAGAAGAGGGTGGACCGTCCTTTTCTGTAAAATTCTTTATGTGTTTACGGTTTGATCGCTATTCAGACAGCCATTATGATTGGCTGTCAGATAAGTTTTATAATCATAATAAGTGTGAGGGGTTTGCAGCCTTTCAATTTAATTAGAAAATAGAAATTTAATAACTTAATTCCAGCTGCTTGTTCTTTTATGCACTGATATATATACACCTGTATGATAACATTTATACACCTTCATTAAGCACTTTTTAAAATGCAATCAAATATTATAAAGCTCTGATGAAGATGGCTGGTCAATTGAAAAGGTAAAAAAAATGTAAAGGAATAAAAATTTTATTTGATTACATTGTAAAAAGTGATTAATGAATGTGTATAAACAATATTATAGAGAATTTAGTAATACGAAATATGGATATTTATGAATTTTGGAATATTAGTTTTGAAACTCACGAGATACCATACAACAGAAAAATGTGTTTGTGGACACACATCTATTAACACAATTATATTCTAAACTAATTTTTCATTGATAACAGTACTGAAATTCACCTTCAAAAATTTAAACATATAGTTATTTGGTTACAGAAAGGAGTTTCCTATTAACTGAAAGGAGACCCTTTGATTCCTTTTTAAAGTCTTAAAGAAACTGAGTAAGGAAAATTTCTAACATCCATACATTACTATTGTTGCAGGTGATATTACTGTATGATTCATTTAGTATATGAACATGGTTGGTCTGTTTACTAAAAAACAGCCAACTTTGTGAGTTTATTGACTTTATACCTCCGAGTTTAAGCTGAAGAACCATTTAAGCCAATAAACATCACATGACCACCTCCTCTTATGATTGTGTATAACTGTTGTTAAAACAAGCATGAGTAGGCACTAGATGGGGATTTTATGCACAAGCCTTTTGGCATCCATTGATTACTCTAGCTTGCTGTGTGTGTCAATATATATAGTGAGTGTCGCCTGTTTTAATAAAGAAACATCATAGTCTTTATTTTCAGTTGCTTAACAATTCTTAACTGAAATATCTATCAGTTGAAGGCAGAATAATTATATATCTGAATGAGATCTTTTTTAAATAAATATTTTTAATCATGACAGAACTAATTTAAATCCATTATTCCAAGAAGGTTGTAAAGTTGCTAGTCAAGGCCAAAGGTCAAGGATGCTAAGAATCCTTGATTGTTAACCTAGGGTGCCATTTAGAGATGATCTTTTATTTAGATACTGCAGCTTACTTTCAAGTGAAGTAAGATTGCATGAACTGTACGCAATCAAGCGACCAAGCCTGGCTAAGTAACTAATATCACATCTTAAGAGTAAGAATATGTCTCCTCATATTTTTACTAGGATGCTATTCATTGTTTAATAAATCATAAATAAATAAAAGAGCGAAAATTTTAATATTAGAAATATCCAATAAAGAATCCCGAGATCTTATTGTAATTAATGACGAAAAAGAAATTGTTTTAGCAAAAGAAATTATTTTGACAAGTAAAGTGGCACAAATAAGACTTAAGAAATATTATTATCCTTTATCAGGAGTTTTGAATTGTAAATCAGATTATTGCAATGAAATGGTGAGAATAGTGATGGTGAGATGTGTTGTTATACTGGGGGGGGGGGGGGTATAAAAATATGAGAAAAAATATGTTATAACCTAACTACTCTTTGGTATGTGCTTTCAATATTAAGATGCATTTATATTTTGACAGAGTGAGTAGAGAGTTCTCTTAAAATTTATTCACTGTGAATTAGCATATTTATAATGTTTAGTTATTAGTCTTCTTACCCCAATAGCTCTTTTTATTTTTGCATATGTCATGAGATCCCACTGAGCTTGACCAATATGTTACCATTTATTTAGCCGAGGTTATTTATTTTTCCATACTGGTTTGTTCACTCTTTTATAGGTTATATAATTTTGGCAATTTGAAGGCAATTGTCATTTTTTCTTTTTAGGTTATAATATATGTTATAAAATACTATGAGGAAGAACATTATGTCACATAGATTAGTACCTCCACATATAATAGCCATCAGCTTGGATTCGAATCTGGATAAAACATGAATATTTTTTAAGAAGTTGAGAATTTCAACAAATTTTTTTCCCAACAAATAACTGGATCAAAACTAATTCCATTAGTCATCCAATTATTAGCCACAAAATGGACATCTATTATCAGCTAAAGAAGATAAAACAAGGAAGGACAAATCTCAAGCTCCTCATCAACTGACAATAAACTAGACTGGTGAGAAATAACTTTTCATTCACCATTTCCCCCAAAAACATATCTTATAAGGCTGTTGCCCTTAAATGGCTATTTTACCTCAACTTACTGCATTTTTGTATTGGGATTTTAATTAGTTATAGCTATATAGTTTTTATCAAAAGAGCAGTGGTATAGCTCTTTCTGATTCCTTAAAAAAAAAAATTTGATTTCCAGAAATGTATCTATGGATCTGATAGGGTGAGGTACTTAAGTTTTTGTACATTTTTGCTTAATATGATTGTTGCTTTTAAATATCACATAATCACTATTTCTTGTGCTAGCACATTACTGTTATTAAAACAGGCAAAACTCTCCATACAGTAGTGCCACTCAGTGCCAACCAGAGAAATCAATGGATGCCAGAAAGCTTGTGCTTAAAATCCCTATCTAGTGCCTACTCATCCAATATCTCCAGACTAGTTTCTGTCTTATGACTTTTGTCAGTGAAATAAATAATATCCATCTTAAGCATTAAGTCATCATTCAATTGGTAAGACATGATTGAATATTAAGATGTACTCATTGTTGGGACAATATTATAATATGATTAGTATGCATAAATGTTGGATTTCTTGTAATAATGCTCAAAGCTCCTCACTGACAAAGGCCACAAGCCAGAAACTAGTCTGGGGATATTGGATGAGTAGGCACTAGATAGGTATTTTATGCACAAGCCTTCTGGCATCCAATGATTACTCTGACACTGAGTGGCACTACTATATGGAGAGTTTTGCCTGTTTTAATTGTTGCTTCTGTGATTAAAAGGTTAGTCAGGTTAATATTCAGAATACATCTAAATTTAAATATTTATGATAAACATTTTTATTTCACCAGAAAATTAGTAGTAGGGGTACTTAGTTAAATCCATAATCAATATCAAATCGTTCTATGACATTCCTATTATTAAAAATTCACATATTCCTTTCGTTTTATTGTCTTGTTACTCTGAGTTACATGGTACAGATGTAGAAGAGCAGATACTGGAATTCAAGATCCATGGATCAAATCCAGATCTGTCCCTCTTTTGTGCTCAAATTTTCTGTGAATTCCTGAGCAATAAACTATTTGATTATTATAATCATTTTGTATATCAGTTCAACCCAGTCTTCAAATTCCTCATTTCTTAGTACACTATCAATATATCATCTGGTAAAAAGATAATATACTGAGTTCCATTAAGGTCTTCAGTATCACTATTTAAAAGCAATTATTAAATCATATTAGTTAATTACAACATTGAAAGAGGTAATGATTTGCATAATAATTTAAATCCTAATATTTGCCCATCACTGGGAAAATTGATATTACGGCTAGCTTTATAAGATTTCTCAGATTTCAAATATATGGATAAATCTGATTCAACAGAACTTCTACAATATTAATGATATTCTAATGGTCATTCACCTGCATGTTTCTATGTATGCTATTTATTGTGATAATGGCTATAAAATGATTTCTTTTTAAATAAAATTAAAAAATTTCAGTGTTTAATCGTATGCTTGAGGTTCTTTAAAACAAACTAAATATTTACTCCCTTTTTATTACTTTTTTGTATTACTATAAAAATGTACTACTTCGTTCCCTCTTCTGTCGTATATAATCATCAAAGTATTATGCTAACACTAACATATGTTTTCTTATCCCATTTTAATAACTGTTTCATTAGTTCCAAAGCCTTATTCACATTTCACAATCCAATGTATATTTAGCCATTTCATTTTTAATTCTGTCCAAAAATTTCTGAGTTTTCTAGCCAATACAAAAGGCCCTTTTAAAATATTGTAGCAAATATAAACATCTTTCCAAATTATTTTATTAATCATCATCATCATTTTCAAGTATTCCACTTTGGATGATGTTTTCTCCAAGTTTAATTCAATTTCTGCTGTCCATAACCGTTTTTCTTCACATCACATCAGTAAACTTCTTTTATCCCATTAATCTCACATGTATCTGTTAAGTCTTTTACAATCTCTTGTGATCCAATTTAAAATTTCATCCATCCATCTGTAATCATTCTTTCTACAGTATTTCCATCCCAGCCCCATTGCAATGATATCAGTGACACTGGTTTGTTCTCTCACTCATGTCCTCCATTTTCAACCTTGTTTTGTTATTCTTAACATATATATCTCCATATTTCATTCAGTGATCTAAAGTCTCCATATTATTTCTTGAGGAAGAGTCCAAGTTTTATATTCATAGGTAAAAACTGATAAAACAGATATTAAAAACCTTTTCAATAATGTATTTCCTTTAATACTAAGTTAATTCTATAAAAACACTCCATCCAAGTTTAATTCTATGATTAATTTCATCCATTATATTTTCATCAAAGTAAATAATCTGACCAAGGAATTTGTAGATGTTAACTTCTTCTAATTCATAATTATTAATCTTTATTTTTTCTTCTGAGATAATCCATTAAATGTTACATTAGTCTTTTTATCATCTATATTTTGTCCTACCAAAATCACACTTTTCTTTATTTTGCTGTAATATCCTATAAATACAATTTATCCAAACCACTTTGAACACTTTTTAGCAAAACTTCTTTTATTTGTACATATATACATACACCTACGTTTTGACTGTCCTGCAGTCTTCTTCAGAGCCAGTTCATTTTAATTTAATGAACTGGCTCTGAAGAAGACTGCAGGACAGTCGAAACATAGGTATATGTATATATGTTCACATAAAAGAGTTTTGCTAAAAAGTGTTTGAAGTGGTTTGGATAAATTATATTTTGTTCTATTTTTTACTTTCTTTTGATACCTCTTGCAATATTTCTTAAAGATCTGAAACATTATTTACAAAGAATAACATAATTTGTAAATTCTAGATGATTTAAGTAATTTCCATTTACTTTTACTCTCTTAGCATATCTTTTAAACCATAAAAATAATTCTTGTAAAATTGCTATAAAAAGTTTTGGAGATATGAAATCACTCTGTCATATGTCATTTTTTAATGTTAATCATCTTAGAGTCACTCTACAATCTAATCATTGCTGTTGCATTTTAATAAATATTCTTCAAAGTCTGACAGTAACCCATGTCTATGTCTTGATGATTCAAAACTTTGGAAATGCTTTTAGAATAAAATGTCTTTTCATAATCATCAAATCCAAAGCATAATGGCAACTCTTATTCGTTGGTCTGTTCTATGACTTAATACCTAGATACGGTGCACTAATTTAAAATCACTTTTAAAATCCAATTTCTTTTGATTGATTAGAATGCAAAATTTGCTGGAGACAAGTTGTATTTACATTGGATAAAGATTTTGTATAGAAATGGTAACAGTTTGGTAAATCTGTAATTTCCAATATCTTTTTTTAACACGTTTTTTAAACATCAATATTATTATTGCATTATTTCAATCATTTGCTACATTTTTATCATTTAGACATTTGTCATATAGTTTTATCAACAATTTTTCTATTGCTTTGATTTCTTTTAAAACATCATAATTCCATCATTTTCTGAATCTTTTTCCGTCTTCATAGACTTAATTGCAAATCTCACCTCTTCATTTAAAATTTTTGACAATTCAGAAGATTTAGTAATTAGCCACTAAAACCAAGACATATGATCGCCATTTCCAATGCTTACATAAGCTGTTAAAACAGTAACAAACTCTTCATACAGTAATTCCAGTGCAAACCATAGTAATCAATTAATGTTATAAGATTTGCACATAAAATCTCTATCTAGTGGTTACTCATCCAATATCTTCATAGTAATTTCTAGCTTATGGATTTCAACAGTAAGATGCCTCAGATCTGAAAGCAATGCACTTATATCTTTGGATTTAATACCGCCAGCAGCCATTTTTTACCTATTTAGCTAATTATAAAGCTAGGAACCCAAAATAAAATACAATAATATTAAGATATTGAACTGGGTTCAAATCTGTATGACTATAGAAGTGAATTAGCTTGGATTGAAAACATTATTGTGTTTTCATTTTGGACTTCTACCTTTATAGTTAGCTAAAAAAGTAAAAAATGTGTGTGGGGGGTGCATTAGATCAAATGATCTAGGTTCAGTGCTATCAAATCCAAGACTCCTCACTGATGAAAGCCACAAGCTAAAAACTAGTTTGGAGATATTGGATAAGTAGGCATTAGATAGAGATTTTATGATCAAACCCTCTAGCATCCATCAATTACTATGGTTTGCACTGGTGGCACTACTGTATGGAGAGTTTTCTTGACTTCATTTAAAAAGAAGCTACAGTACATATCACATCACATGACATGTGTGGACAGCAAAGGATGCAATTTAAGAAGAAATGGGATGGCCAAGTTTTTATTTGAGAGATGCAAAAAGTAAAATGAAAATGTTTAGTAGGTTGCAGTTTATGAATAATAAAAGAATAGCCAAAATAGTATTGAATTGGGTTATGAGTGAAGGGCAGGCAACAAGATGGGTGAGAAAGGTAATGCGGTATGCAAAAGATTTGGGTAAAAAATTTATATCAATATTCTTGTACAAAAGGTGGGATGATTGTTTTAGGAGGATTGTTGAGTGGTATAGTGATAAGGAATGTGATAAAAGAATAGATGCATTAATAAAGAATAGGGAATTGGAGAGATGGAGAACTAGTGTAGAGAGTAAAAAGAGTTTAAATATATATAGAAATAAACAGAATATTAGGTGCGAGTTAATATATGATAATAATAAGGAAAGTAGTTTATTGTTTAAGGCTCCAACAGGATCTTTACCAACATGAGTAAATGGAAAAATATGGGTGATTTAGTCTGTAAATTATGTAAGGAAGGAATAGAAAATATTAGGCATCTGTTAATTGAATGTAAATGCTTAAAAACAGAAAGGGTACATATAATAAGGTTATGGAAAAATAAATATGAAAAAAGTGATTATACAGAAAGTGGATTATTGGTTTTTATGCTGGGTTTGGGAAAAGATAAGGTGGATTTAGATATAAAGGCCATAGAGTTGACAAAGATTATGTTGTGGAAATGGGATGGAGCAAAATATGGGAAAACTAGACTGAGGAATGGAAAATAAAGTGGCTAACAGATTTCTCTGGGCATAACTGCTGAGAGATTCTTGACTTTGTTTAAGGAGAAACTATAGTACATCACATTACTGTTTCTAAGATTTTGCAATTCTATAATAATTTGTTTTCTTGTTCTTTATTACTATAACATTCTTTATAGAGCTCTTCCACACATTTTATGATGTCATCTCTCTTTTTAGTAAGAGTTCCACAATTTCTTCTTATTTCAAAAGTAACTTTTCTTTCAATACCAAGCTGTTGTTTTACATTCTTGAGACTAATTTTTTTATAGCTTTTCTTATCAATTCATAATTATATTTTATTATTAATTTTTTTCGATTATTTTGCAAATCTCTAGACGTGACAATTCTTCCTAATGAATCATTTAAAAATACTTCCATTTCTTCTCTTTTCTTCATACATTACTTTGTCTCAGTAGAAAACAAATGCTGCTTTTTTGTACTAGCTATCTTTGTTGCAGTTCTTAATAGTGATCCAGTTACCTTCTTATTGATTTCATTTATATCTAAACCATCTTCAAAGTTTGTTAATAATTTAAAAGGATCTCTGAAAGTTCTAATTAAAACTCATTGTAGTGTTATTGAAGATTTAGGAATATTAATTGTTAATACTGTTTTTCTTAATAGTTTTTCTCTCTCACTAGTTTTGCATCAACACTTATTTGTCATCTTACTAACTGATGGTCACATCCTATTTTGATTCTATTAAGAACATTACAATATTGAAATACAAATCTTCTGTTAATCAAAATATAATCCAATTCTGCTGTATTTTTATTTGAATACTTAATGCTCATTCCACTTAGCGGTTTTTTTAAAAAAAAATCATAATATACAATTTTTTCCCCTTTTCTGAAAACTCTCATTTTTAGCACCATAACCAAATTTAACTATAATTGTTTGTTAATTCCAGCATTAAGAATACCATAACAATTTTAAAATGTAAAAGCATGTTTGTACATCCATATAAAAATCTTCTATTTCTTCATCATAGTAAGAACTTGGAGCATAAACCTGAATTATTTGCATCTGTTATCTTCCATTAAGTTGAATATATTCTGTTGATATACTGTCAATCTCCACAATGTTGTTCATCCACTTTTTAGTTACAATGAATCCTATTCTACTTGTGCTACCAGTATTAGTACCTTTGCAGTAAAATACATGTTCACATTTCAAATCCATATCTCTTCATCATCTGACTTCACAAAGTCCAACAATGTCCTATTTAATAATAAACAGTTCTTCCATTTATAATTATAAGATTCTAAATAAAAAGTCATCGCTGAAAGGCAATTTGGATCTGTAATTAGGAGATTCTGTAATAGGGGTTCTCAACCTTTTTGATCTCTGCACCCCCTTGACTTTAGTAAATTATCCAGTACCCACTATTCATTATAATAGGAAATAAACTAAGTTTTCATAAAAGTTTTATTCAGTAAATAAATTTTAACTGGACACTTTGATTTAATGAATCCTGCAGTGAGACAAATGTCTATACAACCTTACTGTGTCTATGTCCAAAATGAGACCTGAAAGGTTGCTGGTGTGGCTACCACCAGTACCAATATGGAATAACCTGGAAATGTTAATAACATAACTGTTTTTGGTATATATTAATAGCATAATAAATTTATTTACCTGTGATTTACTCTATCTCCTACAAGCTTCCCATACCCCCTATGGTACATCTACCTCAGATTGGGAACCCCTCTTCTATAAATATGTGCACTACAGTCCAGGTATAAAATGTTCATTTGCTATATCAAAAAATATGACAGACTTTTAATAATCCATCCCATTCTTTTTTTTTTTTGCTTTCTATTTCAAGTCTAATTCCAATTAGGTATGATTATTTATTCCATCTAATAATTTTTTTAGCTATGCGCACTCCTTTAAGACAAATATTTCCCATTTCTTATTCTTCAGTTTTACCCTTTCCAGTGAAATGTTCCTAGATTTTTTCTCACTGAATTTTCCCTAATTCTTATATTTGCACACTTTCTTAAATAACAGCTCAATACTTTTATACTATTAACAAAATCTACCATATTACCCATAAAAAAGAGAACCACCATGATATATATTCTTTTGCTAATCACGATAAAAGTCCTTACCTTTATACACGATCTTAACTAAGTTTATATCTTAATATACAATACTAACACATAATAGTGAATAAAATTTATTTGAAAATAGCATGCATAATAGTTTGATAAGGTTAGGGCTGTTTATTATGCAAACATCCAGTCAGTTTGCCATAGAGATCTTTGAAAGATAATTTTTAAAATCCTCAGAATTCAGTTATTTGCTACAAACTGTAGATTGGTGAATTATTGGATTGTCTTTGATTACAGTAACTGTCAAATTAAATCAATTCTCTGGATAATGTGTATGCACTTATTTAACAATAGATAGTCCATATTCAAGGATATTGTACAATTAGACCTCCTTTAGAAAAATTTTGAAGTATTAACATGAATATTGCCTATTATTGTTGAATGCTAATTGAGATAAATTATTTCATTTGCTCCTAACCTTTATTAGAGTACATTGTGTTTGTTCTATCAGATGATAATGTTGTTGATCAAGAACCAATTTCACTATTTATTTAGTGTATGATTTTTTATAGTTAATTATTCACAAACATTATAAAAGATTCTATATTCCCTAGTAGCCTTTATTAAGTTATTCAATTCTATCCATTACATGCATAAATTGGACAATTACTAACTTCGTGATTCATGTTCTGTATTTGCCATAATTCCACAAATTAGAGCCTAAGCTTTGATCCAGAGACTTTTACCTCTTGAGACTGATAAATGTTGAACTAAACAGTACAGAATAATTCCATTTTTGACATAATAAGTGTAAAGATCACGAGTGATCCTTATCTTGTTGATGAGACTTTAGTAAGTTGTTTTTATTGCTAAACTGAAAAAAATTTGAGATGCCTCACAAGAATTCCATTTTTCAGATCACAATTCCTTGTTTGTTTGAATGGTTTCTTCATAGAACATCCAAAAAGAAGAGTTTGATTTGAAATATGTTTCAAATTAGTAGTAGTATCTAATTATCTATTTCAGGGGTGGCCAACTTTTGTGTTCATATGATCTACTTTTTTATTTTAAAAATGTGTAGCGATCCAACTTGTTGTCATAGGTGTAGTCTAAGTGAAGGAAGGTGTGAAATACATATTTTTATAATTTTTAATCTCGATTTAATGTAGCTAACGAGCCAAAAAACTCATGTCCGGGAGAATTAAAGCAACACGAGTAATTATTAACAATATTTATTAATTCAAATTAGCTACATTAAATCAAGATTAAAAATATTATTTTCAATAATGATACAGCTTAGTGGACTTCACCTATCTAGAATTGAAAAAAAATTTAGAACTAAAACAAAAAAAAACTTGAAAATCTTGACTTAATTTGTTTCACTAATTACCTGACAGCTCTTGCCAGATTGGCCTCGCGATCGACCAAAAATGGCTTTGTGATCAACCGCTCACGATTGACTTGTTGGACATCCCTGATCTATTTAATAATTTTTATACATTTTCTGTACAGCAGCTTATCTTGTGATTTCCATTGAAGAAATATCTGAAAAAATGGGAAACTAAAAAGAAATACAAATGACTCTATTGCTCGGGAGTTCATAAAAAAATTGAGCATGAGAACTACAAGTGCCAGAATCGATCCTGGGACCTCCTGATCTTAAATTGGATGCTTTACCAATTGTGTCAAACCATGCAGGATAATAAGAAACTAATGCACAAATATGGTCTTGCCTATAACAGCAAAATTTTTTATGATAAATTGTGTAATTACAAGTTTAGTTTGAGACTAAGTTCATGCTAAAAAAAATGTTGATAGAGATTTTGCATTACAATACATGCTAAGAAAAATGTTGATAGAGATTTTGCATCACAATACCTAGTAGCGACAATCAGCTTTTAAAAAAATTGTTTCTAGGAATTAATTTGATCTTCAGTAATGTGAAAAACAGACTACAATTCAAATGATCTTCAGTAATGTGAAAAACAGACTACAATTCAAAGTATCCTACTCCAAGTACTCAGAAATAGTCTTGAACTATAGCTGAGGTATCTGATAGGATGTACAAATTTGTATTCAGTCTATAAACTATTTATCTGCCATTTATATGGAAAGTTGACATTTTCAGGATTAGGGATAAGATCCCACTCACTGAAAAATGTTTCTGAATTTTTCTTATCCTTATTACAATAATTTTTGATTTCCAGAAAGGATCTCCTTTTGTGAATACAAGTCAAAGTCTCAGTTTAGATGAATTTTCTGAATTCTGCTGCTCAAAGTAACACTGCTGATTGGCTCAATTAAAATAGGTAGGAAGCAAATCCTGTAGGAAAGCATTCTGGAAAATATTGTATTTGCTACAATTACTATTTTTAGACATTTGAATTTTTCTGTTAAAGAGCATTTTGACAAGTAAATTAAGTTTTTTTTTTAACTTAATAACTTTAGAAACTTATAGAAATCATTTCCCAATTAAGAGTCGCAAACTTAGATCAATAATTATGATACTATGGGGTTTGAATATCTTCTCAATGTAAATATTTAATGATACAGCTTAACTCCTGCTTGAAAAAAGATTCTTCAACCACAGGCAAAATTCTTATTAAACTCATTCATTAAAAAAACCTGGAAGTCATTGAACAGCCACCATATCCCACTCGATGGTGCCGTTTTCGCGCTAAAACACATAAAAATGCCATTTCTGCGGCCGACACGTTCGAATCCACATTTTCTATAATACAACTTTTTTATTGTGCTACAGATTGCAGGCCGCTATGTCGCATCACAGTACAGCATGTATGTCGTGTCGCAGCAAATAAATTTGATGAATTCGCATACTTCATACAATTATTACAGCTTGGTGTGAGAGTGTATTTGAATTTGATGGAAATGTGGTTTTTATTGAATTTTTTTTTATTTTAAAATATTGAAATGTTCAGATTTTGTAAAGTAATAATTAACAGACTTTTTACACTGTAGTGTATTGAAGTTTTAAGTGGTAAATGTTGACGAGATATAGGTGTAAAGTGAGTTAGAATTAGGTAACGCATCAAGTAACGTCTGTTCGTAACATTCCACGAGACAAACAATATTCTACCGTGTGTATATTTTTGAAATAAAAAAGAGCGCTAACAAAAAATATCCAGTAAGAAAACTACAATTGTACACTGTTTTTTTAAATGTCATAAAAAGCATATATTATAAACATGGTTAATAAGTAAAGAAGACATTTTATATATATTTGTTGTTGTTAAAAAAGTTTTAGTTTCTTCTTTTCTCCGACTACTGTTATAATTTGTTAAATATAGTTTACGTTATTGTTATTATTTATTTTATAGATGTTAGTAAAAAAAAATATTTACAAAAATACGATTTTGATATTTTCTATTTTAGCATTACAAACAACAGAACCCTAAACCTAAAACTAACCCTAATTCAACCCTAAAACTAACTCTAAAACTAACCCTAAACCTAACTAACAACTTTTACTTTTAGATGTCATTCTATTTGAAATAAAAAATAGCGGTAATATCGGTTTGTCTGTAAAAAAAAAAAATTAAAACAAAGACTAAAAAAGTAAAAAATAGTGATAACACAATAATATCTAAAGATGTAATATGTTGGACTATTTCCATCATTTATGAGTGAATATTGAATGTATAGAAAATTTTAAACTTTATTTAAACTTTTCAAATACAAACAACTTGTTAGTAATAACACACAAATAGACAATACAGGTTAGTAATTACACAACGTTTCGAGTAGTATTATTCTCCACTCTTCTTCAGGTGTTGCCGGCCTATATGCACAGTGACAATATTCGCTTAGAAGTTGAACTCGCACCTTTAGATTCTTGTATATTGAATTTAAGGCAAACGCTCTACCAACTGAGCTATTCTGTCAAAGGCAATAAATTCAATATACAAGAATCTAAAGGTGCGAGTTCAACTTCTAAGCGAATATTGTCACTGTGCATATAGGCCGGCAACACCTGAAGAAGAGTGGAGAATAATACTACTCGAAACGTTGTGTAATTACTAACCTGTATTGTCTATTGTGTGTTATTACTAACAAGTTGTTTGTATTTGAAAAGTTTAAATAAAGTTTAAAATTTTCTATACATTCAATATTCACTCATAAATGATGGAAATAGTCCAACATATTACATCTTATAATATACCATCATTACAAACCTTCAGACAAACACAATAATATCTGTTTCTCTGTAGAAATAAAATGTAAAAGGAAGACTAAGAAATTTTACTTTTTATTCCAATTATGAGTTTTTAAACAACAACAACAAAAAAAGCGTAACCCCAGTAAAAAAATCCGATAGAAAATTGATTTTTCTAATAAAGCAAACTAAAAAACATGAATTAAATTGTAATTTGTTTATTTTATTTTACATTTATTATTATCATTTAATTTGTATACGTTAATAAAAAATATTTAAAATTAAATAATATTTAAAAAAGACGATTTTCTTTTGTTTTTATTTTCGCATTACAAAAAACACATCAAAATGATTATAATTAATAACAGCCCGGACTGAGCATATTTTATAGTTTAAGCATGAAAACTGTGCCATCGAGTGGGATATGGTGGCTATACGACGACAACCATTTTCTTAAATGAATAATGTTAGTGAATATCTTTGCAATGCTTTAGCTTTAAGTCCTAAATTTATTAGAAATTCAAAAAATATGTTATCTGCTTCTAGGGATTTTCTGACTTAAGATTATATATAAATTTTATCTATAGTATTGGAAATTTCATTAATAGATAAAATACTAGTTCTCCTAGAGGTGCTTCTAGACTCATCAAGCATATACAGAAAGGACTAAAAACATTTGACTGGACCCTGTAAAGATTTGTTTCTCATGATTTTTCCTAGCACCATCAAACAAATATTAAAAATTTGAAATAATTTCTAGATCTTTTGAAAAAAAATATGGACTATAAAAAGTCAAGTTGATTCTGTTCTAGTATGGGATAGATTATTTTTCCTTTTTTTTGGAGCAACTTTTCAACAGTTGTTGTTGTGAATTTGTCAAATCTATGATAGTGAAAAAAGCATGGATGCGATTTTATTAATATTCTTTTCAAGATATGTAGCATATTGAGTGAATTTTAATTTAGATAAGATAAATTTCAAGAGTAATAAATAAAAGAATTAAATGATTCATTGCTTGGAAGTTCTTACAAAGTTTGAGCAGTTTAAGTGACAGGATTGAGCCACAATCTATGAACATTGATCTCCAAAGTTCATCTGTGTACCATAGATATACAGAAAATTTTTGGAGTAATAGGATTTTATTTGCGGTAACTATGAGGAAACTACATTTTAATGATATGAAATATAAATCTGAGTTTGCCTCTATGTTGCTCCCTGTTTGGCCTCATAGAGTTTGTTTTGGTGTTTAAAGTGATGTAATCTGAAAGATGAGAAACTGCTGAATATTTTAAGCTTCAGATCAATTTAAAAATGTCATTTTAAATATAGGGAATTTGAACTCAGACTTTCAAGCACCCTTCAACTATCCATACTATCTCATACCACTGATACACATGACCACACACATGTAGTAAAGATAATCACTAATATATGTATTTCATGCTGAACCAGCACTTATCAGTTGATCTAGATGGTCATGTGTGTCAGTGGTATGAGATAGTGTGGATAGTTGAAGGGTGTTTGAAAGTCTGAGTTCAAATCCCTATATTTACAATTAAGATCCAGATATATAAAGAATGCCTGTATTTCAAATACTTAACATCATTTTAATTAAAGTTTTACATCTTGGTATAAGTTCAGTCAATCTCTCCCTATTAATATATATAGATATGTAATAACTGATGATATGAGGGATTAAAGTGACATAATGTCTACATGGATATGACTATAATATCAAATCCAACAAGGGCTTTAAGCATTCCATCATCAATTTTTCACTGAAATGAATAGATGAATAGGATGAGAAGTATGATGCCTGCCATTAAAGTTTGAGGAATTGTTATCTTAATATAAAGTGAGGACTGATTACATATATATTTGTAGGGGGGAGGATATAATCTGGCTCAACTGATGAGTGCTAATTCTGCATGAAATACATATATTGGGGATTGTATATCTTTTTGGCAGGTGTAGGGTCATGGGTATTGGTTGCTTGCGATAGAGTGGAGAATGAATAGCTGGAAATATCCTGAGTTCAAATCCCTCAATATATATTTATTTTATGTTTATAAATAATTACTACTATTTCAGATACCTGTTTTTCATTTCCTCCCTTATTTTCATAATATTTTGTATTTTTTTTAGCTGTGCTTATATCTATTATTAATGTTCTCCCTATTTTGAATTTTTAACTAACACCGTTTAATTTTATATTATATAAATTCAGAAATACTTTTAGTTTGTTAATTTTATGCTTTATTTCTGTTATAATTAATATTTAAAAAAGATGATAAAGAAGATATTAAAAACTAAAGATCAATCAGTCTTTTATCAGTTTTATATAAAAAAATTTATATAAAAAAATTACCAAGATAATTACAACTCATCTACATAGAACTTTGGGTTTCAACTAACCAAAAGAACAAACTGTATTTAAAAATGGCTTTAGTACAGTGGATCATATCTAAGTATTGAGAGAGGTTATAGAAATGACAAATAAATGTGAGTTTTCATTATGCTTTGAATTTATAGATTATGAAAAGACATTTGATTCTATAAGCATTTCTTCAGTGATTAAAGCATTGGATCATCAAAGTATAGACTCAGGATATTGTCATATTTTGAAGAATATTTATAAAAATGCAACAGCAACAATTAGTTTATATGATATTAGGAAGATTAACATTGAGAAGGGTGTAAGATAGGGTGACTCCATACCTCCAAAACGTTTTACAGCAGTGGGGCAATAAGTATTTTGTGGGAATTAAAATGGGAAGCAAAATGAGTAAAAGTAAGTGGAGAATATTTAAGTCATTTAGATTTTGCAGATGATGTAGTTGTTTTTGCAAATAATACTCCAGAGCTTTAAAAAATGTTGCAAGAGTTATCAGATGAAAGTAAGAAGATAGGACTAAAGGTAAATGTTAAAAAGACTAAAGTAATGTTCAAGAAATTTTCTCAAAAGATGAAAAATAAAGATCAATAATGATGAATTAGAAGAAGTTAACTACTGCAAATACCTTAGTCAGATTATTACTACAGATGAAAACATAATGGATAAAATTAATCATAGAATTAAATTTGGTTGGAGTGTTTTTGGTAGAAACAACTTAATGATAAAAGGAAATATGACTATGTGTTTGAAAAAAAAAAGGTTTTTAATAAATGTGTTTTACTTATGGATCTGAGACTTGGACACTTAACTTAAGAGCAATATGAGACTTCATACCAGTCAAATAAATATGGAGAGATGCATTTTAGGAGTAACAATAAGAGATCAAAAAGAAATATATGAGTAAAAGAACAAACAAGTGTTACTGACATCATTGAAAGAATTAAGAGACTGAAGTGGAGTTGGGCTGGATATCTTACTAGAAGAGTTGATAATAGGTGAGCAGTTGAAATCTTAAAATGGATTCCAAAAGATTGTAAAAGAAAAGGACCATATGTGAGAAAGATGGATGAAATAAGGAAGTGCATGGGAATGATGTGAAGAAGATAGGCTAGAGGTCAGAGAAAGTGAATTGAACTTGAAAGACCTTAATTCTGCAGTGGATTGATAATGGTTGACAATGATGATGATGTACCTCTCATATGTAATAGACATATTATTTTAAATGGTTATGTCTTTACTAGCTTGACTTTAATGGAAAAGCATGTTTCAATATTCATAATTGATAGACCGTGTAATAATATATGGATATATTCATGAGAAAGAAAATATACTATTTCAGATTTCTATTTTTATTCAAGTGATACAATGTACCAAACAATAACAGATATTTTTTTCTGATTCTTCATAGTTTTCTTTATAAGAAATCAAAGATATAAAACAGATCATTGGGTTTTGCAATAAGTGATATCTTCTTAGACTAGGTATAGCAATGTAATGATGCTGCTGAAAATATTAAACAAACTTGGATAAAGTACTTTGAGGAAGGTGTCTTTCTTATTCTACATCTTATGTTAATCTCATATTTTCTAAACTAATCAAAAAAGGGAAACATTATACCCACGAATTTTAAGTAACTTCTTAAACATTTACCAAAGGAAATACCATGTTACTAAAGTAATTTTAATACTTAGTAATCAATCTCAGACCTAATAAATCACATTGTTGGAATAATAACCTTGAATTAAAACTTGTTTGGAAAAGATTACAATTTTTACTGAAGCAATGGATCTGAAGTCCAATCCATGCTTCACATCTTTCTATAAACTTAATTAGTATTGTAGACCTGAATTAAGTTTATAGTTCA
The DNA here is from genome assembly GCA_028023455.1 of Epiperipatus broadwayi. NCBI lineage: Eukaryota > Metazoa > Onychophora > Udeonychophora > Euonychophora > Peripatidae > Epiperipatus > Epiperipatus broadwayi. The sequence continues at coordinate 321,695 of JAQFVV010012470.1, forward strand.
ATATCAGCAGGGTTTTGCATTAGAGTTAAAAATAATTATGCTTATTAAATGTGTATTACATTTAAATATTTTGTTTTAAATAAATTTCATTCTATTAATAAAAATTGCTTAACCTATTAGTCAAACATATATATACATCTCGCGTATATATATGAGTTAATGCAAAATTCTGCTGAAATAAAATGCTTATTCTACTATAAAAAAAATAATAATATATTGTTGCTAAAATTTTGTTAAAATATTTAGTATGATTTGATTTTGAGATAAGCCCACCAACATTTCTAAAAGAATGTATATTTTAATTAGTTAAGCCCATTCAAGTCAAATTAAAGATGGCCTTCTCTTTCTTTCTTTTTAGTTAATAGAATTCAAACTTTAAAGAAAGAAATTTAGAGTAAAAAAGTAAAAGTTATTTTTAGAAAATGTTGCTTTGAAACAAAGGAGCATGGGGAGGCTTATCAAGATCTCAGATCATACAAACAATAGAAGGTAGCTGACAGAGAGGGTATAAATAGAAGTGAGAACAAAAGACTAGATTATTCAGATTTTTCCTTTTGAAGGATTTAGATTATTATTCAGATTTTTCTTTTTGAAGGATTCAGATTATTCAGATTTTTCCTTTGGAAGGATTTATTATTCAGATTTCTCTTTTTGAAGGATTCAAATTATTATTCAGATTTTTCTTTTTGAAGGATTCAGATTTTTCCTTTGGAAGGATTCAGTATTCAAATTTTCCTTGTGAAGGATTCCGTTGATTCAGATTTTGCTTTTGAAGGATTCATTCAGAGTTTTCTTGCTGGTTATTCCAAGTTTTCTTGAGAGTGCATTCATATTTCTTTTTGGAGAACTCTCTCCGATTTGCTTCACATTTAGCGTGTGCTCCAAAAAAGTTATACAGCTGTCGTTTTCAAATAATGGAGAAGTTTGAACATGCTCCAGTTAAAAGCCATAGTATTTTGAAGGAAATGAATATGCTCGGCTAGGCAAATAAATAGCTTTGCCTATCGCCAAGGTTCCTGAATACCATCCAAAATGCCATAGTATCCACTCAATAGTCATCTGAACTCTGTGCCGTGTCTGGAGAACTTTTCGTGAAACCATACTACATAATTTCATTGTCCGGACAAATCCCTATCGACGGTCGGATCAAGCCACGAACGCCGTAGGGAACATGACCAAGGAAAAAGGACGGTAATCGTATCTCCTCTATTGAACTATTTCTTATGCTACCTTTTGTTCATACTTTTTTAATTGCTTCATTGAATTATATGTATTTGTTATGTAACCATTTTTATTAGACGAGTCTTAATTATATATATTGTGTGATCATCTATCTATATTTAACCTTTTTCCCTTCGCTATTCTTCCTTACTAACCTGTGTAAATATTTAATATTCCATTGCGGTTAAGTTTAATAGTTAATTTTTGTTCATTTAAAATCTCTTTCCAATTTTATTTATGTTTGTTAATTAAATACGAGTCAGTTTCTTTTGTGTGCCAACTTGATCTCTTTGATAACGCCTCTTTTGTCCGCCATTAGCTTATTACGTATATCTGATTTAGCTATATACGTTTTAAATAATTTTTAAACACTGTTTTTAGCGCAAAGCAATTAGAAATGCTTTGCGAAAGATTCTTTTTTTTATCGTACTTTATCGAGAAGATCGAGTTGACAATTTTTAATAAAATTGGGAAGAAAAGATTTAGACCACAAACCTATTAATCTGTTTTTATTGTCTAATTAGTTTGTTTCATTAATTTAGGGGAATAGCGGAGGCCATTAAATCAGTATTCCTATTTTAAAGTCATTAATTAAATATCTATTATTAACTAACAAGCTTGACTTTTGCTAAATTTGTTCTAAATGCTTTATTTTACTTTTCAATGATCCAGGCACGCAAAACGCAAAATACATATTTCTTGGTACCTTTGCACATTTAACTATTTAGCTCTTGAGGTGTTCCCGTCCATGACTCCCGCTGATGCTAAGCTTTGTGGCCCGGTTGAAAAATAATTTATGCATGGCTCAGATGGTGTTGTTTGTTCGTGATCAGGCTTCGAGAATGGGCGAATGGGCAGAGGTCATAGTATTCTTGATTTAATATCTCACGTATGAGTGGCCTCGAGGTACTTTCGCCTAGTATTCGAACTGGGTTAAACCAACATACATTATCTGACTGTCACAATACAATCAGGCAATATCTGCAATTTATTGCAAACGTATAGCCTATGTATCTGAATAATACTTTCTTTCATGAAAAATAGCAAAATCAAAGCAATCATGTGAAGAGCATAAAATATCACTATCATTACTTATCATGTACAATTTTAAACAACTTTTAATTAACCTGATAAATTAAAAAAGAATATCTACCACCTGTTGTCAATCATGATATAAATGTGACTGTAATTAAGAATACATTTATATTAATTTATTTCTGGTATTCAATATCATGGATTTATATATCATTTCCCTCTTGATAATAATAAACTTTATAAGTATTATAATTTTATCTTTCTTATTGCATTTCCAAATTCATATAATATTAATTTTAAAATATAAGTAGAAGTTCTGAAGAAGATTGTTGGGGCAATTGAAACCGTCAATAAAAAAAAGCATTGTAAAAAGTAATAATAAAGAACATAAATGATATTAATGTAATAATAATAAACTTGCTACTAAAAGATACATATGCATTGACATATATAATAAAGAATTTCCCAATTATAAATTTTGATCCAAGAAAAATCGATTCTATTTATATATAATGATATGGTGAAATAGAAGTAATACCTAATGACATAGTTCCCTAAAAATTCTAGATATAAAACGTAAATAAGCAATTAAAATGGTGATCCTTACAAAAAAGAACAAACTGCTAAAAAACATTTGTAGTAAAAAAATACAGTATTCTGAAAAAGTACTAATACTTAGTTATTTAACAATAAATTTGCTTTGGTAAGTCAAGCATTGGTGGTAGAGAGGTCAGCGACAGCTGCTTTACAAGCAGTTGTCCTGGGTTAGCAGGTTCGCTTTCCAGCTGATGCTATGACACATGAGGAAAAAAAATGTATGTTTAAAAAGAAAAGTTGCATTTTATAAAATAGTTATGAACTTATTTAACACAGGAAACATAGAATTTGAATTTTTCCTTACAGTTCAAACAATACTTTTTTAGGAACATTTTTTGGCAACTCTTTTATAACATCCTAATATATGTGATTTCAGAATTAAGTGTGGGTAAAATAAACCTTTTAAGCAAAAATGGCATTTGTAATAAAAAAAACTATTTATTTAACAGTAAATTTGCTCTGACCCACTTAATAAAGGAATAAAATGTAGTGTATTTTGTTAAATATACATTACATAAAATTAAAAAAAAGAATAAAATAATAGCCAGTGTTTTATTTATTTTTGTCTTTGAAAAAAAGAATGATGACATTTAATTAGCAAATTGAAGGTGTAGGGGAATAGAACACCCTAGTACAATATAAGAATATTTAATTTATAAATATTTTTAATATTTGATTCGAATACAAGTATAATTTATATACTTAGAATTTTATATGGAAATTATAATGAATTTGAACACAGACTTTCAAACTCCCTCCAGCTATGTGCGGTAATGTGTATCAATTGTAAGAGATAGAGTGGACATAACTGGAGGGAGAATGAAAATCTGTATTCTCCAAGTAAACAAATTATACTTGTATTCAATCAAATATTACAGATTCAGCCTGTATCCTGCCTATCCCGCTTCTGTGTAGGATAAGGTCCTATACATGAGGAATCAATATTGGCATCAACAAGGGATTTGATTGTTCCATCTTCAGATTTTCAATGATATGGATGGCTGAAGAGTTGGAAGATGGAGTAGATTGAAGGCTGTCCATTAAATCAAGCATTGATTATATGTGGGTGTGGCAGATAATAATTTGAACCATTTGATGAGCACGAAATATATATATATTGGAGATCACCTATCTTTTTCACATGTGTGGTCACGTATATCGGTTGTATGAGATAGAACGAATAGATGGAGGGAGCTTGAAAGTGTATGTCCAAATCCCTTATAATATAAATAATTTTAATGTATATTTTATAAAGTATAAAAGCCCAGCTTAGTTTTTCTTTCCTTCAATAGTTTCTGTACCAATTACCATTGTTATGGTATATACTAATCAGTTTATTATCTTATAATCAACACTAGAGAAATATTAAGCATTTAACCTTTAAAATAAATATTTGTAAAATAGTCAATAAAATTTATAACGTGATGATGCGCACATCCCGACTAAATATAGACCAAGCGATTATACAGAAAGTGGGTTATTGGTTTTTATGCTGGATTTGGGAACATATAAAGGGGATTTAGATATGAAGGCCATGAAGTTGACAAAGATTATGTTGTGGAAATGGGATGGAGCAGGATATGGGGAAATTTAGAGTGAGGAATGGAAAGGTAAAGTAGCTAACAGGTTTCTCTGGACATAGTTGCTAAGAGATTTCTGACTCCGTATAAGGAGAAGTTACAGTGCATCACATCACATCCCATTACGTTTTAATTCTAAGAGAGTCGATTGCATTTCATTACTTCTTGGATCGGAATTATATAATTTTCTAGAAATTTTATGGCAGAATGAATATGTCTAAAATTAATATATCTTTTTTTTTCATTAAATGGTATTTATATTTTTGAAATATTTTTAATTTTTATTACAATTGATTAATAAAAAAGTTACTACAAACGATATAAGCTTACATAAGCAACGTAACGTTATATATGACTTGCTTTATTGATAATTACAAACGATATTCTAAAAGTTGTCTTTTTTAATTTGACATAAATTTCCTTATCATATTTTATATAGCGCGATGTTGATAAACTGTAATATTTAACCAGCATTAAACTGTTGCACATGCGCTTTAAATTTCATTCATTTTATAGTTAAAATCTAAAGCGCATGTGCAACAGTTTAATGCTATTTCAATATTACTTGTCATATTTTGTAAAAATTACATACAGTAGTATATGTGTCCAAATATCATTTTTAAATAACAATTTTTGAAAGGTTTTCTAAAAAAAACTTTTATAATAGTATTCTATTTCTTATACAAATGTTTTTCTTTTTCAAGTGAAATGTACTCGTAATAAGATGCCACTATTATTTTTTTTAAATTTACCGTAGCATTCACTTGTTTATAAATAATAATAAAAAATTTAATTATTTCTTGCTTTTTTCAAGGTAATTAATTATTATTTAAATCATTTAGAGAAAACATTACTTAATGACATTCCAAGGTGATTTTGAAAAATGGTTGGCATTTCAACTCAGCTAGAAAAATAGAGATATCTTTACTTTTAGGCAATTCAATACTTACTGCAGACTTTAAGCTTCCATAAATTTTGTGTGTTCATTTTAGATATTACATTTTAAAATAGTCAATAGAATCGCCTGTTACAAAATTAAAAAGTTCATCAAATCGAAGAGCTAACTTTTAAATACTTTTAAGTTTATTCCCTTATACTGTACTCGTTATTAGCCTATCATGAGATCTTTGCCTTTAGAATAATGAATTGAACTTGTTTGTATTTTAAAGTTTGAAACAGAATGTAAAGACAGAATGGTTTGAAGAAAAATATTCTAATGTATTGCATGCACATACGCACGCACACACCTATCTAAACTAAAACAGGCAAAACTCTCCATACAGTAGTGCCACTCAGTGCAAGCAAGAGTAATCAATGGATGCCAGAAGGCTTATGCATAAAATCCCTATCTAGTGCCTACTCGTCCATTATTCCCAGACTAGTTTTTCGCTTGTGGCCTTTGTCAGTGAGGAGCCTTGAATCTGAGAGCACTGCACCTAGATATTAGGATCTCTGTGTGCTATGTTTACATGATTTAAAAGGGTACTTTCCACGAGTACAAATCACTTCTAACAATATTTATATGTCACATGGTCACTATCTTTTATACTAACACATAATTGTTAATAAACAAAGAAAAACTCCATACAGTAGGGCCACCCTGTGCCAACTAGAGTAATCAATGGATGCCAAAAGGCTTGTGCATAAAATCCCTATCTAATGCCTACTCATCCAATATCATCCATTGATTACGCTAGATGGCACTACTGTATGGAGAGTTTTGCCTTGCTTAATACTTATGTGTATTTAAACATTCACATACATATCACTAAGATACTAAATAATGATTATTATTGCAATTTTTAATTAATACTTCAAATACTTGATTACTCCAATTGTATCATTCATAGAAGCCAACTACTCTCATATTTAAAGTTCTTTAAAATTTTTCAATGACCTTTAAAACTACAATTTTAACCTATACTTTTGGCAGATGGAATATTCAGTTCCGATATATATATACAACTTGCCCCCTTTTTCTTTATACTTATTTTTATACTTTATTCATTAGTTAACTAGTAATAATTTCTTACATGAATTATTAGTATTCGTGGTAAGGGGTGATATACAAAACTTGTATTCTTTATTCTTAATGAAACATATTTTAATATCATGTGGAGATGATAATCTGGACCAACCGATGAGTGCTAGTTTAGCATGAAATATTTTCGACATGTGAGTGATCAAGTGTGTCAGCAGTATGAGATAGCGTGGATAGTTGAAGATCATGTGAAAGCCTGAGTTCAAACCCCCTATACATTACATGTTGGAGTGCAGGTATGAAAAAGCCCCTGTACTGTAGAAAAAAATTCATATATCATGTTCTAACAAATTTACGCATTTTGGTTCTAACAAATTTATGCATTTGGGTTTTTTTGTATGTTTTATTAATAGATTTTTTGTCATATTTATGTTGCTTTTTGTTTTAATTGAATTGTTCCTGCTGACAATTGATAATAATTTTGGAATAAGTCTAAGATCAATATCTTCAAAATAATGCTAACGCATGCACATATATTTACACACACATGTATATATCTAATAGCGACTGTTAATTATTACATTTCACATTTGTAATTTACATACCACAAATTAACAGACATCCAATAAATTAGCAGCTCTAATTTCATACTAGTGGTACCTCAAGTACTTTGGAATCTAACATCAGAAAATCAACAGAAATAAGTTTTGATATTAGACTGTATGGTATATATGGCTTTAGAGCAAAATACATTTCCCATTAAAGCCGGGCTGCCAATCTTTTCAAAATGATCGTGATCTCTGCGATATAAATGAAGTGATTAAATGATTACTACATGTTTTGGCTAATTGGTTTTACTTTTTTATTCATTAACAAAGATAATCATCACTATATGTCAAAAGCTTAAGGTTACCAAATTGCACCACTAAAACTTTGATCAGGGAAAGTCCAAAAATACTCATTCATTGATCTTCATATTACTCTAAAACTAGATGTGTATATATATAATATATGAACAGTTTCATTGTGTAATGCTGAAATCATGAATTTGAATGAGTAAATAGACTTTAAAATCTTTTTAAAAGGATTGTTTTTTTTAAATAGCTGGCCCTTATACAACTAGTTATGCATTAAATATTGCTGATAGTTTAGTTATAGGGCAAAACAATGATGAAGATATATTCAAACTTTTGCTACCTAAAAATTAAATGGTACAATGTGTACTCTCTTTTCTTTCATATTCATTTGAAGGTAGTTGGAGGAACCTTTGTTTTTCAATGGATTACTTACTTTTATTTACATTATATTATGTTGGTCATGAATTTTTATAGTTAGAATTAACATTGTAATAAGTAAATGTTAAATCGACTCAATACCTGTTATTAAAATGGAATAGAAAAGATATGTTATGATGATGGAATGTTTAAGCTATATTAGATATAAAAATATACCTTGGATGAGTTTGTTTAATATAGCTAAAAAAAATTTTTGCCAATGACCATATTCACATAGTAACTACCGACTTTGAAGAAGTCATTTCAAGTTCAATAGCCTTGGGCTCCAAAGCTAAAAGATACTGCCAATATAATTATACAAGTTTTAGATACTGTTGTGTCTGGCTTGATTTACAGGTTCACTTCCAAACCAACAAAAAAAAATAATGACAAACTACTTAACAATTAATATGTATGTTAGCCTGCCTCGTGAGTTCAAGTAAGACCCCCCTCCCCAGCTGCACTCAAATAGCTTGCCTCAAGTTGGCTGCAGTCATAGCATTTTCCAGTCCCAGATGGACTTGCCTCACTGTGTAGATGTATCAGTAATGACTAGTAAAGATACCCTTGCTATAGACAGAGGTTTCATTGGAGAGCACATCCAGGTTGAGAGAAGTTAACACTCTCTGCCTTGCTTCCAAAAAGGCTGACTATTTATTGTCAGATCCCTTACCTTACTGGGAACACTCAATTTCAGAGTGTAAACCCCAATGAAGGTTTCATCCCCATTGGATAGCAACCAGGTGCTATCCAATCAGGCAAGGAATCTGGAATAGTCCACTTCTGAAGGCAAGGTCAGATATGACAGATACTTTCTTTTAAAATAAAAAAAAACATTATTAATAAAAGAACTATATACAAGTATTAACATATATATAGGGAAAAAAAGTTGCATGACATATGAAACATACTTTATAAAAATATAATCATTACAATTAATATTTGAGAGTAGATAAATACGATTTCATTTTATGTAGATGAAAGTATAATTTGTATGCTTTATATCATGCTAAATAATGTACAACTAATATTGTTCTGCCAAATTTTGCTCATAGTACTTCTATGAAAGTAATTTAGAGCTTATATATATATATGTTATACCACTCTATTATTTTTTTAAAAAACATTGCATTTTTTGTTGTCAAAAATTACAGAACAGTGAGCAAGCCATATGGTTCTGAGAGTATGAATAATTACTGTGGCATTATAGGGATGAAAGATTTTAGTATTTTTCTTGAGCAACTGTTTAAAATTAATTATTCACTTGTGAAATACAAAGTGTCTGCCGTAAGGATGAGAAATATGGACAGGTTTGAAAAACATGAATCATATCTTCTGGATGATTATTACATGACAATGCAGCATCCAGATCCAATTTTAAATAGTTAATGAGGAAGATTTTGGTAGACATTGTGGGCAAGTTAAACAGAAATTTTAACCATGATTGAGGTACACATATATTTTGGAATCTGATTAAAGTTTTGGCAATTGGAAATGTTGTTTGTTCCCCATAATTGAAAGCTCGATAGTATGATCACTAAAAAAAAAATTATCTGCTAAAAGCAGATGGAGCAAACAATGTTATAAGTAAGGAATGGATTTCAGGATTGGACTGATGTATATTTTAGCTCTAATATAAGAAACAAGTGATTGAGTACATATTAGATTAAGTCCATTTTTATAAATAGGAAAACAAGCACTTGTAAATGATAGATGTGATCCCCAGATGTATGATTTCATTGTAGATATGTGATTTTAAGTTTTAAATACTTCTGTATTAAAATATATTCTTCTTAATTTAATATATTAAAACATAATACAATTATATTCTGCTTTCTTTAATGTTTTGATACTTATAAGCACTTGATTAGTCTTTTAAAAGTGTATTTGTGTCAGCCCACTGGTACAATTTTTAAAGATTCATGGAGTGATCTAATGTCTAAAAAGGGAATAATTTGTAAAAGTTAAACAGTCTTATTTAGTATGAATTAAAAGCCCCAGAATTAAGCTCAACTTTATCAGTGCTAGAATGTCATATGACTTTCTATGAATGATTTATATTTATTTAATTAATATTATCAAATTAGATTTTAAAGAGATAAACTATGTTTCAGATGCCTGATACCAATTTATTTTTACCTTTCACTTTCTGTGAATATTCTAGCAATTTTATTAAGTCCATATATAAATAAAAGCTATTAAATAGGTAATGTTTTACAATATATGATCTTATTCATGGACTAAAGTTTGAATATCTTATTATGATTCGCAAGTCAGATCCCTAAAGAATCATTTTAATGGATTTATAAACGACAACCAGTCTTTCACATTATCTGGTTCTCAAGTTCTTATATGATAAGTGAACCAAATATAAATACTATACAAGTATGAATGTTTTGTATTTGGGTGACTTTTATAATTATTAATCAAGCCAGCTTGCTGTTTCAAATAATAAAACAGATGAAATTTTAACAAATTTGATTAGTCCATAAATCAATCTCATTTACTAAATATGTAACATTTAGACTTTCTTTGAAGCGAAGTATAAATCTCATATCGTTAATATAAGTTATTCATGGATCACAATAAATCTGAATACTATATTCAGAGAAGTCAAATTCCTAAAGAATTGTTTCAGCAAACTTGAAAACAACAACCATTCTTTCACTTCAGTGCCAAGTTTTCTTAATAATTACAAAAATCATTGCTAATATAAAAGTTCCACACTTTGAATTGGAGGCTGTTCTTTTTTTTACCTTATCTTATTTGTAATTAGTTTTCTTAAACATTTCAAATATTAGCTAAGTAAAGGTTTATTTCATATGTTAATTTTGTTAACTGTAGTTGAACATGCTTTCAGCTAATGAAGCCATATTCAGAGCAATACCAAAGACAAAATATCCAAGGATCAAACACTTCAGTTCAGGTGTAAAATTGGATGTAACAATGCCATTTTCTAATCTGTATACTATGGGGAGTCAAGGGAAAATATGGCCACCAGAGTTCCCCAATGCAAACATTTGTAAAAGTGAGCTAAAAATGACACAGAATATAAATCCATTTTCTGGGAACACAAGCAAAAGTCTGGTCATATTTTTTAATCCAATAAATGTTAAAATCATTTGCATGAAGTAAGGCAATAGAAAACATAGAAAGAGGCATGATTTATTGCTAATAATGTCATTAATAAAAAAAAAAAAGAATAGTGTCCAACTCTCCACAAATTGTATATTTTAATCATTAATTTAAATAAATTAGCTTTGTACATTTAAATGCTACATCATATCACCATCCATGAGTCTATAAACCTGGCTTTACCAATGGCACATTCAGCTCCTGTCAGCAAAATTAACATACAGAATAAACCTTTATTTAGCTAATGTTCAAAACATTTAAACAAACTAATTACTAACCAATGAATTGTGAATAAAGTTTGTATGCATATTTAGTTGAAAAGTAGTCATTTATAGTGAGAAATGCAATTTTTCAATTAAAAGGAATACCTCTTCGACTCTAATTTTTCAAAATTTTGTATCAGAAATCACTATTTTGAATTATATTAAGTTTTCAAGCTAACGGCAGATGAAGATAACTAACACTAAGTTCCTGTGACCAAACAATGGTAAATAATATAAAATTTGTCATTATTTGTTAAAAACAAGAGTCCCCAAAACCTAAGATCTCGTACCCATTGTCTTCAGTTTCTCCATAATGGCTTTGTCATTGACTTATGGCATAGTAGTTAGTACATCTAAGTACCATGCCAAGAATTTGTTATTCGAGTTCAGATTAGGTTAACTTTTTTTTCATCACGACAGAATTCTTTTCAAATAGGCCCAAGGCAAGTCAGCAGCCAATAATGGTGATACTTAAACAATATATCAAATGACTAACTATATCACGAGCTTAGCTTACACACTATTCAATAGCAAATTCTTCTATTCTCATTAATTTATGCCATCTAGTGTAAGTTTTAGTAATTAATAGATGCTAGATAGTAATGCTTAATAAATTCTTATCATTGGGCTATCCTATCCAATATCTCCAGACTAGTTTCTAGCTTATGGATTTCATCAGTGATGACTTTTGGATTTTTGAACAAAAGTCCAAGTGCACTGTTCAAAAATACAAAAGCTCTTCACTGATAAAAGCCACAAGCTAGAAATTAATCAGGATATTGACAAAATTGTAGAGAATAGAAGAATTTGCTAATGATGGTAGTTAAATATTTAATTATCTTTAATTGAATAAAAGGTCATTATCTATAAAAATAAAAAAGTCCCATTGAAATATATTTGTGACTATCACTATTAATTAGTCTCATAATCTTAAGGGCACCGAGACCATAGTGAGCTTATCTAATAACGCTGGAATATAAATGAAGCAAGTTCATATACATACCCCCACACAGTTTTTCATTCATGATGTTTTACTTAAAATGTATTAATTTTTAAATGAAAACTGTTTTGTTTGCAATAGACGTCCTTCTCTACAGAAAAGAACAGTGAAAACAATAGATTTCCCTTATTCGACAGAAGAGGACCTTTAAGTGATTAAGGAGAAACCATTTTAGTAACGCATCTCCTTAAGTGATGTTTCGCTAAGGAAATATTAACAAAAATTATTTGCAGCATAGCACTATGTGGACCAAAAACAATAAGTAACTTTTTAAAATACAAGTCGAATAGGCAAAAAAATTTTTGAAAGCCATTACAGAAGAGAGACGAACGAAACAACTATATATTGTTAGTTATCGTGCGCGTAGCTTCTTCTCGTAATAGAATCTCGTCACGTAATATATTGTTACGACTGGAGTATGCCATGGATCCAAAAACTTAACTTAATGCTCTTTACAAAGAATTAACTTTTTTTCTTTTTTTTTTTTTAAAAAAAAACAAAACAAAAAAAAACCTATAACCATGTAGTGTCGAATCGTTGAAAAATTTTATATTATCTATAAAAATGAGGTAATTCTTTATGTGAAATATTTTTTTCATAAACATTATTTAAAACAGAAAAGTGCTAATATTAACTATGACTTAGATTTTGTATTAATTGTATATAAAGTAATCGTAACACAATAATGTGGGATGAGTATATTATCTTTACTTTCCGTTACGTTTGTAGTCTATACTTTGTATGTCTATCAGATGCATTCAAATTCACGTCAAAAATGTACAGCGCAGCTCTAAACCTGTTCAGTCGTACATGATTTATCCTAGTACTTACTCTTTAGACACGTGTGTGTTTATATATTTGCTGCAAATACGTACACGTTAAGAAATTACCTGTGCGTGTATTGCCACATCTCACATTACCGGTGTAAGATGACTCTTATTAAAATAGCGGTTTTCTTTTCTCAGTCAATGCAGCGACTTAACTTGATCAAACCAGTTTCTCGGAATTACTTTATCTGTCATTTAACAATAGTTAGACATTTATAAATCAACCGTTGCAAGTTAGCTATCTGGATTTATGAAAAAAATTCAGATTGTATTTGAGAAGTTGAACTCCCTGAATAAATCAGAATTCGCCCAGGTTTGAATTCAGATCAAGAGTATAGCAGGGTGTCACACTAACCACTTCATTACGTTAAATGGATGCAATTTGTGTAAATGCATATTTCTACAATACATTTATACCAACGACATAAAATAGAAATTCAGTGTGTATCAATGAAACAGTGTCTAATTGATGGACACTGTGGCTTCTCTGTTCTCAGAGTCAGGAATCTCTCAACCTCTATGCCCACAGAAACCTATTAGCATCTTTTCTTTTCACTCTTCGCCCTGTTTTCCCCATATTCTTCTCTATCTGCTCCATCCCATTTCCACAACATAATCTTTATCAACTCTATGGTCTTTATATCTAAATTCCCTTTATCTTTTCCCAAATCCAGCATAAAAACCAAGAACCCACTTTCTATATAATCATTTTGTTTATATTTATTCTCCCACAATTTCATTATTTGTACCCTTTCTGCTTGTAAGCATTTACATTCACTTAACAGATGCCTAATATTTTCTATGCCTTCCTTACACAACTTGCTGAGTAAATCACCCATATTTTTCCATTTATGTGTATATTCCCTTGTTGCTAAAGATCCTGTTCGAGTCATAAATAGTTGATGTGATGTTATGTGATGTGATGTATTGTGGCTTCTCCTTAAACGAAGTCAAAAATATTTCAGCAATTATGCCCAGATAAGCCTGTTAGCCACTTTATTTTTCATTCCCCACTCTAAATTTTCCCATATTCTGCTTCATCCCATTTCCACAACATAATCTTTATCAACTCTATCCCCTTTATCTTATCCCAAACCCAGCATAAAAACCAATAATTCACTTTCTGTATAATCACTTTTTCCATATTTATTCTTCCATAACTTCATTATATGTACCCTTTCTGTTTTCAAGCATTTACATTCAATTAACAAATGCCTAATATTTTCTATTCCTTCCTTACATAATTTACAAAATAAATCACCCATATTTTTCCATTTACATGTATATTCTCTTGTAGCTAAAGATCCCGTTCAGCCTTAAATAATAAACTACTTTCCTTACTATTATCATATATTATCTCACACCTAATATTCTGTTTATTTCTCTATATATTTAAACTCTTTTTACTCTCCATACTATTTCTCCAGCTCTCTAAATCCCTATTCTTTATTAATAAATCTATTCTTTTATCCCATTCCTTATTACCACAACACTCAACAATCCACTTAACACAATCATCCTATCTTTTGTACAAATATACTGATATAAATTCTTTATCCAAATCTTTTGCATACCACATTACCTTTCTCACCCATCTTGTTTCCTGCCCTTTACTCATAACCCAATTAAATACTATTTTGGCTATTCTTTTATTATCCATAAACTGCAATCTACCAAACATTTTCATTTTATTTTTTGCATCTCTCGTATGAAAACTTGACTATCCCATTTCTCCTTGAATTGCCTCCCTTGCTATCCATAGATCTGCATCCAATGCATGTCTTCCTACTTCCCTTTGAACTTCTTCTAAGTAATTTAATACCTCTTACTAACATATAATGCATCATTACCATATGTTAACCCTGCTACTGCAACTCCTTTCCATATAATTCTAACTACATCATATTTATTATATGAAAACACTGTTAATTTCTTTATCAATCTCTTTCTTTTCTTTGCTTCATTTATCAATTTTTTCTCCCATTCATCCAAATAATTTTTCTGATTACTTAAAATAATTTCCAGATAACTATATCTATTCACCACAGTTAACTTAATATCTCCCAATAAAAATTCACATCTTCTCTTTCCCCAGTATTAACCATCATTATATTTGATTTTTCTTCACTAAATTTAATCCCCATCTCTTTACCCACCCTTGCACATGTCCTCAGCATGACTTCCGTATCTTCTCTTCTTTCTGCAAATAAAAATATATTCGCAAAAAAAGACCTGACAAAATATATACTCCCTTACCTCCTATTAACGGTATCTCTATCCCTCTTCCTAATCTTTCTATTGCATTACGTAGCAACACAGTTTAACTATTCAACAAAAAAATGTTAAGGTGCTAGCATGTTCTGTATTATAAGTTATGATTTGCTTACCTTAATTTTGTTTGAAGTTGCAAAAACTGCACCTTTGAAAAGATTTACATTGCATATGTAATGAAGTAATAGCAGGGAAGGCATTGAGGATGATCTATGAATGCATAAAACATTTTATAATTTAACCATATCTCTACCTAAGCATACATTGATTCAGAGCTGGCACTTCAGGCAGCTTGGAGAGAGAACACCCTTGGACACATAGAGTGTATAGGAATATGAACCTTCATCACCAGGTTGTACTACTGTTCATATAATCATATAAATAATAAAGAAAGTGGATTCTTGGTTTTTATGCTGGGTTTGGGAAAAGGGGGATTTAGATATAGTGGAGTAAGATAAGGAATATGGGGAAAACTTAGAGTGGAGAATAAAAAAGGTAAAATGGCTAACAGGCTTCTCTGGGTATAATGGCTGAGAGATTCCTGACTCCAAAAAAGAAGTCACTGTGCATTGCATCAGGTATACTTTGTTTTACAATCAGGATATCCACACTTATCCAATCAACCCAGATTAATCTGGGACCTGTGTCCTTTAGTTAAGAATAGCTAAGTATCTACATACTGACCGATACTGAATAACATAGGTAACTATGGGTCATGTGTCTAAAAAAACATTTAAACCTGAATATGATTTCAAAGATTTAATTAATTTAGCATCTTTATGTTAGGCATTGCAAATGGGTTGTGTTAGCCATTATGCTTTGAAGCTCATTTCCATAGTGGCTTTTCTCTCAGCTGAATATCTAGATAATGAATGCAAACTATATAAAAAGAAATTAGGTGATTATCATTCATATGAGAAAGATCAGAAGGGCGACTCAAAAATGATTAGAAAATGTTAATTTATGAAATAACAAAATTAATTATTTGTTGATTCAATCATTTAGAAAGGTAGGCAAGTTGATTAGCATTTGCAAAAGGACAAGATGAATATCTTTTAATGTATTATTACAAAAATTTGGATAAATATATTGACAACAGATTAGTACCGCCCCTTAATTTGAAGATAATCTAGAAGAAATTAATCTTAATCTTTATTATCAGATGTTTATGGGAAGGTTAATGGTTAAATCACTTTTAAATAGGCCAATGCCTCTCCCACAGCACACACAGTAGTCAAAAAGAAGACATCTTCATCAGCCTTACTGCCAACTATCCAGATGACGAGAGTTTAAACAGTTTTTCATCCATGCATTACTGACTTTTTAACTAAGAATAGTTAAACATCCAATTCCATCAATAATTATCTGGCTAACTAGGTTGACTATGGTCAGCTATCTGAAAGAAGAATATTGTTTAGAATTTAGAAAATCTGTCCAATTTTACATGGGCTGGATCCAAACTACAAGTTAGGGATAAGGCAATCACTATGCCAAATATAAATCAAATGTTTACAATATATATAAGTTAAAATAACATTCTAAATATTCTAAGGAAAATTACAAAAATATCACAATCGCAAATACCTTTTATAGAGATTTAATCATTTAAGATAGAAATCCATTTACTGTCATAAATGTTGGTCATCAGTGTAAAAGAAAAATTCTAAGATTTTAGAGAACCTGAAAAAATATCCAAATTTCATTTGAACAACCTCAGGTAATAAGTGTGGCAAGGAAGTACTATGCCAGATGAAAATACAAAGCAAATATATATTTTGACTTTTAATGTTTAATCTTCATCATCAATTTTATCATTATCGGACCACGTGGTTTTTTACTAAATCTTTTACAAACTTTTGAGATCTAGTTTAAGATTAGCATTTCTTCTAGCAATATGCTCAGTCCTGCTCCATTTTACATTATTTCAATAATGTTACTGATATCCATTTATTCTCCTACCCAAGTATTTCACTTCTTACTATTCCCAATATATACCTCTTCATATTTCATTGAATAATTTGAAGCCTCTATAGTGCTCTCCTGCTAAATATTCAAATTTAAGAGTTATCTATGTTAACTGTCTTCCTTTTGCAATACATAGACATATTTCCTTTTAATGATAAATTATTCCTATCAAAATTATGATTAATTTCATTCATTATATTTATAATAATAATAATCTCATGAAGGTATTTATAGTTGTTAACTTCTTCTAATTCATGATTACATTTTCTTTTTTGAGAATATCCACTGAAAATTATGTTTTTTTAAATGTTTTAGTCCTACTATCATCAATAACTTGTGTAACATTTTCTGAAACTTTGTTTGCAAAAACAATCACATCATTTGCAAAATCTAGATGTCTTCCACAATTGCTATCATTAACATCTAATATAATATTAGACAATGTAATGACAAAGTTTAACCCTTTTTTAGAAAATAAGTTTTATCATCAATTATGTGTTTAAAACTAAAAATTTTAACTAATGTAGTTACTAGATTGTTTAGTATAGTAGGAGGTTTGATATGTTGGTATAGATTTAAAAGTTAGAATATGGCTCTTATTGACTAAAAATCTTTTTTTTTCATATGTCAAAATGTCAGCCAGGAAGCGAACCCAGGACAACTGCTTATAAGGCAGCTGTGCTAATCACTTGGCCACCAATGCTTGACTAATAAAAATCTTGTTCAGTCTTCATCAGCAAATTTATTTTTTTAGCAAAGATTCTGTTAGTAATGGAACGTAATGATGCAATACTTGAACAAGTAGAGCCTCATTTAAATTTCTCTTCTTTGGAAGCAAATTGAAGTTTTAGTTGTATGTCAATATTGGACTATTTCCATCATCAAATATGTGTATTGAATGTCTTTAAAAAAATTTAACAAATATTCCAAATACATTCAATTGTTAGTAATAGCATATCAAACTGGTTATTATATGCACGTTTCGAGAGGTATTATTCTCCCCTCTTCTTCAGGTGTTGCTGGCCTAATCAGTGATAGTACTAGCATGGGATTCGAACCTAGGTCCTTAGATTCTTGATTATTGAATTTTAAGATAATACTCTAACCAACTGAGCCATCCTGCCAAAGGTAACAGTCAGTAGAAATTTCATATACTTATCTATGAGGTTTCTCCTGATTTCTCCACTTTTTCCTAAGAGCAATTAATTAATGTTTTCCATACATTATGTATAGTCACACTAGGTTGGCTTATGAGATTTTTTTCCATTGTCATGTGAGCAGTTTCTTAAAATTTTCTTCTTTGTACCTTCTCTATCCAATATTTTTGTATTTTCCCAATTGAACATATGTTCATTGATACATACATAGTCTGCTACCTTAGACACATGTTTTCTCTCTTCTAATCACCAGTTTATATTCTTGCAAATGCTTTGCAATGGGATGACTGGTCTCACCAATATATGTTCCCACATTCACATGGTATTTCATAGATGCAGTTTTTTCTTTTCATCATTTCAAGTTTAGGCTTTGTAGATGTTAGAATTCCTCGTAGTATGGTATGGCTCCGGAAAGCTGTTCTGATGTTATACTGATTGCAGATTTTCCTTAATTTGTCTGCTATTTTGGAATGTATGGCTATACTACAGTACCAATAATTGTCTATTCTTTTGATAGTTCTTTTTGTTGTCTACTTAACGTTTTCTTAATAACAATTATTGGTTGTTTAATAGGGATCATTTGCTATTGTTATATGAGCAGCTTAAAATTTTTATTTCTGTCTGGTATGTTTATTGGCATATGAAGATATATTTGTTTTTCTTCTCAAATCATTAGTCTTTTCATCATTTCAAGTTTAGGTTTTGCAAAGGTTAGGATTCTTTGTTATGTCTATGACTTCTTGATATTATATTAATTGCAGGTTTTTTTTTTTAGTTTGTCTACTATACCTGATGCATATAGATGTATTCTGATTTGCTTTTGTTGTGTAGTTAAAGTTTTTCTCAATGATAGGTGAGTGATAACTGTTCTTCATGAGTTTGTTCAATGTTGGACATAAAATCAGACTTTTGTTCTGTTCCATAGTGACAGTATAACTTCACTTTTTGTTAGTCGTGATTGGATGTGCATGCTAAGTATTTTCTTGCATGTGTTTTCTGTAAACAAGATTTGATTTTACCATGAGGAAGTTTTGATATATTTTTGACTATTATTAAGGAAGAATATCAAAGAATGCCAATTTTTGTTCATTTTAATTATACTGAAAATTTGATTAGGGATGACATTTGTGTCCAGAATGTTGTGTCCATACAATTAATGTATCAGCAATATAAAAAATCCAGATGATGTAGTAAGAACAACTGTGATTTTAAGTTCGTCCATGTAAATGTTGCTAATTAGAGATGACAGTGATGAATTCACAGCCATTTCTTGATTTTGTTTATTGAAAATATGTTGTAGTTATGAAAAATATTGAGTTCCATTATACTATTGATTAGAAGTTGTTCTAGTTCGTAAGTAATTACTTTTATTTCATCTTTTTCTTACAATTGGGGAATCCATGAATAAACTTCATATTGTAGCTTATCAAGATTTCAGTTCTTAGTACTTTCATGTTCTTGATAAAATAAATAATCGAACAGCTTTATTGCTTGGGAGTTCATAAAAAGGTTGAGAATTTGAATGGCAGAACTAGAATCAATCTGAGGACCTTACACTCCAGAGTTGATAGTTTGGGAGTTCATAAAAAGGTTGAGAATTGGAATGGCAGAACTAGAATCAATCTGAGGACCTTACACTCCAGAGTTGATAGTTTGGGAGTTCATAAAAAGGTTGAGAATTGGAATGGCAGAACTAGAATCAATCTGAGGACCTTACACTCCAGAGTTGATAGTTTGGGAGTTCATAAAAAGGTTGAGAATTGGAATGACAGAACTAGAATCAATCTGAGGACCTTGCACTCTAGAGTTGATGTTTGGGAGTTCATAAAAAGGTTAAGAATTGGAATGGCAGAACTAGAATCAATCTGAGGACCTTACACTCCAGAGTTGATAGTTTGGGAGTTCATAAAAAGGTTGAGAATTGGAATGACAAAACTAGAATCAATCTGAGGACCTTACACTCCAGAGTTGATAGTTTGGGATTTAAAGGTTGAGAATTGGAATGGCAGAACTAGAATCAATCTGAGGACCTTACACTCCAGAGTTGATAGTTTGGGAGTTCATAAAAAGGTTGAGAATTGGAATGACAGAACTAGAATCAATCTGAGGACCTTACACTCCAGAGTTGATAGTTTGGGAGTTCATAAAAAGGTTGAGAATTGGAATGGCAAAACTAGAATCAATCTGAGGACCTTACACTCCAGAGTTGATACTTTACCAGTGCACTAAACCATATAGGGCCATATTCTTGATTAATTCTACAATGTGGTTAGAATACCTGACAAAGGATATATTTTATAAGGCTCAGAATTTTAAAAAAGAAATCTTGACAAATTTTGATACATAGAATTTCTGGAATGAAAAGTAGATGTTATTTTAATATCGTGACAATTTCAAGTAATCTCATATTCTAACAACAATCCCTAATAATTGAAAACTATTCATTGACTTTGTTTTTTAAAAAAGAGAAAATAGGAATAAACAAGAATATAAAATTTTTGATTGTTGACTTTGACAGAATAATCTAATTGGTTCGAGCATCACACCTTCAATTCATTCATAAATCTAAGGGTCAATTGTTCGGTTCCCATAACAGTCTGACCAGAAATGACTGAAGGAGACTAATACATTGTGTTCTATAGAAGTTGTCTGGTGTGCTATTTTTAAGAAATAAATGCATTTGGAAAAGAACAAGTTTGAATTTTTCTAAAATTAGCCGCTAACTCCAAGTCATACTATTAATATATTTGATATCACAATTTAAGCCTAGTGATCTTGAATGGACATTGTATGTATCCATTTTGACTTTATAATAGTGTTTTAACTGAAAATGAAGTGATTACTTTAATCTTGCATAAACGAATCTTTATATTTCTGTAAGATACATTTAAGTAATAGCATCTTTACATAATGGTTAAATATTAAATTGATATATAAAAAGTTTAGTTATAATTATCTGGTAATTGAGGCAGACAAAGCTATTCGGGTGGAATTTAGAATCCTGCTTGGTTGAAGATTTTCTGTTATCCTTTAATTACAATTTCAAATAATTTTTACTACTTTTGGTGCTCAAACATCATGCAACCTTCAAATAGCTTCTATTCAATTGAGTTGTATGGTATAGTACAACCATAGACTTGAGAGCTATAAGTTTTTGGATTGAGACTCCATCTTTTATCCAATAGTTGAACATGATATCCCAGGGGTCAGCAACCTTTTAGTAATGTGGTGCCGAACCTATGTTACAATGTTATTCCGCGTGCCGACATGATTTTACCACCTCATTATATTATCAAAATTGGTTCATTTCTAATGGGCTTCAAAGTTATATATATATATAATATTATAGTATATAATATACACTACTATATAATATATACTTTTGATGTCCATTATAACTGGATTTTATATTATTGGTCATTCAATATTTTAAAATACTTAGAATCATGTGAAAAGTACCTTTTTTAAAATTTGTAATTTTTAAAATGCTTATTAAAAATTATATTACAAATTATAAATTACAACTTTTTACCTATACAAATTATATAACTTAAATAAGAAAAAAATATCATGAATTCTAATATGATTAGCCATTTTTTATTATTAAAGTAAATTAATGTGAACATTGCTCTTGTACCTCTTTGCTCAATGTCAGGTATGTAATTAGTCACTTTTAGCTTCACACATGATTCTGAATGTTCAGGTGTTAGGCAATTTCTTTGTGAACTCAAAATATTTTTCATATGTGAGAAAATTTGTTCACATAAGTAAGTTGAACCAAATGCCAAAAGCAGAGCACAAGCAGGTTTTTTCAAAGAATTAAATTTTTCAGGTAATGATATCCAATAAATGAGAAAGACAGATGGCTTTTCTAGACAGTTCCCTTCAAGAGTTTTCTGCAATTCTACAAATTTAGTTTTCCACAATTCTGATGACATTAATTTGATTAATTCCATTTCAAAACTATCAATATCCATCCACTCAAAAAGAGATAAATCAAATGGAGTCATCTTTAAATCAATTAAGTCAGATTTAATGAGGAAAGAAAATATGGGTGTGTGTATTTGGAAGTGTTCACATCGTTTGGAAAATTCTTCTCCGAGAACTTCAATATATTTTTGAAATTCATCTTTTTTAATGTTAAATTAATTTGCATGGGCCTTTATATTTGGAAAATACTTGTAGGTGTTAGTGGTAATATCACACCAAAATATATCTAATTTTGATGCAAATCCTTTTCAATATTCAAACAGTTCTAATATTGTTTGACCATTCCCTTGCAAATGCAAGTTTAACTCATTCAGGTGTTGAGTTATATTGGTCAGAAACATCAATTTGCATAACGAGTCTTCATTTATTTCTAGATAATGTTTTTTTTTTCCATCAAGAAACATGTTGATTTCTTTCAGACACGATACAAACCTGTGCAAGACATTATCTTGACTAATCCAATGAACATTGCTGTATAGAGGGAGGTATATATATGTACTTTTCATTTCTTGCGAAAGGGATTTAAATTGCTTATGTGTTAATGAAGAATGAGAAACTATGAAATTAATTATTTTAATGACAGTGTCCATTACAGAATTCAAGCATTATGATGAGATTTTTGCAACTAAATTTTCCTGGTGTATAATGCAGTGGAAACTCAATATTCGATGTTTAATATGATTTTCAAGAAGTTTAACAAATCCATTTTCCTTTCCGATCATTGCATGGCTGGCATCAGTAGTAACACTAAATATTTTATTTATGCTGATTTTCAAAATAATTGAAAAATGCAGTGAAAATATCATGTTCCTTTGTTGTATCAGTAAGAGGAATCAAGCAACACAATCCTTC
Source organism: Epiperipatus broadwayi (assembly GCA_028023455.1). Lineage (NCBI taxonomy): Eukaryota > Metazoa > Onychophora > Udeonychophora > Euonychophora > Peripatidae > Epiperipatus > Epiperipatus broadwayi. The sequence continues at coordinate 344,843 of JAQFVV010012470.1, forward strand.
ATTAATATAATTATTGTCACAATATCGTGTAACTATTGCTAAGTGCACCACATCATTTACATCAGTGCTTTCATCAACAACAACACTGAATAAAACAGCTTGTTGTAAACTGTTTTTCTCTTTTGTTGTTATATCTTCACCATGTCAGTTATTCTTTGAATTGATTTCGCAGAAGCTGGCATTTCTTGAATTCGAGACAGTATCATTTGTTTATTTTGTAGATCACTGAATAAGATTTCAGCATTTTTCAAAAACGTTTCTTTGATGAATTGTCCATCTGTGAAAGGTTTGCCTTTCAAAGCCACACAGTGAGCAATAGTATAACTACATTCAGTGGCTTTATTTTGGGTTCCAATTATTTGACTAAAATAATTAGTTTGTTTCTTAAAGGCATAAACAGCTCTTTTTATAGCTTCACTTTTCTCATCTGAGTTTTTAAACATGAACACATGTTTAGTTTAGTAATGTCTTTGTACACTTGAGGTATGACATATGATATTTTCACAGCATAACGTACACCCAGCACAATCTTTTTGCTGTACAAATTCATATACAATGGTCCAAGAGTCTTGAAAATAATGAATATCATGTTTTTATCTTTTGTGGGACATCTTGGGGATCTCTCAGTCACTATGCTATGAGATGTGATGTAATGTATTATGGCTTCTCCTTAAGCGAAGTCAAGAATATCTCGACAATTATGCCCAGATAAACCAATGAGCGACAATTATTTACCATTCATCTACCGAAAATAGCTTTGTAATAAGCTTTTTATTTGGATTACAATCTCATTTTTTAATTTTATCAGAAGTAAAATGTGAATACATAGAATTTTTTTTTCACTTGCAAACAAAATATCTTTTAAACGAAGTCGTGTACTATTTTCTGATAAATAATGATTTAATTGTAAATTCAATGTTGAATGTAAAAACAACAATAACAAAAAAGACGCTGAAATTAAAATATATTTTTTTTCCTATTTCAATTTATTTCGAGTGCCATTGATAATCGTTGACGTGCCAAGCATGGCACGGGTGCCATAGGTTGCCGACCCTTATGATATCCTATGCAATTAGCTACTTGACTATTGTTTTGCTCTGTGACAATTAGAATGATACACTCAAAGGCCACGTTTTTAGACTGAAGCTCGAGTAGTCAGTTTTGGTGTTCAAATTTTGATTGACTTTTTGTCAATTATTTTATTGTTTACTTGTTTTGTATGTTATTTATATTTTGTTTATTCCAAATTGGATTTTAAATTGACTTGAATGACTGAATCTGGTGATAGTGATTACGTTTATTTAAACAGAATCTGAGTTGGAATGTAGTTTAAAAATATGGTTTATCTATCATCAGACTAGGAGATAGCAAAGACTAAAAATACCTAACTACCAAAATTATTCCCATGGAAATCTTAATTATGAGTGAAAGCCTATTATTTTTTATTTCAATAAAGATTTAACTACTAATTTATTTACAGCATTTAATAACAGCTGTTTAACTGTTTATTTAATGGTGTTTCATTATATATTATTTGGTTATTTTTTTAAAGAGATATTTAAAACTTCCACCCCGCCACATATTATTGAAACATAAGAATAGACCTCTGAAAAAGACTAACAATCCCCCAAATGCTTCTCATACCAGTATTTTTCAGTTGGCCCAGGTCACACTCCTATATGTTTCTTCATTATCTTTACAATATTTATTAATATTAAATTGTTATATTTTGATTTAATTATTAAATTTTGTGGGCTAAGAATAATCTTTAATAGACGATCCTTAATGTACACAGGCAAAACTCCCCATATAGTAGTGCCACTCAGTGCCAGCCAGAGTAATCAATGGATGCCAGTTATGTGCAAGCATAAGAAATGGTGATCATGTGATATTTAGTGGTTTAATCATTAATGTATTTATCGGAAATAGTTGATATCAAAGTTATCAATTCAGAAAGTTTAACATTTGTTAATCAAAATGGAATAATTTTATTAAAATGTATTTTTTAATAATTTTCTTTATGTAATTTCAGATCTACATCTATTCCAGACTTAATCAGATTTATATGAAGAAAATACTTCAAAATGTTAGAATCGGAAAAGTGGTTACAAGAGAAATCTCATCTGCACAGTAATTTTTTTATCAAGTGCGCTAATAATTATGAAAAAAAGATGTCAGATCTTAATTACAGGCTATCTGACAATGATTTTAATTCTAATGACAATTCTTCAATAAATCTGCTTCCGCAGGAACATTTAAGTGAGGTTTCTTCTCTGGGCATGTTGTCAGATATACATTTATATAAGTGTCCACAGAACAGTGAGACATATTTAAATTTACCAAAAAAGTCAGAAAGTGAGAATAATACATTGTCGGACAATTGTGAAACTTTCATTTCTGAAAATTATGAAGATGACTTTGAAAGTTCTGATTGTGAGAACACAATTTCATTGTCGAAAAGTGATGAAGAATTATTCAAAAAAGAAACTGTTTTAAGTCACCCTGTACAAGTTCAAAATAGCAGTCATGAGAAAACTGGTTCTGATTCAATTACTCGTGATCTCAAAAGCTTTTCACCTATACCATCCCGTTCAGACAATGATATCTCTACAAAAAGTCAGTCATATAATGATTCAGCCATAAGATCAGAATCCCATCAATCTACTATATCTTCTTTAAACAATGAGGCAGAACCATTGGACAGTGATGAAATATATTCATCTCAGCACACAAGCATTACTGATAATTTAAGCAGTGAAACAGTAGAACTTCCAAATCAAGTTATCGAAATGGTTGTAGAGAACATTTCCTCGGCTTCAAAAAAAATTCTTAATAAATACTTCTTTAAAGATTTAAAACAACAAATTCATTCTGACAATGAATTTGACAATACATTGTTTAATTTCACAACTGGGAATTCAAATTTTGAAATTGTTGAAAATTTAAATAAATCAACTAGCAAAACTGATGGCATAATTGTTAACAGTATGTTAAATAAAGTGCGTAATACGTCACCAACTGGATCTATCAAAATTAATGATTTAGCTGAAACATGTAATGCTACTTCCCAAAATACATTTACTAAAATTGATAACAAGGCTATAAATCATTTTACAAGCAAAGTATGTAATACTGCTTCTCAAAATCCATCTATGAACATTGACGAAGCTGTAAATCATTTTAGAATTGAACAGTACGAAACTTTTTCAGAAAATTCATCTATTAAAACTGACGACAAAACTATTAATCACATTACAAATGAAGCATATACTACTTCTTCACAAAATACATCTACTAAAACTGATGACGTAGATGTGAACCATATGGAAAGTGATGCATGCAATACTTTTTCACAGGACACATCAACTATTTCATTCTCCTTAAATGATCATAGGTCAATAATGCCAGATTTAATGATTATAAAAGCAAAATATTTTGATCAAAAAAAAGATAACATTTCTACATTACCAAAATGTGATAAAAAAACTGATGATTCAAAGCATCAAAATACTACTTATCACATTCCAGATTCAGCTTCCTCTCAAGAAAAAATGTCACTTGACAATCAAGTTGAAAACATTTTAGAAAAGCATAGAAAAACTCTACAGAAAATTAGAGAAAGTAATCAAGTAACAATCGACAGTATGATAAATGATTGGTCAGAACAAAATTCTGTGAAAAATAACATGTTGATTTTAAAAAAAATTCATACATCTAAAATAAACTCAGATGATAATTGTAATAAAATCCAATCAACAAATTTATACAACAAAAGTAACGAACTATCATTAAATATTATGAAAAAGGAAGCACAGCAGTACAAGCCGGTGGAAAAAAAATCTTCATCAAACCAACTTTCAAAATCAGAAAAAAATATTCTAGAAAATAATATCTGGATTTCTAATAAAGTTAATATTTCAAAGTCTGCTAATTCCCCATTAAATCGATCTCTACCTAGAGATGAACTTGAAAAAAGTGATACTAATTCAGACATTGAAGTAACAATTAAAAATTTCAAGAGAAACAATTTCAACAATCGAACATATTCAGAAATAAAAAATAATAATAGTCAAAATAAATTAAATGCAACAGTTAAAAACAGTAAAAAAAGAGATGGAAAAATCGCAAAACAAAAGGCAGATACTATGAATGTTAAAAAGTACATGGTTAATAAAAATGCGACTTCACTTGAAAATGAAAAAAGTAAACAATCCCTAAAAAATGATTTGAAAAAAAATATTGAAAAAAAGGACTCGAAAGATAAAAAAAAACATTCTAAACAAAAACTTATGGATTCTTCTGAAAAAGTCTTCAACGAGCAAAAAACTAAAAATTCAAAATCTTTTGAAAGAAAAAGGGAAAAATCCCAAATTGGCCCAAATAATTTGGCTAAGATTAATAAAATTTTTAAAAAATTGTACACTCCACAACCATTAACTAAAAACACGCCAAATATTTTTACTAAATCATGCGCACTTCCACCAAATGTAGAGATCAAGAAAAGTTCAATGTCGGAAATTTTACGTCAACATGCTATAAGCTGTGCTCGAAAAGCTTTAAAAGATGGTTTAAACAATCAGAAGATTGCAACAGTTATTAAAACAGAGTTAGATTTAACACATGGTCCAAACTGGCAATGTATCGTTGGTACTGACTTTGGAAGCAAAATAACTTATCTTTCTAACCAGTTTATTTTCTTTTTTATAGATGATATCGGCTTTCTCATCTTTAAAGCAAGTAGAATCATGTCTGGAAGACCTTTTTCTATTGGGCTTTCAACAAAATAGAAAAATAATTTGTATAATTTAAATGATTATATAGTCACCTGAAAAATGTTTAACATGTGATACTCGTTTGTTCATTATTGTCTTTTAATTAACTATATTAAATCTTTCCCTTATTATAAAAAATAAAAGCCATTATTTCTGTGTAAACTAGAATCTTTTCACTTCTGCAATGCTTATTTCTACTTGCTCAAAAAAAAAAAAAAAAAAACTTTGAAAAATATTTATGAATCTGAAACCATTAACATGCTTATATACGAGTTAAGCATTAAAATGCCCATTACAGATCTCATTGAGAACTTTTTTTTTTATAAAAACCGTAAAGGACTTCTTAGAGGGTATTATATTGTTGTGACTGATATTTTACATTGGAGATTAACATAGAAAAATTAAACATAGGAGTGAGACCTTACAGCACATAATACGGTGGTTATTATTTTTTTTTTGCACAATATGGAATTTTTGTTGATAGAAAAGCATGGAAAGATTGATAAAAATTAAATTCAGTAAAGAAAAATATAAGATATTAGTATTTAATGAAAATAATATAACTAAAAAATGGGAGATATTTATCTTGAAGAAATGGAAGAGTAACAGTACTTTGTTAAATTAAATATGAATTTATATAGATAACTAGAAATTAGAATTGAAAAAAAGAGAATGAAATGGATTAAAAATAAGGCATGTTTCTCAAATAGTCATATGATATTGTAACGGTATATAAAATGCCATTACATTATTTTAAAATTAAAATAAAAAGATCGTAAATAAAAATTGATTTATTAAAAAGAAAAAACTTAACTTAAAAACTGAAAATTAAAAGTTGTTTAACGTATATAATATATTGTACAGATGGGAAAACTTTAAAAGTATTTTTTTTTTAAATAAAAAAAAAGTATTTGAACGTACTTTTTTATAAAAAAAAAGGTAAAGATAAAATATTTTTGTTTAAAAAGTAACATAAATCAAAATAGAAATAAATGTTAATTTCTATTTTAAGATTCCTATGTAATCTCAGTAAATGGAAATGATTGTGTTATTAATTAAACGAAAAGCAAACTAGCCTTTGGGGCTTTTATATAATTAAAAAGTCAGATAAGAGAATAAAAAAATTAGAATGTCCAATAGAAGCAGCAACCAATGCTCAGACCTTAATGAAAATTATTAGAACAGGAAACTATATTCAATGAATCCGGAGGATTACTATAAAAAGAAAAATATCCAAATTAAAACAGTTCCAGCTTGATTTTTTGAGAAGGGTGAAAGGACGCACTTTTCACTCTCTCTTATTTCAAATGAAGTGACTGTTAATTTATGAATGGCACTATTGTAGACCCAAATCATATGGGTCCTACAATAAAATAGTACCAGGATTGAACCAGCTAAGGCCATCTCAGGAACAACAGACCGATCTTCCATGAAAGTATGACCAATAAAGATTTCGCAGGAATTGGCACCAATATGATATGAACTGAAAAATTTTTAAAAAGTAATTAAGAACTTTCGTCAAGATTTGACAAACTTTAATAATCAACTAAATCTAATTTCTAAAAATGAACTTTAATCTGACTTTTAAGATTTCAAAATCAATTATTAATGTTAATTTTAAATATTTGAGTTTGTTAATTTAATTATTTCTTTTTTTATATATTAATATTTATTGACTAAATTATTTAAATGTATTAAATTTAAGTTGGGTGTAGATGGCTACTTAGATTCGTTAACGTTTAATTATTTTATTTTCATATTGATTAAAATATATAGGTATCGGTAAATATGACACCTTATGTTGAGTGTTGAAACGTATTTATTTGTATATCTTTTAAGTTGTTAGTGTCAATGCGGCATCTTATGATGAATGCCATTGGGTTTATTGTAAATTTCGCTCTGCAATTCCATCAATAACTTTATATTTTAATCGTTTGTTTATTTTAAAGGGTTTTTATTTCAGGCTATTTGTTTCATAGTTAAGTCGATGCTGGTGGAGGGATATATGGGTGTTTATACCAGTGTAATGTGAAGCGTGTTTAGCATACAGGGTAACATGCCCAACTGAATGCATGACCCAAAGATGTAGTCATTATGTTGCGATGGTTGCAGACGTATTTCCTGCACCATTGACCCTTTTTTTTTAGCTCTATGGATAAGGACTATAAGTCAGCAGATAGACCACTCTCCCCCATACATAACACTTCTCTTTAATTATTTTATATACATGATTCCTTCGCCAGACAGATGCACATTCCTGTACTGGATGAGGATCATGTCCTTCAAATGATATCACGCTGTCAGATGCACATACCTGCCAGCGTGGTTTTATGTTAGCATCTTCATATTGCATTGGTTGCGGCTATATATCTGGAAGCAGGTGTTGGATTGGCTGCGAACTTTTAGTCTGAGATTTGATGATTGTTTTGAAAAGTTTTTAGCTGAGAAATCTATGAAGCCTATCTATACTCAACATTCTAAAGTAAAATTTATTAAAATGTCCATCTGTGCGGACTGTTTAAAAATAGTAATTTTAATTTAAAAATTAATATTAAAATCTAAAGATAAATTTTATTCCTCAATTTTAAATATTTATATATGTGCGTTAATAAATGTTTTGTGTGTTAATTACTGGCAGTGGCTTATTTTATTTTTTTTAAATATTAATATATTTTGAGAATATAAGTCTTTATTAAAACTTATAAGAATTTATATTATAAATTATCTCTGCTACTCTGAGCTAGTGGGATGGAATGACAGTCAGAATAAAATATATATGTAAAAGTTAGATCTTAACAGCACGTATCTGCCTATTATATAAATTGTCCAGGTTCAAATAGCCTGGTGGAGCCCTGTATAGAATGGATGGAAGACTAACTTTCCCCAACCGTTATAATTGGACTCCCAATGTGGGCCAATGTTTAATAAAGCACAAGTACCCTGAGAATTTTAAAAATAAATCCTGCCATTACATTTTTCTGAAATGAGTATATATTTTTTGTATTAACGTAAAGTTATAGTTTGAAGTTTGTGTAAAAAGTACTGCCAGTAAGAAAAATTGCGCATATGTAAAAATAAATGTGAGGAATAAAAACGTAATAGTTAATATAAATAAATTAAAAAAAAAAAAGTCTTATTTAAAATCCAACCGTGTAAACTTGCCTAAGTAATAGTTAAAAGTAGGAGAAAAGAAATTTGGAAGAGAGAGGGCAGAGATTTAGCTGGTAGTAAGGAATCGACAGTCAACAATTTTTTTTATCATTATATTCATTTTTGTAATTGCTAACCACATAGTTTTGTCCTTTTGAAATTTTCATATACAGTATAATCAATGTGTGTAACGCAATTACTAACACTAAGTAAATTCTTTTTTTTTTTATGTTTTTGTTTTTTTTGAGGAAGTTTACTGATATGTCATCAACTATTATCAATCCACTGCAGGATGAAGGTCTCTCCAAGTTTAATCCATCTCCGATCTTTAGCTTCTCTTCTCCACATCACCCCTGCACACTTTCTTATTTCATCCACTCATCTCACAGGTGCTCTTTCTGGGTCTTTTACAATCTCTTGGAATCCAGTTTAAAAATTCAATTGTCCATCTATTATCATCTCTTCTAGCAATATGTCCAGCCCAAATCCACTTCAATCTTTTAATTTTTTCAATGAGGTTAGTAACACCTGTTTGTTCTCTTACCCATACATTGCGTTTTCGATCTCTTCTTGTTACTCCCAACATACATCTCTCCATGCTTCTTTGAGTGTTCTGAAGTGTTTGTATTGATCTTCTATTAAGTATCCAAATCTCAGACCCATAAATAAGAACTGGTAAAACACATTTGTTAAAAACCTTCCTTTTCAAACACATAGGCATATTTCCTTTTAGTATAAAGTTATTTCTACCAAAAGCACTCCAACCAAGTTTAATTCTAGGATTAATTTCCTTCATTATGTTTCCATCTGTATTAATAATCTGATCAAGGTATTTATAACTGTTAACTTCTTCTAATTCATCATAATCAATCTTTATTTTCATATTTTGAGCAAATCAATTAAACATTACTTTAGTCTTTTTAATTATTTATCTTTAGTCCTACTTTCATCTGATAATTCCAGCAACATTCCATGCAGCCCTGAAGCATTATTTGCAAAAACAACTACATCATCTGCAAAATCGAAATGACTTAAATAATCTCCATTTACTTTCACTCCTTTAGTTTCCCATTTTAATCCACAAAATACTTCTTGCAGCACTGCTGCAAAACGTTTTGGAGATATGGAGTCACCTTGTCTTACACCTTTCTCAATGTTGCCTTTCCCAGTATCATTATGTAATCTAATTGTTGCTGTTCCATTTTTATAAATATTCTTTAAAATATGACAATATTCTGGATCTATACCTTGATGATCCAATGCTTTAATTACTGAAGAAATGTTTATAGAATCAAATGCCTTTTCATAATCTACAAATCCAAAACATAATGGCAAATCATATTCATTTGTCCTTTCTATAACTTCTCTCAATACCTGGATATGATCTACTATACTAAAACCACTTTTAAATCCAGCTTGTTCTCTTGGTTGGTGAAAATCCAAGTAGACGAGTTGTAATTATTTTGGTAAAAATTTTATATAAAACTGATAAAAGGCTGATAGGTCTGTAATTTCTAATATCTTCTTTATCACCTTTTTTAAATATTAATATTATTACTGCATTCTTTCAATCATCCGGTACATCTTTATCATTTAGACATTTGGTATATAACTTTGCTAAAAAAAATTCTATTTCTTCACCTGCTTCTTTTAATATATCAATTATAATTCCATGGTATATAACTTTGCTAAAAAAATTTCTATTTCTTCACCTGCTTCTTTTAATATATCAATTATAATTCCATCATTACCTGGAGCCTGGGAAATTCGGAAGATGTAATGGATATAGGAGGTACTTGTTCTTTATTACTATATAATTCTTGATAAAAATCTTCTATCAATTTCAAGATGTCATCTCTCTTTTTAGTAATAATTCCATCTTTTTTCTTATTGCAGATATAAATTTCCTACCTGCAGTGTCCTCAGCTGAACGATCGCAAATCTAAATACTTAATTTTAAAATAAGAATAACCAACTAATTTACATTAGATCTTTATTGGTACATAATAAATCACACTAAAACAGCAGTTATGGGTAATTGGTTAGCATATATATAAACATAGTCTGATTGCATTACAATTCAAACCTCCTCTCTGTATACAGTAATACAAAAATGCACAGTACCTTGACTAGGTGACAACAATAAACCCTCATACAAGCCACTTAGGGTGTTTAAATATTTTATTAAGACCAGTGCAGTCTGCTTTTACACTAATCGGCCGGATTCACCTACAGGCGCCGAGAACCTGGGATCACAGTCCGAAATGGAGGAGGGCTCAGGAGAACCGCAGGGACAAGGGAGCAATATTTATTTTTCCTGTTCTTTTATACTCCTACATTTAAAAATTCCACTCTCGTTTCTTTTCTGGTGTACTAATACATTTTTTCGCATGTGTGCAAATGGCTTCACTTGGTTATTAATTTCCTTGATAATCCAATCTGTTAAACAACGCATCTCTAATTACTTTATTTAGTTAATGCAGTTTGATCTAATTACTTTTTATTTCGCTTAACCTACTTTGAACCCTATATACATTTACCCCCCATTTATCTCTTATTAATTATTTCTTACTTAAATGTGTGCCTTTACTAGCTCTATTTACATATTACATAACACCTCCCCTTACTCCAGAAAAGATAGTTGCGTAAGGGCACTATATATAATCTTAGTTTGCCCGGTCTCCGGGATTTTCCATTTTGGTCTGGCTGTATTGCTTTGTGTTTCATCTGGCTTTGAGCTCGATGCTATACCATTCTCACTATTCGTTGGTACCATCTCTGTCTCTGTTGGTCACTGTCATTTCATTTCTGTGGTTTGCTGCTCATTCAACAATGACTCGCTTGGAATGTCAGGTAACGTTTGTATCTCCTCTACAACTCGCTGACGGACGTGGTTTACGTGTCTTCTATAGCTAGTGCCATCCTGTAGCTGCACAATTACTATTTACTGAGACAACAGTTTCATAATTACTCCCTCTACCCATTTCTTTTGCAACATATCCCGGACCCAAACTTTATCCCTGATTATGAACATTTTTGTCGCTGTTGTTATTTTTGATAGGATCTGGCAGTAATAAGGCTAATTTAATGTGCAATTTCCTGCCCATTAACAATTCTGCGGGTGATTTCCCGGTGGCTGTTGATGGCATTGCGTGTTGCCACAGCATTGCATTATCGATTGCTTGTAAATATTTATTATTTGATTTGTTTAATGCCTTTTTGATTATTTGGACAGCCTTCTCTGCCAGACCGTTCGATTCCGGGTGATATGGTGTACATATGTGTCTGATGCCACTATCATGAAAATAGCTTTCTATCTCTAGCGATGAACACAGTTCCGTTATCAGACACGATGGTTTCCGGTTAACCATGACACGCAAACACAGTATTTAAGGTCTTAACAGTTTCAATCGCAGTTAAATCTTTTACAACTCGGCACTCTGTCCATGTTGAGAATGCATCTATAACTAAGAGCAAGAGTTTTCCATTCACCGGTCCAGCATGGTCTATGTGAACTCTTTGCCATGCTTTCGTGGCTGCTGGCCACGAATTGTATATCTTAGCTTTTATATTCATTTCTAATTGACATAACAAACCTTTTTTGATATTTTGCTCTATGACGATGGTTATTTTTGGCCACAGACATAGCTGCGAGCCAGTGCTTTAGTTCGCACAACTCCAGGGTGGCCATCGTGAAGTAAGTTCAATACTTGCTGTTGGCCTTCCATTGGTATCATCATCTGATTGCCCACTAATATGCATCCTTAGCCTATAGATAGTTTATTATGATTTGCCCAGAACTCTGGGTTAATGTATTGAGGCCTTGAAGGTGGCCATCTGTTTTTGATCCATCCCATAAGTATCTGATAGCCCTGATCGAAGCTCGTCCAATTGGCTACACATTTGCTATTCAGTACATCTGAGTTTAGGGTATCAATATAATTTATTTCCGCCTCCATTGTTAATTGTTGTTGTTTGTCTGGGATCCTTGATAACGCATCAGCATGCGCACCTTTTTTGTATTTTAATATGTAGTCATATGGTAACATTATTTTCCTCCAGTGCATCATGCGTGGGCTTAAATGTTCGGGAGCTAAACAATCATGGCCCAAAATACCCAGTAGTAGCTTGTGGTCCGTAATTATGTGGAAATTCCTTCCAAACAGGGATTGATGAAATTTTTTAAGGCCGGACATTTATAGCCAAAGCCTCCTTGTCAATTTGGCTATAATTTTTCTCTGGTTTTGAGAGTTCTCGATGCGTAAGCAATAAGGCATTTCCCCTTGTGACATGGGTGAGATAGCACCGCCCCCACTCCCCACTCTGATGTGTCAGTTGTTGGTGTACTTTTAAACTGTTATTATAATGCACCAATAGTTTCTCGGATGACACTAACGTTTTTGTCTGACAGAACGCTTCATGAATTCTAGACCAATGCCACTTCTTATCCTTTTTTTAATAGTTCGTATAATGGCTTTGCTATGTGGGGTTTACCTACCAAGAAAGGCTCAAAAAAGTTTATGAGACCTAAGAAAGCCTGTAATTGTTTAATATTAGTAGGTGGCAATGCATTTTTCACTGCCTTTACTTTCTCTGGGGATGGTCTCTTCCCTTTATCAGAAATCAAATGGCCTAGAAACGTCAATTCTTTTGACATCCATATGCTCTTGCAGGCGTTTAATTTAACCCCAGATTTGTTTAGTTTTTTGCATATGATGAATAGTCTGTTGCGCAACATTTCTTGTGATGTAGTCATGATAAGTATGTCATCATAATAGGGAATGACCCCTTCTAGAACCTGTAGCAAAACATTGATCCTTGACTGAAATATATTTGGGTCTGTGGATATGCCAAAAGGTAAATGGTTTCACCTAAATAGACCCATATGGGTTGTTAAAGCCAAGATTTCCGCTGATTTTTCGGTAACCTGAATCTGGTGGAAAGTGGAATTGGGGTCTAACTTTGCAAAATAGGAAGCATTTTGCAGACCGGCCAAAACTTTCCTTATATTTGGGACAGGATAAGCTCCCCTGTTTAAAAATTTATTTACAGTTTATTCAGTAATTTCCGCATAATCTAATTTCCCGGTTAGGCTTGGTTATTACCACTAAAGGTGTGGCCCAATCAGATGTTTCAATGGGCATCAACACTTCTTTATCCACCAATGACTTTAACTTGTCTTCAACTTTAAATTTTTGCGCAAACGGAATCTTACGTGGTTTACAAATAACCGGTCGTGCATTTTCTGATAATTCTATTTCTAATGGTTTTGATGCGATCAGTCCATTTTTCATTTAACAGATCTGGATATTTATTAACTAGTTCATCTTCCAAAGAGATTTTCTTTATATTAATTTGTATCCCAATCTTGCGAAACCATTCCATCCCTATAATGGGGTTAATTTTACCATTTACAATATATAGGGATAGATTCACTTTTTTACTGTTGTATTTAATTGGCGCTTTAACCTGACCAATTATTTTGAGGATGTTACCGTCTCTCACTTTAATATTAGTTTTTTTTCTAAAACAATGTTTGCCTTATCGTATAATTTTTCCCAATCTGTCCGTGAAATTATGGAAATTGCCGATCTGCTATCAATTTCTATTTCTTTACCATAAATTTTAAGTTTAATCATAAATTGGTGTATACTTTTAACATTTAGATTTTTAATCATGTGAGTGGTTGCAAATTTCCCTCCCCTATCACGAGGCATGTGCGCGTGTTCTTTTCCCTCCCCTATCACAAGGCATGTGCGCGTGTTCTTTTATTTTCCCTTTGCCGTCTTTAATATTAGTTTTTTTCTAAAACAATGTTTGCCTTATCGTATAATTTTTCCCAATCTGCCCGTGAAATTATGGAAATTGCTGATCTGCTATCAATTTCCATTTCTATTTCTTTACCATAAATTTTAAGTTTAATCATAAACTGGTGTATACTTTTAACATTTAGATTTTTAATCATGTGAGTGGTTGCAAATTTCCCTTCCCTATCACGAGGCATGTGCGCGTGTTCTTTTATTTTCCCTTTGCCGTCTTGTCTACAGACGCGTGACAAATGGCCTTTTTTGCCATATTTAAAACACACTCCTTTCTGCCATTTGCATTCTTTTGAAATATGGCCCATTTTCCCACAGTAGAAACAGATTATTTTAGCATAACTAGTATTTGTCTTCATTGGGTTTTGATTTCCTCCGTACGTTTTGAATACCCCATTTTTTGTGGTTTCATCTGATTTTAATCTAAAAGCTTGTGCCTGCTCCAATACCAGCTCATACGCTATACCCTTTTTGACGGCCATTTTGTAAGTTAACTCCGTTTCTACTAGCAATTGCTGTCTGAGCCTATTATCAGCCATGCCCCCAATTAGCTGGTCCATTAACATTTTGTCAATGAAATCACCATAGTTACAATCATTAGCCAATTCTCTTAAAGCTAGATTATAATCATTAATTTTCTCGCTGCTAAATTGTTTCCTATTTAGGAGAATTAATCTAGCTATGTGGCGAGAGGGACGGGGGCTAAACTGATTATTTAACTTCTTTATCACTTCCTCGTACTTGACTTTCTCAGGCAGAGGCACTCAAAATTTTTATGAATAACCTCAATTACTCTTTTCCCGTGATAACCCATTAGGGCCACTATTTTTCTCATTATCATCAATCGCATTGAAGTAAAGAAATTTTTGATGTGTTTTACATAATGGCCATTCAGATGCATTACTGGCGTCGAATTCGCCTATGCTGTTCTGCCCTATTGTCGACATAAATTTAAGGTTATTTGAGACTACGCCAGTAATTTGCAGTGTCTTCAGCTGTAGCTGAACCATCGCAAATCTAAATACTTAATTTTAAAATAAGAATAACCCACTAATTTACATTAGATCTTTATTGGTACATAATAAATCACTAAAACAGCAGTTATGGGTAATTGGTTAGCATATATATAAACATAGTCTGATTGCATTACAATTCAAACCCCCTCTCTGTCTACAGTAATACAAAAATGCACAGTACCTTGACTAGGTGATGAAAATAAACCCTCGTACAAGCCGCTTAGGGTGTTTAAAAATTATATTAAGACCAGTGCAGTCTGCTTTTACACTAATCGGCCAGATTCACCTACAGGTACCGAGAACCTGGGATCACAGTCCGAAATGGAGCACTCAGGAGAACTGCAGGGACAAGAGAGTGATATTTATTTTTCCTGCTCTTTTATACTCCCATGTTTAAAAATTCCACTCTCATACTTTTCTGGAGTATTAATACATTTTTGTGCATGTGTGCAAACGGCTTCACTTGGTTATTAATTCCTTTGATAATCCAATCTGTTAAACACCAAATCTGTAATTACTTTATTTAGTTAATGCAGTTTGATCTAATTACTTTTTATTTCACTTAACCTACTTTGAACCCTATATACATTTACACCCTATTTATCTCTATTAATTAATACATTTTTGTGCATGTGTGCAAACGGCTTCACTTGGTTATTAATTCCTTTGATAATCCAATCTGTTAAATACCAAATCTGTAATTACTTTATTTAGTTAATGCAGTTTGATCTAATTACTTTTTATTTCACTTAACCTACTTTGAACCCTATATACATTTACACCCTATTTATCTCTATTAATTATTTCTTACTTAAATGTGTGCCTTTACTGGCTCTATTTACATATGTATATAATACTACCAATACCAAAATGTTGTTTAACATCTTTGAGACTTTTATTTTCTTCTACAGCTTTCCTTGCTAGTTCAGTTATACTTTCTTATATCATTTTCAACTCTTTTCTGCACCATTTTACAAAATTCGAGATATTCAATCATTTTTAATGCATCATTTTTGTATATCTTCATATTCCTTCTTTTCTTCATAAATTCTCTAGTCTCGGTAGAAATTTTATTTGTCAATTGCTGCTTTTTTCTATCAGCCATTTTTGTTGCAGTTTTTAAAAGTGTATCAGTTATTTTCATATTAATTTCATTCAAATCTGAATCATGTTCAAAATTTACTAAAACTTGAAACCGATTTGTAAGTTCTAATTTAAATTCATTAGAATGTTTTTGAAGATTAGGAATATCAACTGTAAATATTGGTTTTTCTTAATAATTTTTGTCTCTCTAGTTTTACATTAACACGTATCTTACACCTTACTAATCGATGATCACTTCCTGTGTTAAATTTATTAAGAACATTACAATCTTGAAATATGTATTTCCTGTTAGTCAAAATATAAACCAATTCTGCTGTACCTTCATTTGGATGCTTCCATGTCTATTTCCTTTTAACATTTTTCTCAAAAAAAGAATTCATAAATATAAAATTTTTCTTTTTCTGCAAACTCCACAAGTCTATGTCCTCTGTCATTTCTATTACCATAACCAAAATTACCTACAGCACTTTCATTTGTTTACCTAGCATTAAAGTCTCCCATAACAATTTTAAAATGTTTATACTGATCGAAAGCCTTTTGTACATCCATATAAAAATCTACTACTTCATCACTATGAGGACTTGTTTTTTTTTAAGTGTCATAGCATTGGCCAGGATCTGAACTCGCAACCCGGGCAACTTCCTGCAAGTGCAAGGCAGTCGCGTTGACCTCTCGACCACCAATGAGAACTTGTTGGGGCATAAACTTGAATTATCTGCATTTTGTATCTGCTATTAAATTGTATAACTAATCTTACCATTCTGTCTGATACACAATCAATCTCCACAATATTGTTCTTCCATTTTTTATTTATAATGAATTCTACTCCACTTGTATTTCCAATATTTGTGCCTTTATAATAGAGTATATGTCCACTTTTTAAATCAATTTGCTCTTCACCTTTTCTTCTAACTTCACAAAGTCCAATAATGTCCCATTTAATATAAGACAGTTCTTCTAATTCTTGCAATCTTCCTTCACTTGAAAGTGATCTGCAGTTGTAAGTATCTAAATAAAAAGTCTTCCATCAAATGGCAGCCTGGGTCCACAATCAGGGGATTCTTAGGACCCTCCGCCTTCGGCCACCAACCGCTGCCTTGGTTGGTGACTTTACAGCCTCATGGGAATAAGGGCCATGCTTTATTTTTGTCTGTCATAATTGTATATATGTATTGGAAAAATATTTATCATTTACACAAGCATTCATTCTGCCTTATCAGGCACTGAAAAGAAAGACTATGATGTTTCTTGATCTTAAACTCAGAGGTAAAAAGCCAATAAACTCACCACACTGGCTAATGTATGTTGGTGAGCAGCCCATCCATGTTCGTATACTATATGAATCACATAGTAATAACAGCTGCAATGACAACGTATGGAGTGGCCATGAGGAATTTGCTCTGCTCAGTTCCTTTAAGGCCTCCAAGAGGAATCAAAAGGTCTCCTTTCAGTTAATAGCAAACTTCTTTCTGCAGCCTTATTGATATGTAACGGTATATAATATGCCGTTACATAGATCGTAAATAAAAATTGATTTATTAAAAAAAAAAAAACTTAACTTAAAAACTGAAAATTAAAAGTTGTTTAACGTATATAATATATTGTACAGATGGGGAAACTTTAAAAGTATTTTTTTTTTAAATAATAAAAAAGTATTACGTACTTTTTTATAATAAAAAAAAAAGTAAAGATCTAAAGATAAAATATTTTTGTTTAAAAAGTAACATAATTCAAAATAGAAATAAATGTTAATTTCTATTTTAAGATTCCTATGTAATCTCAGTAAATGGAAATGATTGTGTTATTAATTAAACGAAAAGCAAACTAGCCTTTGGGGCTTTTATATAATTAAAAAGTCAGATAAGAGAATAAAAAAATTAGAATGTCCAATAGAAGCAGCAACCAATGCTCAGACCTTAATAAAAATTATTAGAACAGGAAAATATATTCAATGAATCCGGAGGATTACTATAAAAAGAAAAATATCCAAATTAAGACTGATTTTTTGAGAAGGGTGAAAGGACGCACTTTTCACTCTTATTTCAAATGAAGTGACTGTTAATTTATGAATGGCACTATTGTAGACCCGAATCATATGGGTCATACAATGAAGTAGTACCAGGATTGAACCAGTTAAGGCTATATCTGGAACAACAGACCGGTCTTCCATGAAAGTATGACCAATAAAGACTTCACGGGAATTGGCACCAGGAACCTGGAGCTCTTCTACTGTAAGATATGAACTGAAAAATTTTAAAAAAGTAATTAAGAATTTCATCAAGATTTGACAAGCTTTTAATAAACTAAATCTAATTTTTAAAAAAATGAACTTTAATCTGACTTTTAAGATTTCAAAATCAATTATTAATGTTAATTTTAATCATTTCCATTTTTTTTATTATTAATAATATTTATTGACTAAATTATTTAAATGTATTAAATTTAAGTTGGGTGTCGATAGCTGCATAGATTCGTTAACATTTAATTATTTTTTATTTTCATATTGATTAAAATATATAAATATCGGTAAATATGACACCTTATGCTGAGTGTTCAGTTGTATTTATTTGTATATCTTTTAAGTTGTTGGTGTCAATGCAGTCTTGTGATGAATGCCATTGGGTTTATTGTAAATTTCCCTCTGCAATTCCATCAATAACTTTATATTTAATTGTTTGTTTTAAAGGGCTTTTATTTCAGGCTATTTGTTTCGTAGTTAGGTCAATGCTGGTAGAGGGATGTGGGTGTTTATGTCAATGTAATGTGAAGTGTGTTTAGCATACAGGGCAACATGCCCAACTGAATGCATGACCCAAAGATGTAGTCATTGTGTTGCAATGGACGCAGACGTGTTTCCTGTGCCATTAACCCTTTTTTTTAGCTCTATGGATAGGGACTATAAGTCGGCAGATAGACCACTCTCCCCATACGTAGCACTTCTCTTTAATTATTTTATATACATGATTCCTTCGCCAGACAGATGTACATTCCTTTACTGGACGAGGATCATGTCCTTCAAATATCACGCTGTCAGATGCACATTCCTATCAGCGTGGTTTTATGCTAGTATCTTCATATTGCATTGATTGCGACTATATATCTGGAAGCAGGCGTTGGTTTGGCTGCAAACTTTTAGTCTGAGATTGGATGATTTTGAAAAGTTTTTAGCTGAGAAATCTATGTAGCCTATTGATACTCAACATTCTAAAGTAAAATTTATTAAAATGTCCATCTGTGCGGACTGTTTAAAAATAGTAATTTAAATTTAAAAATTAATATTAAAATCTAAAGATAAATTTTATTCCTCAATTTTAAATATTTATATATGTGCGTTAATAAATGTTTTGTCTGTTAATTACTGGCAGTGACTTATTTTATTTTTTTAAATATTAATATATTTTGAGAATATAAATCTTTATTAAAACTTATAAGAATTTATATTATAAATTATCTTTGCTCCTCCCTGAGCTAGTGGTATGGGCTGACGGTCGGAATAAAATATATAGTAAAACTTAAATCTTAACAGCACATATCTGCCTACTATATAAATTGCCAAGGTTCAACTAGACTAGTGGCACCCTGTACGGCAGATACGGAAGACTAACTTTCCCCGACCGTTATATATTGTGCCATTACAATTTAGTCACTAGCTAAATTTATAGTAATGTGCATGTAGAAAAGGTAAACCAAAATCATCATCACATTTTTATATAACCATAAAAGAAGCTGTAGGGCATCCAAGTTCAAACCCTACCATATCGTTTTAAAAGCTTTAGATAGAGAGTGGGTCAATAATTATATTCATTTGTTTGTGTGTTGATAGAAAGGTAATACACACATTTAAACTATTTAATATTTAGTTTTTCTGTTAAAAAGCAAAGTTATAATGCATACGTATAGGCAGTGTATGTGTAAACTATTTAATTGTTTTATATTTCAAATATTCAACATTTTAACTTTCTTTAAAACTAACCTATGCTTGATCGATTCTAATATCTTATTCTATACTTCTATTTTCTTTTCTATAATTGTAATTGGGATTTAAAAGTTACAGATTTAATTAAATAATAGGGTTATAATTACTAAGCTAGCAATTATATTATTTAATGTTAGTTTATGAATGATTTGAAATAATGAAGGATGTGTGTACATTACATACAGAAATTTACATTTATTAAATATTGAAAGAAAAGGAAGGATTAAATCTGTCAAATTATTTTTTTTGTACAATTTTATGTTAAAAGAGGAAATCTGTTTAATCAGATATCTATCTTTGTAGCAATTTTGTTTTTGTAAAAGATTGTTTTTCACTTTGGGAGCTTATAATGGGTGGGAACTCTAATTTTGAAATTGTCTTATCTTAAGATCTAAAGAAGGAAGCTCAAATATTTGAAGTGTTACCTAGATGTAAAAAAAAAAAGAAAGGAAATAAGGATTAAGTCTATTTTTTTTTTTAAAACAAAAGTGTCTGGAAAAAGGATTAAACTTTTCAGTTGAAAAATAATTGTTGAAAATAAATTAGAGATCTAATTAAAACGAATTTGTCCAAAAATAGCAAGTGACGCTATCTCTGATTGGTTAAGTTAGCTAAAAATTGGATATAAAAAGCTGTCTGGAATTATTATTATTGTGATTATGATTCAGATTATTAGACTATTAAATTGAATGTTGAAAATATAAGAAATGGCTGGCTAGAAAAATTATATGTATGTCCCATCTTTTCCGGACCATCTGGGGAAGCTGCACATCACATAGGAAAGAAAAGATGTCTTGTCTAAAATAATATTCTACACCTTTCAACTGACCAGAGAAATAAGATGTTTTTAATAGAAGGAAGAAAGCATTCACCTGCATTCAAAGAAGATGAATTAATCTACTGATAAATATTAATCATCAAGTCCAATTAATTGTTCCAGAAACTGATTTTAAACTCAAGAAAATTTATAAATGTGAAAACAACCGCTGTATTTCATCTACTAAGAATCATGCTGTATTTCATCCACTAAGAATCATGCTTGACAGGAAGAGAAGAAAAATTAATATAATGATTTCCAAATTGTCCACTAAAGCAAATAACCTCAATAGTCATCATCATCAAATAGTTATACACCTCAAGAAATTGTTCCCACATAAAATGGAAATGGTAGCTGCAGAAATATAGACATTATACAAGACAAGTTTGAACCCTTGGAAATTCGCCACAAACAAAAGATCGGTAATATGACTTTTTATATCTATTTTCTTTATGATATCAGAGTCTTAATAAACATTTTAGCAATAAAGTGATATTTTATTTAAAGAACTTTTAAAGACTATTCAGATCGATTAAAAACAAGAATGTCTTACTAATAATAACTTTGAGCTTCATAAATGATCTTGAATGTATCAAAATTATTTGTTTATTAATTTTACAGTTATGAAAAATATTGTGTAAAACAATTTTTTTTTATGGTATTATGATTTTAGTTTTAACTAATATATTATTATTATTTTGGTTTTAAATAATATTTTGTTATTATGGGATAAAACACGCACATACATAATAATATTTTTATATGGGTATAATTGCGAGTGAATGTGAAGTAACAAGTAGTATTAGAATATTAGATTATTTTGTTTCAAGTTAAGTATAGCATTTCAGAGGTAGAAGAGAGGGGGAGAAAATTATTTAAAACTTGCTCTTTCAATTCTATTAACATTTTTTTTTAACATTCTACTTACATGTTAGATTTATAAAGTATGTGTGCTAATGAGCAGATATTTTTTTTTTTTAATTCTTTTCTCATGGAGTGAAAATCATGGTCAATGTGACATCCAACTTAATACAAAATACATTTGAAGGGAAAGAACTTGAAATTAATCTGAGGATTGTTATATAATCAATTATTATCATTATTATTATTCATATCAATTTTCATGTTTATCTAGAAATTTTTATGTATATGTTAGAAATGCAGTAATAAATATTAGTTTGTTTTATTAAACAAGGCGTATATATTTCATTAAATGTAGTTTTTGTTAAGTGTGATTATTCATCATCATCAATGGTTGAATATTAGTTATTTAAGATATAAGTAAGTATGCTAAAATTAAGCAATAATTATGAATTTCTTTATAAAAATTAGTTTTATGTTTAGGCTTAGTCCTAGAGCTGTAGTTGAAACCCTTGTCATTATCGTTATTATTATCATCATCATCATCGTTTTAATTAATGAGCTGTTTAACTGTTTAAAGGCCATAAATAAATATTGATTTTATAATATTTAGTGATTTCTTAGTATCATTATAACCACATCCCATCATCTATTTCATTCAAGGATGAGTGAATTGCCATCCTAAATTAGTTATATGTAATCCGAGCTAGTAAACTTGTAAAATATTGAAACACATTTGTTGTGCTAAGATCTAAGAAATGATTTATGTCTAATGAACTCCACTTTGGTTTATAGATGTTTTACTTTTGCCTAAATATTAGTGCGTATAGTGATATGGCTCAAAAAGCAAAATCTCCCATTTTTATTAGAAATAAAGTACCAAGAAGGGATTCAAACCCAGTACATGTGAAAGGTTATTAGATATAACCGTGTCTAGATTCAGATAATCTAGTGGCGCCCTGCTAGACCATATTCACTTAGTATTTGTTTAAACATGCACTTAACATCAAACCAAGAAATGAAAGTGGAGATCTACTGTCTGTATACCTGAGTTATATTTTATTGAATTGCTAGTGTACTCACCTCAACGTGATTTCATATAATACTTATTAATAATTTGCGTATAATTATTGATAGTGGGATATCTTGAGAAATCCAACGTTATTTTAAATATTGATATTATATATTGTAGACAACTCAGATAAGGTGAAACACATTTGTTGTGCTAAGATCTGAGAAATGATTTATGTCTAATGAACTCCACTTTGGTTTATAGATGTTTTACTTTTGCCTAAATATTAGTGTGTATAGTGATATGGCTCCAAAAGCAAAATCTCCCATTTTTATTAGAAATAAAGTGCCAAGAAGGGATTCAAACCCGGTACATGTGAAAGGTTATTAGATATAACTGTGTCTAGATTCAGATAATCTAGTGGCGCCCTGCTAGACCATATTCACTTAGTATTTGTTTAAACATGCACTTAACATCAAACCAAGAAATGTAAGTGGAGAAGATCTACTGTCTGTATACCTGAGTTATATTTTACTGAATTGCTAGTGTACTCACCTCAACGTGATTTCATATAATACTTGTTATTAATAATTTGCGTATAATTATTGATAGTGGGATATCTTGAGAAATCCAACGTTATTTTAAATATTGTGATCTTATATATTGTAGACAACTCAGATAAGATAATAGTTATTTGAACCATCTTTAATTTGTTACACTGGATCTGTGAACGACTCCTTTAATTTTGTTACAATATATAGAATTATTTGGAAGTAATGGTATCTATAAACGAGATAATTTTGTATTGGCTAGGGAAATCAGAAATTTTTAGGTAGAATACAAAAAGTAGTTAGCTATGCATTAGGTGATAAATTGTGTTTAACAAACAAGATTACTCAAGGAGAAATGGGGTCAATTTCATTTTATAATAATAAATCAGAAGTAGGTTAAACAGGAAGGTTATAATATACAAATTATGGATTAGTAAAGATAGACAACAAATATATTGGGCAAGAAAACATTTTACAAAATACGTTAATAAGACAATTTATTTATATGCATTTATATAAAAAATAAAGATAATATATTACAAGTACATAACTATGAGAGATGGAGTGTAAATAAGATGGTTAAAAGAAAAAGCAGTTATGAAAAATGAATAGAAAATAGTTTTTAGGCAAATAAGAATAAAAATATATAAACATTAAGAAAAAATATAAAATACTAAAGACTTTATTGTTATACGATTCAAAGACAAGGTTTTAGATATCCGGAAAAGGAGACAAATATAAAATAAGGATTTAGTCGGTAGATGTAATTTAAATGACTAAACATCACATCACCTTATCTAGGGTTTGCACTACTGTAAGGAGTTTTGCCTCTGTTATAACAGCTTGTATAAACATAGGAAATAATGATCATGTGATGTTTAGTGGATTAATAACAATCCTGCCAAATAGAATGGTAACTATGATTATTAAAAAACCAAAGACACCAAAATATATGGATGCTGAACTGGGTTCAGATCTATATGATTATACAAGCCAAATGAGCTTGGATTGAAAACATTAGTTTCATTTTGGACTTGTAGCTTAATAATAAACTAAAAAGATGACTACTAGAGAGTTGCATGAGATCCTAAGACCTAATGCAGTGCTCTCAGATCCAAGGCTCCTCACTGATTAAAATTGCAAGCTAAAAACTAGTCTAGGATATTGGATGACTGGGCAATAGGGGATTTTATGCACAAATCTTGATGCATCCAACCTGTTTTGAATTCTGCTACAAGGTTAAACTACCTCTCATAAAGCCTTCGCTTAGGTCCAACACATATGTATATACGTAATCATATGGCGAACAGATATATATAATGGTATATGTATATTTTGTGATTAAAAATGTTATCAGACAGAATTTTTTTAAAAAAGAATAATTTATTGTGTTTTTTTATATCTATATAAATTTTAATTTTGAAATCAACTAAATAAGCATTTTTTATTATTATCACTGTAATGAATCTAAAACTTGCGAGATAAATGTGATCCCTGTATATATTTTTAATTAATCTTTCTTCTTTGTCTCTAAATTCTTGGAAATTCCATTCTTATGGTAAAAGGTTTTTTTGCTCAAATTTTGTAACCGAACAAGGGGAAGCAGATATGAATGTATAAAAATAGTTTGGTCAAGCTAGATAAACATCAAAATTCATTTTATTTAAAATGAATTGATAAGTAATAGGAATTTCAGTGAAATTAAAATATTATCAATATTTAAAATCAATTTGATTGTGACCCAAAATATTTTATGTAATTGATTAAAATAAATGTAATGAAAAGAAAGTTTGAAAAGAAAACTCTGGGCATTCGGAAGAAAAAAAAAGGAGGGATCAAAAAGACAAGCAAAAGCTCTTGGCTAAAAATATATAAACAGAGGGGAGAAATTGCTAACAGCAGAGTGGAAAAACAAAGATAAGTGATATGAGTAAAGTGGGATAAAGTTCAACTGTGTTGGACTTCTGCCCAGTATCCCATGAATGTAAACCATTGGAAATCTTGTCGCCTGCCCATTGCCGTAAATCACTGCACAAGGACTTCGGTTTAAACATACAGGTAATCTTTTCTACAACCATCAAATCGAACACTATGCCTATATCCATAGTTCTAAACATAAGCTTACTGATATATATCAACCTCATCCATTCCCGGGAACAAAGATATATATATTATTTGTTTATTCAACTCCTCCTAATATAAGGAGAGAATCTGTGTATAATTATTGTTTTGTTGTTGTCTTATAATTAAAATGTAAGTGAATAAAGAAAATGGATGTATACATCTGCTCATAATATTCATAAGGTAATTATTTTCTAGATAGTAAGCACTTACTTAAACAATACATATATGTGTGAATGTAAGCTAAATCCAGATGGCCAGAAATCATGAGGGTGTTTTTTTTAGGGAATTGGGGGATGTAATAAAACGTTAGAATTAATTTTACTAACTCCATCATGTAAATATCCAGTTCAGAAATATTGTGTATTGAAACGAGTCCAGTTAAAGACTATGCCTCCTAGCTCATGATATATCCATTTTCATCAGCAGTGCAACCATAATCCTCCCTGGGATACTGAGTTAGTATGGGTTGGGAAAATCCCTTCAAGCCAAAAGGGAACAATCTATTTAGGTTACCTAGTGTAATTCTGACTGTAATCAGTAGATTGAGACTTGAGGTTGATAAGTCGACGCTCATAAACACACTGGGAAACTAAATAGATTTTATGGGAGTTAAACCTTATCGGAGAAATATAGGAATAGATAGCCGGTTAACTTTAGTGCTTGTCTATTCGTTCAGATTTGTGAATAATATGATACATAGTAAAAGTTGTTATATGTATTGTTTCTCTCCTTGGCAATTTAAATAAGGAAATGAAACTATTAAATTCATTTCTGCTGGTATGTATGCTATTTACATATACATTTGATGGTGACAAAATGTCCATTACCAGTTGTACTCACAAAGATTAATAAAATCTATACATTAAAATGGGGACTTTGCCTGTTACAATTGGTTACTCCGGCTTGCATTGGGTGGAACTACCGTATAGAGAATTTTGCTTCTGTTTATGGAGTGCATAATGTTGAAACATTACGATAACAGAAAAAAAATTTAAAGATAAAGAAATTAAAATAAAGATTTTATGATTTTTTATTTAGATTTTTATAACAAAATTGGAGAATATGGGGACAGGATAATGAAACTAATAAAAGAAGTTTTATTAAAATGGGATAGAAGGGTAAAAAAATACAAATAAGGGTAAAAAGTACAAGATGTAGATGAGTTTATTCTGACAAATAATGGTTTCAGAGGGAGGGAATATTTAAACCAAAGTAATATATGTGGACATATGACCTATAACAGAAATTACCGATTTCATTTAAAAAATTGATATTATTAAAATGTGAAAAAAAGCAACATAAATATATCAAAAAATTTTTGGATAATGCTGTTTCACCTTGGTTACTATATTTTATTATTTAAATTTACACTATCAGTTTTTAAAAACAAGCAAAATTCTCCATACAGTAGTGCCACTCAGTGCAAGCCAGAGTAATCAATGGATACAAAAAGGTTTGTGTATAAAATCCCTATCTAGTGACTACTCATCCAATATCCTAATTTCTAGTTTGTAGCTTTTATCAGTGAGGAACCTTGAATCTGAGAGCACTGCACCTAGATCTTAGGATCTTTCATATCCAAGGCTCCTCATTGATGAAAGCCACAAGCTAGAAAATAGTCTGGGGATATTGGATGAGTAGACACTACATATGTATTTTATGCACATACCTTCATCTATTGATTACTCTGTCTTGAACTGAATGCATTACTATATGGAGAGTTTAGTCTATTTTTAGCAGCTTGAGCAAGCATAAGAAATGGTGATCCTGTGATGTTTAGTGGTTTAGTACTATCAGTTTTTATTATATCACTTATCTAATCTTAGATTATAATTTAGAGATGACTCAATTTTTGCAAAAGATTAAGATATAAAAAAAAAAACTAAGCTAATAATGTAAGTTTTCATCTTAAAAAGTATTTTTGATATATAGAAGACTTCAAAATAATGGCACTTTAATGAGTGAATATACTGTTATATTGTTTTCTATTATATAGAAAGTTTATTTTATACACACATCACATGATCACCATCTCTTACACTAACACATAACTGACAAAGGCCACAAGCCAGAAACTAGTCTGGGATATTGGATGAGTAGGCACTAGATAGGGATTTTATGTACAAGCCTTTTGGCATCCATTGATTACTCTGTTTGGCACTACTGTATGGAGTTTTGCCTTATTTTATACATAGAAAATACAATGCATGAGACTAAATACATAAATAAGCATGCATATGCATGTCTGCCATAGTGATACATGCATAATAAAAATATTTTAATTTAAATAATAAAGTAGTTAACTGGATATGGGAATAGATTATACATATTATCTTTTAAAGTAAGCCTTTTTATATGTATTATAGATATATATTGCACTACTTCCATTATGCAATTGATATGTTAAATGTTTAAATTTATTCAAACTTTATATCTTTCCAAACATATCGATTGACTGTTAAGGACAAATACAGGTTTGTACAAAACAATGGTGGGTAAACTGTGGCTCAGGCTCATAAACTGCATGCAACTTCCAAAGTTATTCTTTATTGCTCCCAAGGCAATATTAATTATCATATTTCCTTAACTTTTCTATTAATAATCTGTGGTAGTGTATGTTGCGACATTTGAATATTTAAAAATAAGTAAAAAAGTTATTTTGAAACTCTATAGCTTTTAAATAGTATCAATCAAAAGGATTGTTAATTTGGATTTTATAATCTTGTTCAGTTGGTAAAAAGTGTTTAAACATTCAAATCTGTAACTCTGAACAATCAAAAATTTATGAAAAGTCTTATATATGGCTCTTATTACTGAAAACCTTGCCAACTCCTGGTATATAACGTTTTGAGTAGTACTTTTCTTCTCCCTACTCAGATATTGCCGATACTAGCATGGAGTTGAATGGGTGACATTTAGGTTCGGGAATAATAATTTAAAATGGTGCTCTAAGCAATTAGGGTATTCTGTCAGACGATTAGTAGAAAATCAATGCTAAATAAGTAGTGTATCAGACAAAAAAGCTGCAATTAATATATCAGAATAGGTTTCCAAAGCCATAGGACACTGCAAGGAATTGTAATCTCTATAAAATCTAAAATTGAAGTATTGAAAATTAAGAATAGTACTTACGAAATATCATGTAAATGTGAAATAACCTATAAAGTTGAATCTAGTCACCCCATCAAAAAGTGATTAAAGACATAAAATGATGATTAATAGAAAATATCAATGTCTAAAGTAGCAAACCATCCATGTAATGATTAATATTTGATTGTAATGAAACATAAATGTTACAATATTCAACAACAAAACAGGTTACGACTATAAAAAGATATTTATTGATGCCAAGTACTTTTGATACAAACAGATATGTCAAATATGAATATCAAGAGATCAAAATGAATAAATATGAGAAAATTTGCACGTTAATGAGAAGGAAAGGGCTATAGATACCATTTCTTAGAGAACAGGGTGCTGGATTCCTTTTTATTGATGGTGCTGGCATCCCTGGTAATTGATAAAGCCTCCTTAATCTTTCTTTTTCATATCGCTCTCTGATAACATCGGCTATGTAAAGATCAAAGCAATGGCCAGAGATCAATCAGTGCTTTTCTTGGCATGTTTGTACATGTAATTGTTGAGCAAGTCTTGTAGCCAAGTTGACATGGGTTTCCCCATAATATGCCTTCAAATAGAGGTTAGAGCAGTTAATCTTATAAACGATTTGATGAGAAGCCTCTTTGGGAATTTTGTCCTGAGAGTTGTTTAACAGTATGTTAAATGAAGGAAGTGATTGGAAAGAAATATTGTATTTATTGAAGCATGTTTTTTAACATTCATGATCTTTGAAATGTAGGGAAGACTGTACTATTTTTTGCCATTGGGGGGAGCAAGTGTGGGGTGAGAGAGTTTATAAAAGTTGTTTGAGATTGTATCCGATATTGACAAGGTCGCTAGTGAATGATTTGACATTTTGTTTCTGATCAGCCTCAAATTTGCATAAAAATATTGGGGCAGAAAGAAAGAGTAAAAAGGAAGTTTTAAAAAATTAGTCATATGAAAATGGTAAACACCTCATAAATCAATTTAAAGCGATAATTCATAATTTTTAGAAACTTCATGAAAAGCTGCCTTACAAGCAGTTGTCCCGGGTTAGCGGTTCGCTTCCCGCCGATGCTATGACACATGAAAAAAAATTTCTACCGACTGTTACTTTTAACAGAACAACCTAATGGGTTACAGTTTCAACATAAATGTAGTGTTCAAAAATTTAAATAAAATCATTTTGATTCCCATGGTACAGCTGTTACTCTTTAGGTCAATGCCATCTGAAGGAAAGAGAATAACACTTGAAACATGTTTTATACTAACCTATGTTATTACTAACAATTGAATATATTTGGAAAAATATAGTTTGAATTTTAAAAAAAAAATTTAATACTTCATGACAAAAGTAATTTGACATATAACTACAAATAAAATTCCATCATCACAAATCTCCAAATAAATATATTTCTGTAGTAAATATTTTTCTTAGCTATATGTTAATAGATTTGTATATTTTTAGTCGAAAATTATTAAAATTGTTTCACTTATATTTTTAAATATCTTCAATATTACTTAGCAGATTTAATAATATAGGCATATACAATTGTATGCACCTATATCTATTGTAATCTGTCAATGAATATGGGCTAATTTCCAACAACTGATTAGGATATGTTAGTTTTTAAAAAAAATTTAGTTCAATAAAATTTGTCTCCGAAATATGTAATTTATTGCAGAGTAAAGACATCTAGTATTCTGCCAAAAAAGAATACTGAGGAAATCATTACTCATGAGGCTAATAAAATGTCTTTGGAGAGGGTTGCCAGTTGTGTTTTACCCTCCACTAAAAATAACTAGATACCTATTTAGAACTAATAATTGTGATAAGATCACTGGATTGGCTATTTCCAAAAAAATACTAAGTTTATTTAGTAATCATTAAGTACCAAAAAAAAAATCCAAATTCAAACCCATACTATAGAAGATGTATGTACAAACATCATATGAAAGATTCAAATCACAATCTGGCAAAAGCAAAATTGAAGCTAAATTTTCAGTATATAAGAAATTCTAACTAAGAAAGTAATTGTTATTAATAAATTTAAAATTTATTGGATAGAAAAACAAGTGTACATAATAATATTTAAAAATAATTGATAATAGAAATTAAAATAAAAAAATGAATATTATTTAAGGAAAATTCCAAAATAAGCGAATAAATAATGAGATGATTAAAAAAAATGAATAATGGAAAACTTTTTTTTCCTTTAGCAGTTTAAATGTTTTTTCTAGTGGAAAAAGCTTTGAAAAAGACTGTTGAATAGTTGAAACTGTCAGCTATTTTTTGATGTTTGTATAATAAAATATTTTGTAGTGTGTGAAGTAGATGAAAAGTATGTTAGACATTGTTCATATAGAAATCTGGTTGGCAAAAGTTGTGATGTAAATACTCCAAGAACATTTGGCAAAACTATACCAATGTTTGGACAAAAAACATACTTCAGAATACACAAGGTAACATGAAAAATGTTACTGACACATCCAAATCTATTCTCCACAGACTTTATATGCTTTCACATATTCCTTTATCATATATCAGAAAAAGTGGTACCTCATACAAAATGTAAAGTTACTAAGTAGATTAGTCATAATATTAATTTAATATACAGTTTTATCAATTAAGATGTTTTTCAAATCAAGATATTTTTTTGGAAGCTCTATGCAAATCTCTTCAAAAAAAAATAAAAAAAATGAATTTCTAATATGTCCTATATAAATTTATTTTTCCAAATTCAACAGTAAAAATAGTTGCAGTTAATCTTTTTATATGTTGCTGGAGTTTGGCTTAGTAGATTCAGGACCAAACATAGTTGGTCAAATCTGCTTCCAAAATGAAATTTACCTTCTTTGACGCATGTAAATATGAAATGAAAGATTTAATAATACCATAAGTAAATATATCTTCTAGTTGAATCTTTAGATTCCTTTACAGTTGGTTTTCTAAAAAAAAAATATCCATATGCTAATTGAATAAGCAAAATGTGTACATATAGTTAGAAAATATTACAAATAATAGCATTTAACTACCTCATATTAGTTCAATGTATAAGTAAGACATTTAACATTATATAGTAGTTAAATTCTGAACTGTGAATAAGGTTTACAAGACCGATTTCAGGGAACGCTGTAACAAGACCCAACATTACTAGCCACAAATCATAATAGGTTTGAATCTTATACTCATTAAGCAAATTTCACTTGCTTTACTTCAAAGTGTGAAAATTAAAACAGAATAATTAAAGCAATGATGATCTTTAATAATTAACGTACACAGATAATTATACTCTGGTTAGATAAAATTTAACAAACTTCATTTTTTTATAAACCTTACTACTACAGAACATTAATATAAATACTTGCAAGGAACGAAAATTTCAAAGAGGTACTAAATCCTTAAATGTATTTTCTGCACAGAACACCTCTTCAAAACGCAAGTAACATTATATTAGACCATTAAATGTACTATAGAGAAGTAATCACTAATATACATGCATACATGTGGATTTAAAAGTGATTTTAGCACTGGATTATATTTAAGCATTGGAAGAAATTATAGTAAAGACCAATGAATATGAGTTGCCATTATGCTTTGGATTTGTAGATTATGAAAAGACCTTTAATTCTGTATGCATATCTACAGTGATTAAATCATCAATATATAGACTCTTTTGATACTCTAAGTTATTTGGATTTTGCAGATGATGTGATCATTTTTACAAATAATGCTTCTGAATTTCAGGAAATGGTTGCAAGAGTTATCAAATGAAAGTAAAAAAAAACTAACAAAATATCACATGATCACCATTTTCTATTTAGCTGTTATTAACAGTAACAAACTCCCCATATAATAGTGCCATCCAGTGCAAGCCTTAGTAATCAATGGATGCAGGAAGGCTTGTGCATAAAATCCCCATCTAGTGCCTACTCATCCAATATCCCCAGACTCGTTTCCAGCTTGAGCTCTCAAATTCAAAGCTCCTCACTAATGAAATTCACAAACTAGAAATTAGTCTGGGGATATTGGATGAGTAGGCACTAGATGAGGATTTTATGCACAAACCTCTCTGCATCCATTGATTATTAAGGCCTACACTGGGTGGCACTACTGTACGAAGAGTTTGTTAAATTGTGTAAAGGAAAAAAAAATATTAGGCATTTGTTAATTGAATGCAAATGCTTGAAAACAGAAAGAGTACAAATAATAAAGTTATGGAAGAATAAATATGAAAAAAGTGATTATACAAAAAATGGATTATTGGTTTTGGAAAAAGAGGGATTTAGATATAAAGATTATAGAGTTAACAAAGATTATGTTGTGGAAATGGGATGGAGCAGAATATGGGAAAATTTAGAGTGGAGAATGGAAGATAAAGTGGCTAACGGGTTTATCTGGGCATTGTTGCTGAGAGATTCTTGACTCCGTTTAAGGAGAAGCCACAGATAAAGTAATGTTCAATGGATTTTCTCAGAAAAAGGAAATAAAAATAATTATAAATTAAAAGAAATTAACAACTGCAAATATATAGATGGAAACTAATATGGGTGAATAAATCATAGAATTAAACTCGGATGAAGTGCTTTTGGTAAAAATAATAATATTAAAAAGAAATGTCTTACATGTTTGGAAAAAAAATTTTAATAGACATGTTCTACCAATTCTCAGTTATGGATCAGAGACTTGGATACTTATCAGAAGAACAATCCAGGAACTTCAGACCGTCCAACATATTCCTCTGTGGGAAATCAGAAGAGAAGTTAGTTCAAAATAAAATTAATAAAAACTTTTAACAATTTGGCCTTGTAAATAACTCAAGGTTTTAAGAATTTGGTCTTGTAAATAACTCAAGATATAGTTTTACCACTTAAGACTTACGACTCCAATCCTTTTTGGGCATTCAATTAAAAATCTGCAATGGAAGAACTGAATTCTTATAATGCTCCAAAAATCTTTTTTTCCAGATCCAATACTAACGCCAGTTGAATTTGAATTTCCTAGACATGCAATGATATTAAATATTGTGTATACAATTTTTGTTATGACAACTGTTTCCAAGATAAGCAGTATTTTGGGAGAAATCAATCTCATGATACAATTTCAATATGATATATACTATTCCATTTTTTATTTCTTAGGTTCCATGTCCTGCTGAATCCATGCACAAAAGTTATTCTTTTCTGCTTCTTATGAAGTTCTCACAAGTTCACCTGTAATTTCTATTACTCCATTATCCATTTCATATAAGTAGTCTTCTTTTGGTACATTCTTTTTCATCAAAATATCAGTTTTATGTCCTTAACTATGTATATTTCTGTTTTAATCCTACTGCCTTAAGAAGCTTTTAGCATTATAATCCTGTTTCCTCTTTGAGTGAGATCTTATTGCATATATTATCATGGAACAAGCAAAATTTGGAAATTTTTACAATTTCCAAAATGGAAGCAGGACTTTTCTTTCAAGCAATGAGGATGTAGATAACCCACTTAATGGTCTATAGACATATTGCTAACAAAAGAATAAAACAAAAATGCACACTCTTTAATAACCTTACAAACCAACAAGTTAATAAGCCTGATGAATTCATCATTTTTCTTAGAGGGGTTTTTAGACAAGCTTTTGCCCTGTAATAAATTATTTAAACACTATTTCACCTATATATATTATTAAACAAAGCAAAGCAAAACTCCATATAGTAGTGCCACCTGTGCTAAACAGAGTAATCAATGGATGCCAGCTAGTCTGGGGATATTGGATGAGTAGGCATTAGATAGGAATTTTATGCACAAGTCTTCTGGCATCCATTGATTACTCTGTTTGGCACAGGTGGCACTACTATATGGAGTTTTGCTTTGCTTTGTTTATAAACAATTATGTGCTAGTATTGGAGATGAGATCATGTGATGCTTGCAGGTTTATATATATTATTATGCAAAACTATATTCTGGGATATTTAAAATAATAAAAAAAAATATTTTAGTAAATGTTTTGCATGGAAATATTTTTGTCTAGTTTGTTCAAGTTATAACAAATATTTTCAAGTATTCTTGATTTTTATTCATGCATTCCTAATCTTAACTTCATCATATCACAATTATCCATAGATTTACTGAAAAATAAAATATGAAAATTACAACAAATATATTTATTTTTTTATTATTATCATGGACAATTTGCTTTTAGAACATAATTCCTTTATGATAAGAACATTAATTCCTTTACGATAAGAGCACCATAATATCTCAAATTGTGTAATTCTTATCTTTATCAATGCAATATCTCTAAAAACATTTCATAATAATAAAGCCAATTATCAAATCTGCATTTAAATTTTTAAAAATTGTGGGTGAAGCTTGTATATATTTTTATGGCATGAATAGGTAACTTCGACTAACATTTAAATTAAATGCATATTGGAGAAGGATCCTCTCATCTTTCCCTTGCACCTTAAGCTTTCACGGTTAAAAATTTTATATTTCATAACATCCTAGTTGATTTAGTACAATGTAGATTGATAAATCTGGACTCAAAGTTCATGGATTGTGTCTCAATCTGCCATTTGCAATGCTCAAACTTCTTATGAACTCCTGATTAATAAACCATTCGACTACATATGCACCCTTAATTTTTTTCTAATTCTGTGCATAAACCTTTAAAAATTATCCAATATTGTCAATCCATTACAATTTATGTAAGATAAACTCATGTTTAAGCCATAAATTGGTAAAGCACAGCAAAATTAAAAAAAAAAAAAATGTTTTTTTTTACAGTTAAAACTGAAGCCTAAACTTCTACACACCAGAAAGTTACTACTACTAATAAACAAGCTCAACTCTAGATATAAGATTTAAATAGTCTGCAAAGACTATTCCATTATCCTGCTATAAAGAAGAAGTGAAGATGTTACCAGGCACTTATAGTTAAACAAAGCAAAACTCTCCATACAGTATTGCCACCCTGTGCCAACCAGAGTAATCAATGAATGCCAAAAGGCTTGTGGCATTCATTGATTACTCTGGTTGGCACAGGGTGGCAATACTGTATGGAGAGTTTTGCTTTGTTTATAAACAAATATGTGCTAGTATTAAGAGATAGTGATCATGTGACACTTATAGTTAAGCGCAAATCAATGAAGATTTTAATATTTCTTCTATTTTCATTTTACTATCATCTTTAAAAAGACTTAAAATACCCATTTACCAACCAGTTCTTAGATGATTAACCGAGTTAACAATAAACTATAAAGAAAAATTATCATAAAACATACAAAAATTTGTCATCTTTACTTTTTTTATTTAATTAATTATTTATACATAACGTAATTTTCAACAGATTATTAAATTTAATTCACTTGATTGTAGAATATTTATCACAGTTTATAGGACTCTTTATTACAATGTATTCAAACAAATATTGTATCTTGTCTAAAAAATTCTTATAATAATCATTTGACTAAAATATATTCTTATCACAGTTTATTGTGCCCTCTATCAAAATATATCTCAAACAAATCGAAATAAGTTAAAGTAATAAAACCAATGACTAGTCATACTATCTTGGTAGCATTAATTTTCACCGACAAAAAAAAATTGATAGTTATCACTGAACGTAGAACAGTGCCTGATTGAAAATTACTTTGGCTTAATAAGAATAGACTTGCTACTTGAATTTCTATAAGTAAGTTTCTGACAAACAGTTAAACGTGCAATCGGTAGCTAATTCAGCTTGTAAAAATTCTCGATGCCTCAATTTATATAATTCTTCATCAGCTGTATTATCCATGACAGTGGATAAATTTTCTAAAGATTTCATTTCCTCATTCAGTTTATGAATGAAAACTTTCTTTTTCTCTTCATGGTCTTCATGGTAAGGTAAAATAATAATATCATCTGGAAGATATTCATAAAGGAGGTGAAGCATCAGAATACACTCACTTTGATCTCTGAAAATATAAATATATACTTTTACGAAAAATAATAATAATTAAAGAATATATTTAATTATATATTAATATCTTTATTTGCCAAATAAATATATATATATTATAAGATTTTCAATCTTCTAAGCATATATAAATACTATTAGATAGGGAAAAAATATGGATAATATTCTCATTAAGATTTTCAATATTCTTTCAATCTTTAATAATGACTTTTCATTGAGAAGTTTCTGATATTTTTGACTCTCCAGCAATTTTCTTCAGACTTCTAAAATGTAAAACAAAATTATTACGTGTTTGTTTAAATAAGCGGGAAAAAAAGTTACACAATTATAATTTAAAATTCTGAAAAGACATAGACAAATTAAGTCACATGAACACATTAACAAAAAAAATACATATTTAGGTTTAGCAAAAAATTTTTTCATTAAAGATGCTTCCGGCAGTTTTGCCTATCCAGGGGTCTTCTGTAAAATATAAAATATGATTTTTGCATACATTCTTATAAATAACAAAAAATAATATTAAGCAACTTTATTTTAAAGTTCTGAGGAAGACTGCCTAATAACTGTAACATCAACCCCCCCCTCCCTGAAAATTCCAAGAGGAAGTGTATTTTTTTGTTTTATTATTCTCATTATGAATTTATTATTTGCCAGAAGGAGTTTTAAACTAAGCAATACTATATTATGGTAAA
Organism: Epiperipatus broadwayi; assembly: GCA_028023455.1. Taxonomy (NCBI): domain Eukaryota; kingdom Metazoa; phylum Onychophora; class Udeonychophora; order Euonychophora; family Peripatidae; genus Epiperipatus; species Epiperipatus broadwayi. The sequence continues at coordinate 381,787 of JAQFVV010012470.1, forward strand.
GTGATAATAGTTACTCACCATTAGTGATTGCTAATCCTCTTTAAATTGATTCAAACTTCTCGGACGTAAAATTCACCAAACTTTTCATTATTTACTATACAGATTTTTATAAATGAATACTTTTTAACAAAGTACTTGTTCACGTCAATCACCTTTCAGTATATATATAAATGAATCAATCATTCTTTATTAAATCAGAAAATTATTAAGCTTCATTTAACATTAGTCTTATGAGCCAAATTTTGACAAACTTGCCGAAACTATGCAATGCCAAAATTAAAAAATTGTATTATTATTATTATTTTTTTTTTGTAAAATTTGCATCTAATTTATTTTAATATAATTCTAAAACAATCTCTTTTTTTTTTCTCTATATTTTCTTGATTTTATTTATAGGTAATTTAATAATTGTAATTTAATAAATATTTTATAGAGCGACATGGACAAATTGTAATACTAGAGGGAGCTGAGATAGTAAAATGTCTTCGACAGTTCGTATCTTATAGAAAAAAAAACATCAGTTGTAAATATCTTTTAAAAACGTCACCAATATTTGTGAGTACTTAAAAGCCCTTATAAAAAACCTCCATAAATTTGTAAGTACATTCTAAAAAAAAACAGGACTTCGAACCGTTATTTTTTTTTTCCATTCCAGCAAAAATAATGGTTTTTTTTCTGGTTTCCAGTTACCAAAAAAGTTGCCCCCAACATACAAAAGTTCGGCCACCCCGATATAGGATATATCATAATTACAGCTTAATAGAATTAATATATATTTTTTCAAGTTATGATATATTTGAACAAGATAGAATGAAGCTAAAGATATTTATCTATTCACAGACAATCATTAAGAGGTCTTGTATTAAATGAGATTGCATCAAGACTTTTTTCGTGAGATCTGCTGGTAATGATACACAAAAGCTATCTTTGCTTACTGAAGCAGGAATCTAAATAAATCTGTTTACCATTTGTTAGTTAAAGCGAGAATTCCAGTGTATTATTGAGCTCATAGTTTTTTCTGATGCTCAAATAACACCTAGCCACCTGAGCAATTAACCATTTGATTATTTTACTGAATAAATGATAGCGATTCCAACCAAATGTGTAAAATATTTAAATCCGAGTATTCAGAATAATGGAGAACATAAGCAATATTTACTATTTTTGTAGAATACTGGATATATGAGGTATCTGTAGAATATTACTGTGAAAAGGTGACTGGTTCTCTCTCCATATTGACTACAGCACCATTTCAGTTTCAGCATGTGTTAAATAGTGACTATTCGCCACAAAAATTTTAAGATGCTAGCATGTCTGGATCACAAGTTATAGTATGAAATGTGACAACGTATTTAATATCTTCATAGATAATCTTTAATGTTCTCTCTATAAATTCAAAATCTCACAAAACATTTGAAAACGTTTTTGCAACTCATGGTTTCACTGCCATGTTTCAGAAGCAATTTTTGTTCATTTAAATATAAAATGTTGTTCCATAGCGTGTTAAAGTATAAAACAAATTTTCACATTTCATGTCTTAACTCGAGAATCACACAAAATAGCACTTTAACATTTTTGTAGTGAACAGATCAAACTATGTTGTTACATAACACATGCATTAATTAAAAAATAATACTATTTAAAAAAAAAAACACAAATTACTATTTGAACACACACCAAAAAAGACCCTCTTGTCAATAAAAATTAAAAAAAAACAACTATTATTATCCCATTGTCAAAATCATTATTTGGGAAAAATAATTCAGAAACGAAAGAAAGTAAATTTTGTAAACAACAACAAAAAAAAGTCAATATTAATAGAGAATCGCTAGCCCGGGAACATTATATTAATGTGTTTTTGGTTAGAAATCGCGCCATACGTGCCTGACACGAAGGATCAGATGAGAACCCATTTTTATTTTCAAACACACACAAAAAAAATCTCACTTGTAAGTGGAACCAAATACAAAAGAATACTAACACTGCATAAGACCAAAAATGTCTTTTGAAACTACTGATTGTGTACAGCCATCTCGTCGAGAACGTGAAATTTGGTGTGAATCTGCCACATCATGCTCTGAAAAAAGCCTTTCCAAATTTCTAGCAGCTTCTAATATCCATAGGGAAGTGTGCTGATAGGGTGATAATTATTACTACGCAATACTACTACAGTTGGTGTGTGAGACAATGATTTTGAAAAGAGATTTCAACACTTGTGTGAAATTGAACAACATATTAAACGATAGAAAACTCTCATTACTGAACATTTGCATAAAGCGTGGCCATACATAGCTAGGCGTACAATTTCTGTGCTTTTGCAACGAGAACAACGCCATCATGCCACCCAAAATGGCTATTATGAAGGTAGTGTTGTAGTAGCCATAGTTTTGGCCGTGTAAACGGCATATTTCTGTTTTTGCACAGAAACAGCGCCATGAAGCGATGTATGGCTGCTAGTAGACAAGTACCTATACATTTAATGAAATATAAACAAATGATAGACATTAAAATATATAATCAAAATTATCCCAAATTCAAAACTCAACCAGACTAGCCAATAAAATAAATTCTAAAACACAACCAATAGTTTCACTGCTTCAAACAGACTTCTCGAATGTAAAGAACTACAAAATAACATATATAAACTAAGCATTATCCAAAATTCCATTTACTTCCCATTCACTTTTAATATTAAAAGAACTTTTAAATAAAGCAAAACTCTCCATATAGTAGTGCCATCTTGTGCTAACAAGAGCAATCATTGGATGCCAGAAGGCTTGTGCATAAAATCCCTATCTAGTGCCTACTCATCCAATATCCCCAGACTAGTTTCTGGCTTGTGGCCTTCATCAGTGAGAAGCCTTGGATCTGAGAGCACTGTACCTAGATCTTAGGATCTAATGCAACCCTCCAGCACCCACCTTTTAACTCTATTTAACTACAAAACTATGAGAATGAAATTAAAAACACAATTAATATTTTCAATCCAAGCTCAATAGCTTATATAGTCATATGGGTCTGAACTCAATTCAGCACCCATACATTTTGGTGTCTTTAGCTCTTTAACAACCATAGTCACCACTATCCTATTAGGCAGGATTGGTGTTAAACCACTATACATCACATGATCACTATCTTATACAATTCAAAACAAAGCAAAACTCCATATAGTAGTGCCATCTTGTGTTAACAAGAGCAATCAATGGATGCTTTGTTTTGAATTGTATAATAAAAATTATGTGCTAGTATGAGATAGTGATCATGTAATGTATAGTGGTTTAACTTTTAAATAAGTTAATTGTTTCAGAATCATAAATTTTTAATAATAAAAATTCTTTCTTTTTATTTCATTTCTCTCAAAAAAGACAACCTTAGCTTCATCAAAATTAATAGTGTGGCCTGTATATTTTTCATGGACATACAAAGCAGAACTAAGATATTTATTTCTAACCCTACTTTTATGTACCTTTATTCTTTCACTTAAGTTGAAACTACTCTGACCTATATATACCTTCTTACAAAAACAAGGGATAATATACACTGCTCCAGGAATAGTCTTTCTATCAAAAATTTCCTTTGTATTATTTAAAATAAATTGAAAGTATGCTAGCCTTTCTCACATGCGCAATTATAACAGAGAAAGCCAATCAGATTTTAAACAGATATCTAATAAATAATCAAGCTTAGACACGAGACAGAGATTTTGATAGAAAAGGTTGATACCAACCTTTTCGAAACTTAACTTTTATATATATATATAAGCCAGTCTTAAGCATCTTAGCCCGAAAGCTTTAAATATATAAACAAATACAATTATCATTCATTGTGTTATAAATATAATATATTACGGCATGAAATCTCAGATTTACTATACCGTAATTTTCATAGCAGCAATGTTTGTAAACAATATTTATCTAAATCGCATGTTGAAAATTGATAATAAATTGAAAGTATGCTAGCCTTTCTCACATGCACAATTATAACAGAGAAAGCCAATCAGATTTTAAACAGATATCTAATAAATAATCAAGCTTATTTATTTATTTATTCAAAGTAATACCTCTTTTCCAAGCAATTTTTTTATTTCTAAACAAATTACTATTTTTGCATACAATTTTATAAAAAGACAATTTAAATGGCAAAGAAATAAAATCATATTTTTCTTTATTCTTTACATCATTACAAATATTACTATTAAATAAAATACTTTTAACAAATTTATCAGAGTAGCCAGAACTCAAATAATCTTTAAAAAATTGACTTTTTTGAAACAAGGCTACCCCACTAGAATTACTTATTCTCAATATCCAAACTACCAAATATCAAATTACTTTCCATTTTAAAATGATTAATCTTATCAAAAGAATACATTGTGTAATGACCAAAATCAACAAATTGGTTTTTTTTTTTTAAAAAAAAGAGTAGTAGTATATATTATCTTTGTTTAGGTCAGAGTAGTTTGAGCTTAAATGAAAAAATAAAGGTGCATAAAAGGTTAGAAATAAATATCTTAGTTCTGCTTTATATATCCATGAAAAAGATATAGGCCACACTACCAATTTTGAGAAGCTAAAGTTGTCTTCTTAGAGAAAAATGAAATAAAAAGAAGAATTAAAGAATCTTTATTATTAAAAATATATGACCCTGAAGCAATTAACTTATTTAAAAGTTCTTTTAATATTATGGAAGTAGTGGAATTGTGGCTAATGTTTAGTTTAAATATGTTATTTTAGAGTTTTTTACACTTGAGAAGTCTGCTCATAGCAGTGAAACCATTGGTAGTGTTTTAGAGTTTATTTTCTTGGTTAGTCTGTTTGACTTTTGAATTTGGGGCAATTTTGATTATTTATTGACTAGTTTAGCTTTATGCTTTTAATGATTAAAAAAAAAAATATTATTTCTGACTTGCCTTGTAAATATACTTATTTTTGCTTCTGTTGGAGATAAATTATCAAATTTTAATCGCACGTGCTGAAAAAAACTTTCTTTTTCAAATGTAAAATATTCATCTTGATTGTTAAAGTTCATGTGAGGAATTTTGAATAAATTTGGAGAAAGATGAGTACGTAGAGTTTTCAGTAAAAAATTATTTCTTTCAAGCGAATCTAAAGGAAAAACTTTAAAAGTAAATACAATTATAAATTATGATGTAGTAAAAGTTAGATTAGTTATAATAAAAGTAAATATATAATACTGAGTAAATATAAGATCAAAAATGTAAAACTAGTCACATTAAGCATACTGCTAGCTTAAGGTAATACATTTGATTACAGTATTATCAAAATGACTTAAAACGAGTTTTCAATAATCCAACTTTCATTGTTTTGACCATTTTTACAGACTTTTTCAGGATAGTATGACTTAATTGAAAATGCTATCTTCAAAACAAATTGTTAAAAGTATTTTGATACTGCAAAAATATTTACATTTGTTTAAAATTTATTTATGCTGTAATTTAAAACTGATAGGGCAAGATATTTAAATCCAAGTTATTTAAACTTAAGTTCTGCATATCATTCGAGATTCCCTAATTAATATTCTATTCTTCAAATTCTTGTAATATATTTCTGGCATATAGATATAATAGCGCTACCATCTAATGGACTACTCAAATTTACAATAAATGGTTCAGGAGTGAAAAAAATTTCTGAAGTTACTTCTTTCTTTATAATCATCTATCAACTTTCAGCAAAAGCAGTTCATCACAATAGTGAGGAAAGTTGACTCAAAAATAAAGATTCATGGATAAACTCCTCGCTGGGTGGGTCTTAAGTAATTAAATAAATGAACTTAATATTTCGTCAGATTTTAATATCACTTGATCTAATCAAATGATCTATTTAATATAACAAATGATACAATTTTATATTAAAAGCAATAATATTTTAAACAGCATTAAACTGTTGCACATGCGCTTTGGATTTTAATTATAAAATGAATGAATACAAACACATGATAAAGTCTATGGAAAAGATAGAATGCTGTTTAAAATATTACAGTTTGTAAAAAACATCGCACTATATAAAATAATTAACTTATTAAAAGCAATAAAAAATTAAAACTTGTGTTTTTGAAATTTAAAAGAAAACTTTTTTACCAGTTGTACATCATTATCACTAACTACAAACCAATAACAGCTAGAATTCTATGTTCATAAGACAGATATATTATATCATTTCAAATTAGAAAGATGTAAGATAAAATCTTGACTTATGAATAGCTAGACGTTTCCAATAATCTTAACTGCCTCCTAGTGTTCTTTGCACATATTGTCTTTACTAACTTAACACAACCTGATTGTCGTGAGCCTATTATACTTTTGATCATCTCCCTGCATTAATTAGAAGAATAGGATTTTATGTTTATGCAATATTTCAATTCTTTATCTAGAAACACAACAACTTTGACAGTTATTTTTTTCTATGTGCAAGCCCTCAGTGTTGAGAAAGCAATGATGGAGACAGGTTTAGTAGATTGGGAGTCCTGAATTCGGATCTATGAGTGAGACTATCATATCAATAATGATTATTTTGCAATAGAATTTGATTCTGGAATTCCATATCAGCAACGACAATGCTCTAAGACAATCCCACTTAAGAATGCTACAATTAAAGTTTAAGGGGTCTAATAAAATGGCCTTTATTGCATAATCTGGCTGTATTCCTACGCCTAGCAAATCATTTACTAAAGCAGTATAATTATTTTAGTCCATAAAAAATGTTTATGCACTTTTATATCTTCAAAAGGTGACTATCTGAAATCCAAAAAAAAAAAACTATACAAAAGAAATTTAATGCATGATCTAATCAACAGTGAAAGCAATGTTTGTTTCCGATGTTGGACTCTCGTGCGATAAATCATTATCAAGTAATGATTATATTTTAACTAATAAATAAATAATTTAAATTAATATATAGATTAATTGTAATCAGTAATGAAAGTACCCTGCATGGTTCGGAACAGTAGGAGAGTGTACAACTTGGAATCGGAAGATCCCAGAATTGATTCTGGTGCTCAAACTTACGAACTCCTAACCAATAAAGCCATTAGTCTTTTTATTACTAATGAAAGTGTGTATACTCATTGCTCTCTGTAGTATCAAATTTAAAGTTCAGTATAATTTCAATATAATTAATCATTATTGTAGCGAAAAATAAACAGTTCAATTATATTATATGTATTTCAGCTACAGCTGGTTCTTCCGGCATGCTAAACATCAAATCACTTGTTCAAAGTACTATTATAGCAGTTAATTTATTTTTTTAATAGCTTAAGACAGTTTATTTTCAAATGCGAAAGTTGTTTCCGCTAACAGTTATAATTTATGCCCTGCATGATTTTGTGTAGTGATAGAGTATCAGACTCGGAGGTGTAAAGTCCGTGGATCGATTCTCGCACTGGCACTTCCGGCGTTCAAACTTCTTATGAATATTGAACAATAAAGCTACTCAATTATTTTTTTTATTATTACAACTTATATTGTGTCCAATCAAGTCATAGAATATTAAATTCTGTAGTTTACTGATTTATTAAATTTATATCTAATTTAGCATTTATAATAAAATATACTTAGCAAAAGGATATTAAAACAAGCTTTGGATTTGTCTCTATTTTACTGGTTTATAAAATGTTTACTATTTATGTGAGTTGCTTAATTATCACATAAATTACAACTTGTTAATAGTAATAACTTTCATATTTTGAAAATAAAACACTACACTAAGCAAGCTAAAACTGAATCAAAATGTATCGAGCAGGAATTTTAACTGCTAACATATTCAAAAAAACTGATTTAATTAAAATCCATAAGTTTGGATTCTCTATTTATGCTACAACAGTATTTGTTATAAATATACAGAACTTTAAATGTGAAGCAATGGAGAATAATAAATACATTTCCATTAATGAATTTTATATCCATATATATATTCAATATTAGAAAATTTACCGTGTGAAATGTGTAAATATATTGAAAATGAAAAATACTACCTCATATATAAATAAAGCTAACAACACGTAGAAACTTGTCTCTAATTGTCAAGCAGACAAAATGACTCCACGCTGCAGTCAATCCAAGAACTTATATGAAAGATAAGTTTAGGCAATGACAACAATGAGCATTGCATTTGCAATGATTAAAATTTTCCTTACAGTTAACATTGTCTAAACTTGTCTTCTGTATGTATTGCAGTCAAAGTGGATTCATTTTGTGTTTGATAGTTTATGTAAGATATCAACATTATTTATATATGGCAATTGGAGAGACCTTTGCTTTCAATTTATTTATATATCTGGAAGTTATAACTGACTCTTTATTAGTCTGCTTTCAGAACAGGTTATATTTGCCTGATTTATGAGATTTGTTTAAACTTCTTTGCATTAATAATCCCAAACTCCTTGGTCAGGTTGCAATCTTTAATGTGTACATAAACATATCAGACCATAGATAAACGTGGTACCACCTTTATTGTTGAAGGAGGTTGCCTTGACTACGGTTGAGACTGTTGATAGATTAAGATTGATTGTTATCAACTATATTTATAAACCTATTAAAATCTCGAATAATTAGCTTTAGTCTTAGTAACTTATCCATTATTAAAAAAAGGACATTTATAGGTTTCCCCAAAACTATTTAATATATATATATATTGAAGATCCTGCTTCTCAAAGTATTAATCTGTAAATATAATTTTATACAAATGATTTGTCACATCTACTATTTTTAAAATATATTCCTGAGAATATGTAATACAGTAGTTACTTTAAACTTTACATAAAGAAATTCTGTTTCTGTTCACTATGATAAGAATATTATTAATAGTGCTGTTACACATTTCTAATATTTTAAGTTTCCATTTTCTCGGATGGTGCCGTGTTTGTGCATGGGAAGATAATGAACTTAAGGAGGTACTTTTTTTTCTCTTTAATCAATATATATGTTGTGTATTATTTACTCTGTGAAATAAATGAATGAGAGCACTGTTACAATCTTTATGTACCTGTAATTGTGCACGATAAACTAAAACATAAATGGATCCCTGGCGTTATAACACAAATATTGTCAAGGTAAATACATTTTGTGAATTTACAAAATGGCAAGAAATTCAGGAAACATGTTAATCATCTTCGCTATCGCTATGAAAATCTTATGCCAGATGTTTATCTAAATACATTGCCTGAAGACAGGACAAATAAAAAGCATGTGGATTAACCTGATCCTAGTTACGATTTCAATCTAGACAGATCAAAGGGAAGTTGAACTGACTCATACTACAGTTGAAGTTATGGAGAAAAATCTCTAAAGCTTCTAGAATACGACGAGCACCAATTAAGTTTAAAGATTGTTGAATAGATCATTTATTTCTACAGCAGAAGAAGGACTGAGTGTTTGTGCATTGGGAGATAATGAAATTAAAAAGGTACTTTTTTTTTCCTTTAGTTAATGTATGTGTTGTGTATTATTTACTCTATGAAATAAATAAAAGAGAGCGCTACTATAATCTTTACATATGTAATTGTGTACGATAAAATGACTGTTATAAAAAGTCTAGTTGTTTTTCTTCTGCGCAGTCCAGCACAGTCTAGCATGAAGCGCAATAGTAGAATTACAGACAGAATAAGCATATGTTAATGGAGCCGTAAATGGATAAATGATTTTTAAGGTCACTATAATGTAAATGGCAGAAGTGAAACTGTGTAAAATACTGAACTCCGAGTGTAGTAATAAGAAATTAATTGGTCCCTATAAAACAATATAAAATTTGCTTTTGCTGTCATTAACTATAATTTGTGTAATTATACTAACAACTCTCCTTTAGTTATTGGTTAATTTGTATTAATAAATAATTCTATATAAAATGACTCAAGTGTATACTAGTTTTATTTTTCGCTATCTGATTTGTTTCTGAAAAGGAGAAACCCTCAGATATAGCAGATGGATATTTGGATCTCTGAAAAAAATGTTCTGTTTAGGAGGGTCGATCTAGTTATTATGAATGTTATTACTGGCTAAAATACCTTTCAGTATTATATGTTATAATAAAATAGGTAATAAAAATCAAACAAAGTAAAAGCAAATCATGGACTCAGCACTTCTCTCCCATCTGTTAAGACTGCATAATATTACAACCTAAATTGGTCTGAATAAGGTATTATCCTCCAGTTAAAAAACATTAGGTATCTACTTACTGACCAATATGGCTGGGTCCAGCTGCTTGAAATAATCCTAAGCACACTTGAACTATCAGATAGCTCATTAAAATTCAAATGTAAAACCAAAGCAAGTTTCCACCAATTCAAATCAAGCATTCTTTTATTTTGTTTATGAAACTTTTAAATGAGCAAAAAAAAAATATTTGAATGTTTTTTTTTTTGCTAGAGTTCTCAAGAAATTGGAATGCTAGAAATGCCAGTACTAGAACTGATCTTAGAATCCCATGTTCCAGAGTCTGAAACTCTACCACTTCCAAATGATTTTACAGAAAAAAAACTTAGTGCACAGACTAGAAATAATTTATTTAAAATTATACAATCTTACATTACTGTTTCATATTAATACTATTCACAATAAATAATAAAATCTTACCACCATTTTCATCCCCGATAAGTAATTTGCCATTCAAAATGTTTCTAACCGAAAACTGCTGTACATCTGAAAGATGATACTTAATTTTTATCGTTGGTTTCGATTTAATAACTAATTCTGCCAAAAGACTGAATGGATCTTTATAAGATGAATCTTCAGTTTCTGACCATTGGACGAGCAACTGGTAGTCAAATGTATCATCAGAATAGCAGATAGGAAGGGTGGTTTTTATAACCAAAGTTGCAATATCACTAGGATGTAGAAGAGAATTTTTTTCATAGTCAAAAAAAGAAATCTTCATTTGTTTCTGATCTTTCCAGTTAGGATAGACACACAAGTGTTCTATAACAACTGAACTCTTACTTGTAATGGAATATTTATCCAATAAAATCATCGCTGAAATTTGAGTAATCAAACTTTAAAAATGAAAAAAAAAAAAGACTATTAAAATATAAATAAGAAACAGGTTTTTTTTAAACTTATACATATAAACTAAAAGATGTATTTCTTAAACATTACCACAGACATTCATTTTATTTCTTTAAACATATTTTTCCTGCTTATGTAACCATGTAGATAAAGAAATTATGAGAATGTTTGCTAATGTTTGAGAAATATACAAGACTTAGCACATGAGTAAAAAAAGGAAGATTGAAACTGAAATTAAAAAAGTTGTGCATTAATGATAACTAGATACAACAAATTAAAAATTATATTTGTATATATATATACAACTAATTTTTAATATAAAATCAAAGTATGTATTAGAATTTAAAAAAGTATCATAACATATAATTTTAAAAATTAATCTTATTTATTAATAGTAAAGTTCACTAAAAGATAATTACTTCTGAGATTCTACTATTAAAGGGTGACACTTATAAATAAATCACTATAAATTAAAAGGTCTAATTAAATTAAAATACATTCAATTTTAAAGTGCATTTAACAATACTAAGATTTAAATGAATTCGAAGTGTATTCATAAAAGGTAAAATAAAATAAACAAATCGGAAAATTATAACTGAATGGCACTTACAATAACAGAAACCTGGGAATGTGAGAAAATACAAACCTATGCTGACTTCTGTGTTTTCAAATGAAAAGATTTATGGATTTTTTTCTTTCATTGAATCACCTAATTATTTATGTAAACATGTTGAAAATGGTTAAATTTCAACAATATGGTATCCTATAACTAGATAACTCCAAATAAAATATTTGAGAGACACAGATCAGCTACTTTTATAATAGGCTCCCTTTCACTAAAATTGAAACCCAGTAACTTCTTCTTCAACTATAAATATCACATTTTCCAATCTCTTTCCTGTCTATAACTATTAAATATAAATACTTCTATAATCTTAATTGTGAAATTTTGCTGACAACGAATTCTAAACTTCAATCATTTGATTTAGTTTAATAATGTTTGTATATCAACCGAACTTATAAATTTACTTTAAATTTAGCATGTATCAATACAATATTGATTGGACAGAAATAATCTGTCTGCAGACTATTTATCAATTTTATCTATAAGTAGATTTTATTATTAAATACTCTTATACTGAAGTTAATAATTGTGATGTATACCCTTTTTTCAAGTCTCCTAATTTTAAAACAGGCAAAACTCTCCATACAGTAATGCCACTCATTGCAAGCCAGAGTAATCAATGGATGCCAGAAGGCTTGGGCATAAAATCCCCATCTAGTGCCTCAGATCCCAGGTTCCTCACTGACGAAGGCCACAAGCCAGAAACTAGTTTAGGGATATTGGATAAGTAGGCACTAGATGGGAATTTTATGCACAAGCCTTCTGGCATCCACTGATTACTCTGGCTTGCATTGAGTGGCACTACTGTATTGCCTGTTTTAATGACAGTTATAAGCAAGCATAAGAAATGGTGATTATGTGATGTATATTGGTCTCTAATTGTCTTTTATATAGTTGTGCATCTAATAGTGCTTCATATATTTCTTTTCTCCAGTAAGTATAATGTAAGAGCTTCAAACCTCAGCAATTAGCACAACCGACTGTAATGTCTATGACATGGAAATAGAGTCCAAATCAAGTGAACCTTAAATTTTTTTTCTCAGAAGATGGCCCACTGTCAATCCAACTGAATATCCAATAAAAAAATAAGTATCTAGCCATCTTTAGCTGGAACATAATGGTCAGAGATTAATCTGGGTTAATCAGATGAACGGTGATAAGCTGACTGCAAAAAATATAAAATACTAATATAACATGACTTCTGCTATTGTTGATGCAAATACTGTACTCCTATGAACTAGCAAATTCTATTCATCTTACTCCAGTTCTACCACTTAATAAGCCAAGGCTACGCTCACTTAGATTCCCTACTTTTATATTATATGTAAATCAAATTCATGAGATCAATATTCATCATCAACATCATCATCATCAATCATTATCAATCCACTGGAAGATGAAGGTCTCTCCAAGTTTAATCCATCTTCTCCGATCTTTAGCTTCTCTTTTCCACAACACCCCTGCACATTTTTTTTATTTCATCCATCCATCTCACATGTGGTCTCTTTCTGGGTCTTTTACAATCTCTTGGAATCCAGTTTAAAATTTCAATTGTCCATCTATTATCATTTCTTCTAGCAATATGTCCAGCCCAACTCCATTTCAATCTTTTAATTTTTTCAATAAGGTCAGTAACACCTGTTTGTTGTCTTACCCATACATTGCGTTTTCGATCTCTTCTTGTTACTCCCAACATACATCTCTCCATACTCCTTTGAGTGGTCTGAAGTTTCTGTATTGCTCTTCTATTAAGTGTCCAAGTCTCAGATCCATAAGTAAGAACTGGTAAAACACATCTGTTAAAAACCATCCTTTTCAAACACATAGGCATATTTCCTTTTAGTATCAAGTTATTTCTACCAAAAGCACTCCAACCAAGTTTAATTCTATGATTAATTTCCTCCATTATGTTTCGATCTGTATTAATAATCTGACCAAGGTATTTGTAACTGTTAACTTCTTCTAATTCTTCATAATCAATCTTTATTTTCATATTTTGAGCAAATCAATTAAACATTACTTTAGTCTTTTTAACATTTATCTTTAGTCCTACTTTTCTACTTTCATCTGCTAACTCCTGCAACATTTCCTGCAGTTCTGAAGCATTATTTGCAAAAACAACTACATCATCTGCAAAATCTAAATGACTTAAATACTCTCCATTTACTTTCATTCCTTTAGTTTCCCATTTTAATCCACAAAATACTTCTTGCAGCACTGCTGTAAAAAGTTTTGGTAATATGGAGTCACCTTGTCTTACACCTTTCTCAATGTTGATTTTTCCAGTATCATTATGTAATCTAATTGTTGCTGTTGCATTTTTATAAATATTCTTTAAAATATGACAATAACCTGGATCTATACCTTGATGATCCAATGCTTTAATCACTGAAGAAATGTGTATAGAATCGAATGCCTTTTCATAATCTACAAATCCAAAACATGACAACTCATATTCATTTGTCCTTTCTATGACTTCTCTCAATACCTGGATATGATCTATTGTACTAAAACCACTTTTAAATCCAGCTTGTTCTCTTGGTTGGTGGAAATCCAAAGTTCTCTGTAGATGAGTTGTAATTAGAATTAAATCATTCAACACTAAATCTAGGTCTCTGTTCTCACCTTTAGAAACTCATTTATCAAAGTTAAATTTACTATGACGAGATGTTCATTATATTTTCAAATGACACACAGATTACGTATCTGTCAATACATTATCTTTCAAACTCAGTTTTAATTTTAAAAATAAAATCAAATCATATTACGTAGAAAATACTTAACAGGGCAAAAAAAAATTGGATTATTAACATGAAAATGATAGGCAGAGATACATATTTTATTTTATCCCTATTTTCTGTTCATTGTATTCATTGGCAATATCAAATTTAAAATGATTTATTAGATTTAAAGATTATTTTTATGATAAAAATTGATTCACATTTTATCCAGGCTTTTTTTTTTCTTTTTAAAGTATATCACAAACCAAATTCAAACAGAAAAAATCATATGAAATGATTACCTAAGGATAATATAAAACTGAGGACACCAAAATATGTACTACTGGCCTAGTACCAGAGCTATATAACTATACAAGTACATTGTTTTGTATTCCAAATATTAGTGTGTCTTTGAATTCCATATTGTAGCTTGTTAGTATGTGAGAGCTAAAGGCAATGGCTAATTGTAAGAGCAATCTTACTCTTCATTGAAGAGGATCAATAGCAGAAACTAGTCGGTAGATGTGAATTTATCCTTAGCTTGCAACAGCTGGTCCTGGATTTAGAGTAAAAATATTTTATTCATAAATTATATCTATTAACTGCTATAAAGTCAACATCAATTCTCTCAATTACTTGAATGATATTCTACCAATTACGCTCATCAATGTCACATTCATTATTGACATCTTTGTTGATCTTCATCATTTTTGAGCTACAACTTTCTAAGCATCCTATGCTTTTCTACTAAATTAAATCATCTCATAATATGAATAAAAAAAGACAATTCCAAATCAGTGAAAATTCTAAGTGAATCTGATTTGAATATTCTCTTATTTCCTTGCTATCTACCTTTTCTTAAAAAGTCTTGCCAACACAGCATACTTTTTTTATTGTTATCGATGTTATAACTCGTATAAGTCAAAATTCTTTTTCTTTGAAACAAGATTTTTTTCACATGTAATTATTCAATCAGTTTTTTTTTCCTTCCATATTTATCATATTAAAAATAACTTGACTTTTTATCTACTCCTTTTTGCGATACTTTTACAAATGTATTGCATATCTTGTTAGTATCAAGTATAGCTTTTACTTCACTTTAATTTGTTTCGTTTAATATGGTTTTTCACTTTATGAGCTCACATTTAATGAGTGTAGGTTTCATAAACACAAGGTCAAGTAATCTTTTCAACCCAATGGTTGTTGCCATCATTTCTCTTAAAAATAAAGGGCAGAATCTTTTTTTCTTATCCTTGTCTTACTACCATTTTGTCTTGTCTTCTATTTATTTTATTTATGTTTCTTAACTTTGTGTGAATTAATGGTATTGCTGAAACCGGCAAACTAAAAGATAAATATTTCTGAATCAATTCTTATTGAGCATATTATAAAAAAACACAACTTCAGTTTAATCAACTAAATAAAAACTGTTGTGCTCAAACGTCCATTTGAGTGTTTAAACCTCAGTAATCTGAGCAACTAACTAAGCGATCATTATATTTAATTATGTCTTACTACTAGTGTCTGTATTGCCCAACAACATTATAAAATAATTTGATAAGAGTTGATACAACTGTGATTACATTAAACAATTCTAAATAATGTGACAGAAAATAATCTTAAGTTAGTCTCATATATTTTTGCAATAGGCAGAATACCATTCATATGATTACTAGTTTTCAAAAGTGATAGCATTGGGCCAACATGTCCTCTCTAGTAATAATATGACCGAATAATTATCAAGTTTGCTTCTCTAATAAAAATAACTTTTAGCCTGTGTTAGTTTTAATAAATTATATCTCAAATAATTCTGTGACTTCTTTCATCCTTCTCTAGGGTTGAAAAAATAATTGCTATTTCTTAGAACTATAATGCAAAATTCTTAAAAAAACCCTTCCTTAGTATAAACATGTTACTGCTCAATACTTTTCCCTCTTTAAATATAAGTCCTCATGCTCCTATTTGAACATTTAATATGAGAAATTGTTATCACTCCCAAATCCATCTCTTTGAAGTACCCACCTGTATATTTCTTCAACTTATCACATAAAAAAATATCACTTATAGAAAATAAATAAAAAGCTATTTTAAAAGCCCAGACTTTCCATTAACTCAAGATAGTTTCACCATCAATCATTTGTTTTGAATCCAAATATTCTTTTTAGAAGCTTCAACCAGATCTTTTCAGATGCAATCCTGTTTAATCTTCTCCAAAACAATGTTTTTGAATTTCAGGTGGCAGCTCGATATTGAAAAAAAAAAAAAAGAGGAAAAGTCTAATCTGCTAAATAAAAAGTGCATTAAGTTCCAAATAGAAAATCAAAGTCTTAGCTCTTAAGTGAGAATGCAATATGCTAACTAGAAACTAATTTTGAGATGCGGATGAAAATTTAATAAGCACTATTATCTACTATTTATTAATTCCTCAAACTTATAATAGATGTCAGCATTAGAATATCAGTATTTACGTGATATTTTGTTTTAAGAAGACTTTTAAATAAAGGCTCAAAAAAGATGGTGGCTTAAATCCCCATCTCCCAACCAATATATACATATATTTTTAACAAAAACAACAATAAATTTATCCAGACAAATCAGATCTTTCCGAGCATCAATTTAAATAGGTTCAGAACTATACAACTGCCATTTTATCTCCTTAAGAAATAATATTCGTTACATATATGTAAAAAAAAATTGTTATAACAGACAAAACCCTCCATAAAGTAGTGCCAACCAGAATAATCAATGGATGCAAGAAAGTTTGGGCATAAAATCCCTATCTAGTGCCTACTCATCCAATATTCCCACTTTATTGCATCCATTGATTATTCTGGCTTGCATTGGGTGACACTACTGCATGGAGAATTTTGCCTGTTATAACAGTTTGTGTAAGCATAGGGAATGGTGATCATGTTATGTTTAGTTGGTTTAAGAAATTTGTTACACACATTATTTCTATTATTTTTTTAAATCATAAAAAAGAATGTCATTTTTATTTGTTGCATCTAACATCCTGTTGCCATAATATACACAGGAGAAAAAAGAAATTATTAAACTCAGGTGCTTACTATACATGTATATAATTTTAATGCACAAATACGCGCACAACAACCGAGCTTCATCAGGATTAAATAACAATATATTATAAAGTCAAAATAATTATAATATCTAAAAGAATAATGCCCGAGCGCTTTCAAGAGAACTAAGCTCTCATAATCATGGGCAACAAAGAATAAGCATAGAGTGTTGGTATATGCTAAAATATGCTGATATATGTAAATTAGTTGAAAATAAATGCGTCAGCTCTAAATGATCCATTTCTTAGAGATTTTGTAACACGCATCTTTCCTATTCATAGCCTTATCATCAATAGCAATAAAACATGCTTCTTTAACTTTTCTCTTAATGTCATTTCTCTCCCTGCAAACTATTCTTGCATTTTTAGGTTCACATGCATGACCAGCTGATTTCTGATGTATTGCAAATATTGAGTTGCAATTTGGGTCTACTTGGGCCTTATTGTAAGAATATCTGTGCTGGGATAGTCTTGTAGAAAGAGTTGCTTTCGTTTCCCCATAGTATGATGCCATGCAGTTATTTTCTGGACATGAAATATTATATACGGCCCGAGAGGTGTTGTTGGGTGTTATAATGTCTTTGGTGTTATTAATAATTCTATTTGTATTAGGGGGTGTATGAAAGCTTAGTTGAAATTCTTTATTAAACACTGAGTAAAACTTTCTATGGGTAGTTGCAATATATGGTAACAAAATTCTATTTTTCTGCTGCTTAATAACATTGCTGTTTAATTTACTGTAAAATTGTCTAATCTTCCTATCAATTGTGTAATGCTTGAAGCCGAAATCTAATAAATCGTTTCTATATAAGATTAAGTTTGCTCTTTTGTCCGATTCAAATCTGCAAAGTTGCTCATTCCTATGCAAGAAAGACGCTAAACCAGCTAATTTATGAATAGAAGGCGTGTTTGAAGTAGGTTGAATATTGCCTCTTTTTTCTATTAGTTTTATAATCATTGTATAATTTAGTCTTTGATCTTATCTTTGCACATACATATCCAAGTATTTAACTATTTAGTATTATAGAGCATCATTGAATGAATGAAGAAACTAAATGAAGTTGGACTGAGCATGTTGCTAGAAGAAATGGCAATAGAAATAGATATGCAATTGAAGTCTTAAACTGCATTTCAAGAAATTGTAAAACTTCTAGAAAGAGAAACATGAGAATGATGGATAAAAAAATTTCCAAGAATAATAATAGAAGCTATGGATCAAATAAATTGGAGAGAGTGTCATTCCCACGAAAAATGACAGATAATAATTGCAAATGACAGTAATAGCATTTAACAATTCTCTTCACTAATACTTGTGCAAACAGCTGTCTAATAATTATAAACAATTCAGATAAACCATTAAACATCACATAATCACCATCTCTTTTGCTAGCACATTATTGTGTTTTCAATTTCATTCTCATAGTTTTGTAGTTAAGTAGAGATAAAAGGTGGCTGCTGGAGGGTTGCATTAGATCCTAAGATCTAGATGCAGTACTCTCAGATCCAAGGCTCCTCACTGACGAAGGCCACAAGCCAGAAACTAGTCTGGGGATATTGGACGAGTAGGCACTAGATGGGGATTTTATGCACAAGTCTTCTGGCATCCATTGATTACTCTGGTTAGCACAGAGTGGCAAGGAGTTTTGCCTGTTCAATTCAGATAACCCATTTTTATTCCTACAAACTTTCCAACATAGTCCTCTAAACATGTAACTTAAATTTTTCACCTCAAACTGAAATATACCCCACAGAGTCCCAATCTCAGAATCATCCCCTTTAGAAATATAAATATCTTCCACTAAATGTAGTTGATGATAAACACAAACCATAAATCACATCTATGACTGTTCGAAATAAAAAAGGCACAAATAAATTCACAATCTAGTAGATCTTTTTCAAAAAAAATATAATTAGTAATAGTCATTCAAAACTCCAGGAGTACATTAAATAAATAAATAATAATAGTTTCCTTTTTCTTTGTTGTTTATGTATGCATAATTATTTGAATCCTGACGTCTAATTTTAATAAAATTTATTTTACTAATTGCAAATATTTATTTATAAATAAAAAAAAGGACTTACTTGTTTCCAATATTTTTCATTTGCAAATAATGGATCCATTCTTTTTCCATAAATGACTGCTGAATATTTACAATTTTAATACTATTGGTTAATTCCTTTTGAGCTGAATCTGTATCGCTCTGTTTTAAATTCCCTGGTAATAAGTTTAATAAAGATCCCTTTAAGAAAAAAAAGACATTAAACAAAATAATCTGTTTTATATAATTTCAAAATGATTTTAGAACAATGTACCAACCAACCTGCTCCATGTGAGGAATGTCTTCATCCTGGCACATGTGCAATAAAGACAATTTGGTTTGCTGAAGTAAGAGGTTCTTTTCTTGCATCATATCATGGCAGGTTTCCAGAGCTAATAAACCAGACTTTAATGCAAATATACACATATATGCATGTGTGTGTATATATGTATATATATATATAGTAAGATAAATTCTCAAAAATATATACATTATTACTGCATATATATATAGATAGTTAGATAAATTACCGAAAATATATACATTATTAATTCATTTTTCCTTCTTGATGGTAAAATACAAAAATCATTAAGCTTGTCATGTGACTGAACAGATTGATGCAGTATTGAAAAATGGAGTGTTTAAGCTACAGTATTTTCTTTATATCTTGATGGATGTAAACGGACATTTAAAAAAACAGACAAAAAAAAACAGTGATATCTTTCAATTTGATAGCAGGGTAAATTCATGTTATATCATGAGAACAAAAAAAACCAAAGAAGTGGGTACTCAATCAGACTAAATCTTAAATTTCATTCGAAAGCACAAATAAATCGCTTAAAATTCTATTGATTGTGCTGTTGAATAAATGGAGCCATTGAATAAAAATAAGTAAACGGTAAAACAAAAACGAAAATTTTGAAAAACCAATCATACATTTCAGCTGTTGAATAAAATAGAGTGAAAGTCGTAGTGATAACTTCATTTACCAAATTAATAGGCAAAATGTTATAACCAATAAGTGATTAAATCTACTGACCGGTCTCAACAAAAAGTTTTGGCAAATGAACATGCTGCACATTGCTAGGAAGTCCAGCATGCTTTAGATAAATATGTGCATGTAATGACCTATTTACAACATTATAATTATGCATGAAAACTAATTTAAATTGTTTCTGAAATGTGCGTCAAGCAATTAACAATAATGCAATGCAGTAAGTATTTTAAAAATTTAATATTCGATACCTTCTATTTTTGTGAATTACAGACCACATACAGAGCAAAATGTAGTTATTTCAAAGAAACAGCAATTTACTTCTATTTTTATACATTTCCTTATATTTCTACTAAATTTTTGGCATCTTCTGGCGCTAACTAATAATAATCGTAGCAAGTTTGTGTCGGTACAATATTATTTGCCATTTGCCATATTGTTTATTATAATATTAACAAAAACAAAGGAATGAAATTACAAACAAAAAAAAAACAATGTTAACCATTAAAATTTCATCAGTGATAATTGGTATATGAGGTTTTATTTAAATAAGGGCAAACCAAATAAAACTATTAACTAATTATAAATTGCATATTAATGCATTTTTTTCAATTAATTATTTTTTGATAAATTTAATTTATTTGATAATTTAATATTAAATAATTACAAATGTTGTTAGCCGAGAGTCAGAACAGTTGCCTTGCAAGCAAGTAGTTGGTTGCAGACGGTTATGGGTTTACCTCCCGGTCGATGCTATGACATATGAAAAAAAAAAAATGAAACGAAACTCAGTTTATTAGTTTCATTAATATTTTAATTTGTTTGTCTTTTGTTGTCTTATACAAAATTAAATGTATACCTGATGTCATGGGTGACATTCTGTTCTAATAACACAACTATTGCAAAAAAAATAGGTGTCAGTAAAAAAAAAAATTGCACTTTTTCAATTATGTAAAACTATTTCAATAAATATGTAAATTTTATTTCTTTTTTTTTTACAGATAATATCACATAGCTGAAGTGAAAAAAAAAAAGTAAACTATTTAGTATTGAATATTTGAACTAAAGCTTTGTTCAGTTGCTTACAAACAATACATTATCAATGTGCCTGATTTGTCAAAGTTTTATCAAATGAAATCTTCAAGGCTACAAGAATATTTGACAAAAGTTTAGGCTGATAAGAAAGATAAGAATTTATCTCACTTTTAATCACTTAAAAAAAAAAAAAATTTTGAGATGGCCTACATTGGCCAAATTCTTTTTAATACCTTCCAAACAAGATAATGAAGGGTTGCATGCTTCTTACGATATTTCCTTACTGACTGCTAAATTGGGAAAACTGCATAGTTTTGATAACTAATTCTACTGGCTACAAGTGAGGTAATACACACTATACTACACAATCCATCATCTGACATTACCAAGAACGCAAAAATATACTGCAAAGAATTGATTAAATGGCTATAGATCTGAAGAATCATTATATGATTATTTTAAAAATATCCCAGTTCTCTAACAAGTTTGATGAATCAACTTTGCCAGGAAATGAAGCTTTACTTTTTAGCAAACATATATTTTGTAAAGAAAAAAAATTGCTAAAAATTAATTACTAAAAATTTCTAAACAATTACTACAGAAGAATTGATACTTCACGCATTGGAATAGTTTTTTAAAGAAAAATAACTTCTCTTGAATATCTTGCTCCAGTGACAATAGGGTGTTAGAGGAATTTTCTTGCCTATTTAAAATAAGTCGTTTCAAATATATTTGCTGTATAATGCCAACCACCCTCAATATTTTTTTTGCCAAAAAATTCAGTGGACATCTACAAAGATCATTATATCATGTCATTAAAACAATCAACAAAATCAGAAGTAATTCATTGAATGGCAGACTGGTTCAATAATTTTGCATTACAAAGAATTCAATCACTTGTTATTTCGTACAAAAATTCATTGGCTATCAAAAAGTGCCTGCTTGGATCAGTTTTACAAAATCTTTGAGTTTGTGCTGGAATTCCTTAAAAACAAATGATTCAACTTCATTGATTCCAGAAATGGCATAGCTTATTTAATAAATCTAATAAATTAAATCTACAGAGTCAGGGTGATAATCTGAATATAATTAAATCGAAATCTGTTATTTTCTTATTTGTGGCAAAACTTCTGTTCAAATGAAATTTAGGACTGGAATTCAGCCAGTTTTCAAATTTATCAATCCAGGAAAAAGATGATAAAAATTTGCTTACCCACTTGGAGACTCTTCATTCAGACTTTAATATATTTTTAAAATGAATACAGTGGAGAACCAAACTATAATGTATTTAACAATGACTTCAATTACTTCCCATCCAAAGAAAAATGTAAACAAACAAAAATATAAATAAACAAATAAAAAACACCATTAAAATTCACAAAACCTCAATATTTGAGCAGCCTTTTTTTCTGAGCACCATATGCAATCACATTAAAAAATAAAATTTGTAAATAAATTTTATAATATGTCAATAGTCATTTTTCATTTTGGAATTCCTTTATTAACTTTTCTGAATTTAAATAATAAAATATGGTAGTTGTATACTCGGTGTATTGCGTCCGCTCGATGGCGCTGTTGCTTGCAAAAAGCACAGAATTATGCCATTTACGCAGCCCCAACTTACAGCCTCTAGAACAGTTATGTTCATATTAGCTGTTATCAGGTGTTGCACACTATGTTTTGCATCACTATAGAAATAGCGCATACTTCATAAATCGTTACTGTTGGATTTGAGGATGTATGGAATTCAACAGGCCGTAATTTTTTTTATGTGCATTCGAATTAAGGATCTTACACCTTACCTGACGTACTATTACATAGTAATAATTGTAAGTCTGTCTCCGAGTTTCCCTACACTTCTTGGAAGGTAAAAAAAAAAATTTTCTGAACATAATGCTAAAAGTTTTACATCAAAATAATTAGAGCTTCTAATTTCTTCATAACAAAACTACTATTATGTTTCTATAAAAAAAAAAAAGACTATTGCCTAGAACTTATTTAATAGCAAAGTCGGTCCGACTTTTTGCTATTTACTTTATTTTAAAATTAAAAATATGGTAGTTATTTTTTTTCTTTCTTATTCTTAATGCTTCCATAAATGCATGATTGAATACCCGCTTAGTAAAATATATGTAAATGTGTCCTTCAGTATATTTTTAATAATTGTATTAATATTATTTAAAATTTTGTCTATACTATAATATTTATATATGCATATCATACATATAAAAAAGCATCTATTATATATATGTGCATGATGAAATGTATTGTATCTTGCAATTCAATAAACAATATGTATTTCATTCTAATCAATATTTATCGACAAAACATCAACTACTACATGCTATATATGTTTGTATGCAAGGGGGAGCTTGGAACAAAATATAGCATAGCTCATGGTTCCACTGTATACCAATTGGGTTTTGCAATCTTTTCCAAATACAAATATAAAAGATTCTTCAAAATTACAATAAAAAAAAAAAAACAACAAATGAGTAATTGATATTTAAATTCAATAATTCTGGCTGCAAAAGTCAGATATCTTCATTTTATCCTCGATTATGGGCTATAGTACAAATGTTTTTAATTTTTGTTATATTTAGTGAATGAAGGTTCAGTGTAGTCACAAACCTGCTAATTAAAAAATGAAACTGATTGCAAATAACTAATCATAGTGATTTAAGAATGCTGCTGGCAAAAATAAAATCAAACATTAATAAACTGACAACAGCATACCAGGTTTATTCTTATCATTAGATTTATTTTTAATATTATTCTTAATTTTTATTTTAATATTATCCTTTGTTATCTTAATTTTCTATGTGTTATGTGATGTTAATATAATTGATTTTAAAAAATTTATTTTATAATTTCAAATTATGACAATATTTTTCTTTACTACATTATAGGATATAGATAGAAATATAATTATATAAAAGAATGCAAATTTATCACTACATTTTTCTATTTGTTGCTTAAAGAAGGCAGACTATCGGGAAGGGCATTGTGTACTTTTTTTTTTGAAAAGGGGGTGATAGGCCAAATAAGCATGGGAACTTGTGCTAAATAATGAATTTATATATTTCATAACATGAATTAGATGGATAAAGAAGAGACATAACAAAAAAATAATCCTTAAAATCTTTCGTTAATAAAATAAAATTCAACCCTGTCTTTAGTGATGTGATAAATATCAAAATGTGGATGTAAATCTGTGATTTTATTCAAGAAGTAATTTTCTAGAAGCATTTTAACAAATTTGTAAATAATGATCTTTCATACATCAATGATAATTCACTAGTCAATTTAAAATGGGTGTTATTTGCAAGTTTGCTAAAATGCCTCTACAAAGTTTGATTATAAATTATTATGATCTGCGCATTTGGAGTTCATTATTTCCTAATATTAATATATGTTCTTTGCACTACATATTTAATAATCATAGTTTACTTACAGAGTTATTAAAATGATTAGGATGTATAAATATGATAGGATTAAAACGAAGGGCTATGAAATTTTTAAAATTGATTATTGGATAAATATATTTGCAATCTAGGGTTAAACACTTAAGACTTTCATAGAAGGTTAGAGTGGAAATAAATTTTGCCAGTGTTAAAATTAACAATTTTACATGAGACAAAAAATTGTTATACTCACTTTCAGTCTTACTTCCAATGCATTTATCGCACTTTGGAGTGACTCTTTTTCTTTTGTGGGCTTTTCTTCACATGCTTGAATTTGCTAGTAAAACAATATATATATGAAAATATTTTATGAATGTAATTTATTACTATTTTATTTCATAATTTCTTTTTGCATAAAATATTATCAATATTACAATAAAGAAATCTTTCTTTGTGTTATTTGTTAAACAATTTCGATTTCTGCAGTAGTCACTTGTCTTTTCATTTTAAAAGCCATAATGTAAGCATATTGGACTATTTCCATCATCTAATATGTGCGTTGAATGTCTTTAGAAAAGTTTAATTTTTAGTTAAATATTCCAAATGCATTCAACTGTTAGTAATATCACAGCAAACAGGTTAGTATATGCACCAACTGTTAGTAATATCACAGCAAACAAATGTTAATAATATCACAGCAAACAGGTTAGTATATGCACTAACTGTTAGTAATATCACAGCAAACAGGTTAGTATATGCACAACGTTTCGAGAGGTATTTTTCTCCCCTCTTCTTCAGGTGTTGCTGGCCTGACCAGTGACAGTACTAGCATGGGATTCGAACCTGGGTCCTTAGATTCTTGATTATTGAAATTTAAGGTAACGCTCTAACCAACTGAGCCATCCTGCCAAAGGCAACAGTATGTAGTAATTTCATATACTTATCTATGAGGTTCCTCCTGATTTCTCCACTTTTTCCTAAGAGCAAAGTTGATTAGTGGTTTCCATACATTATGTATAGTCACACTAGGTTGGCTTATGGGATTTTTTGCCATTGTCATGTGAGCAGCTTCTTTAAATTTTCTTCTTTGTACCTTTTCTTCTCTATCCAATATTTTTGTATTTTCCCAATTGAACATATGTTCATTGGCACAAACAAGGTCTGCTACCTTAGACACATCTGTTTTCTCTCTTCTAATCATCAGTTTATGTTCTTGCAAGTGCTTTTCAATGGGATGACTGGTCTCACCAATATATGTTCTTCCACATTCACATAGTATTTCATAGATGCAGTTTTTTCTTTTCAGCATTTCAAGTTTAGGCTTTGTAGATGTTAGAATTCCTTGTAGTGTGGTATGGCTCTGGAAAGCTGTTCTGATGTTATACTGATTGCAGATTTTCCTTAATTTGTCTGCTATTTTTGGAATGTATGGGTACACTACAGTACCAATAATTGTCTTTTCTCTTGATGGTTCTTTTTGTTGTCTATTTAATGTTTTCTTAATAACAGCTGATGGATAACCATTTTTCATAAGAGTTTGTTCTATATAGATCTTTTCTTTTTCCAAATCACTGGTTTCTGAACAAACTTCTTTTGCTCTGTTCCATAGTGATAGTATAACTCCATGTTTTGTGTTTCTGGTGTGATTGGATGTATAGGCTAGGTATTTTCCTGTATGTGTAGGTTTTCGGTAAACTGTAGTTTTGATTTTGCCATGAGGGAGTCTTGTCACAAGAACATCTAAGAATGCCAATTTTTGTTCTTGTTCTGGTTCTATTGTGAATTTAATTGAAGGGGATATGTTGTTGATGTGTGTCCAGAAAGTTTGTAGCAATGCTTCACCATGTGGCCATACAACAAATGTATCATCCACATAGTGAAGCCAAACTTTAGGTGGATAAGGAGTAGTTTTTATGGCTGTGGTTTCAAGTTCTTCCATGTAAATATTGCTAATCAGGGGAGACAATGGTGAGCCCATAGCCATTCCTTGATTTTGTTGGAAGAATTCTGTGTTATATTGAAAGTAGGTTGTTTTTATACAGAATGTTAATAGTTCCATTATACTATCAATAGGAAGAGCTGTTCTGGTTTGTAAACTATTATCACCATTTAATCTTTTCTTTACAATAGACAATGCTTCTTCACATGGTACATTTGTGAATAAACTTTCCACATCAAAGCTTACCAGTAAGTCAGTTCTTTCAATTTTCATGTTCTTGATTAATTCTACAAAGTGTCTAGAATCCCTGACAAAGGACTGGGTCTTGTATGCCAAAGGACTTAGAACTTTGAGAAGAAATCTTGCCAAATTCTGGCAAGGTGAATCTCTAGAACTAACAATAGGTCTTAATGGAACATGATCCTTATGGATTTTAGGTAGACCATAAAGATGAGGAATTTTGCTGAAATATGATGTTATTTTTCTCTTTTCTGAATCAGTGAAGTACTTGCGATGCTTTCTGAGTAATGCTTGTAACTTTGTTTCCGTACTTGGTATCGGATTTTTTGCCACTTTTCTATATTGGCCAGCTGTGAGGAGTTCTTGTATTTTGTTGTCATAATCAGTTGTATCCATTATAACTGTTGCATTGCCTTTGTCAGCAGGGAGAATAATTATAGATTTATCTACTTTGAGAGATTTAATTGCTTTCCTCTCACCATAGGATATGTTTGACTTCAATTTTTGTTGCTTGTCAAGTGTTCTTTTTATTCTCCAGCATAATTCTGCTGCTTCTAAAGGCAATTTTTGAGTGACTTCCTGTAGCTGCCATTATATCTAATAAAGGGATATTAGATGGTGTTATGGCAAAGTTTAATCCTCTTTCAAGAACAGAAATTTCAGTATCTGTTAGATGTTTAGAACTGAGATTTTTAACAGATGAAGCTGGTACATTGCTTGGTACATTATGATTTTTGATATGCCCATGTAGGTTAGCAAGTTTCTTCTTTTGGCATTCTTTTATTTTTCCATGTAATGTAGAATATGATTTTCTTACTGCTTGAGAAACTCTCATATAGTCTTCATCAGTAAGTTTATTTTTTAGAAAACATTCTACATTATTAATGGAATGCATTGTTTGATACTTAGAAAACCTTTGAGCATTTATTCTTTCTCTTAACAGAGCTTCACTTGCTCTCTGAGTAATTTTCTCAGCTCTCTGAGAGTGAATTGGAGGTTTTAGTTGCAAACCTTTAGGAATTATCCCTTCAGATTTACATTTACATAAGAAAGTTAAATGATTTTCTACTTTGGCCAGCTTTAGACATAGTTTTTCATAATGTCTAAAGTTTGATATAGTATCGGGTCCATACCGAATACTTAGTGTTTTCCTGAAGGTTTGTGATGATGGTGTTCTAGCTGTATTTTTATATTGGACTATTTCCATCATCTAATATGTGTGTTGAATGTCTTTAGAAAAGTTTAATTTTTAGTTAAATATTCCAAATGCATTCAACTGTTAGTAATATCACAGCAAACAGGTTAGTATATGCACCAACTGTTAGTAATATCACAGCAAACAAATGTTAATAATATCACAGCTAACAGTTGAATGCATTTGGAATATTTAACTAAAAATTAAACTTTTCTAAAGACATTCAACACACATATTA
Source organism: Epiperipatus broadwayi (assembly GCA_028023455.1). Taxonomy (NCBI): domain Eukaryota; kingdom Metazoa; phylum Onychophora; class Udeonychophora; order Euonychophora; family Peripatidae; genus Epiperipatus; species Epiperipatus broadwayi. Next base: position 410,306 of record JAQFVV010012470.1, read on the forward strand.
GATGATGGAAATAGTCCAATATAAAAATACAGCTAGAACACCATCATCACAAACCTTCAGAAAAACAATAATGTAAGCAGTTTAGTAAAATTATTGGACACTAGAAATGAGAGTCAGTCAGCTAAAAGACAACCATCTGTGAGAGAAAAAAGGAAGATAAAAATAAAGAATTAAAAAAAAAAAATCTTACAATTTAAGAAAACTAACAAAAGTGCATTTGCAATTAATTGCATATAAACATTAGTTATTTTTTAATTTTTTCATTTGATTGGCAACACATATTTTAATAGAAAAGTTTTCAATCAGGGCCAAACAGCACAACAGAGAAATAGAGCAGACATTTTTTTTTCACCCCAAGTATTTGGTAAATTTAATGAAGATAGTTTTAAATTATATACTTTGGATTTCTCATCAAATAAATCCTAAATAATCATTTGTTACTTGTGAATATATTCGTATTGAAATTATTATATATGCTTTTCTAATATTTGTGTTAATATGAAAATACACACGTATAACTTAAATATATATAATCACCGTTAAATCGATAAAAAGTTTGTCATTCATTTGATTTATGGTGATTATATATATTTAAGTTATAACACAAATATTAGAGTTCACAAATATTTTTCTAACACACAGTTGAACGTTTAAATATTACATATGCTTATAACTATTATTTTACTATGTACACTAATCACATGAATAAAGAAATCTGAAAAAGGTAAATGACTCTCCCATGCATGCATTCGTATTAAACCAGTACTCATCAATGGGCCAGATTATAATCTCTCATAGTTTCATTATTTTTACTGTTTTTATCTGGCTAAAGGGAATCAGAATTGCATGTGCAATAAGTCTGCCACCTCTACAATAAATTATAATAATTTAATACATGTATAGCATTTATTATTATCCATAATCCATGCATTGGACACCTTGATTTCAAATGCTGTGGACATGCAAGACTTACTCATTTTACTAAGAGTACTGCAATTTTCTAACATAAATGATAAAAATCTCATCTAATCTAAATTTGTGAAACTGGATTTTCACTTTATGAAAATTCTGACATAATTTTTCTAAGAGCTGTGAAAACTATCTAGTCTATTTTAGTATAGAAGCAAAAAATTTAAAAAATTCTCCCATTATTTTAAAAAGTTGATTATCTCTCAGCTCAAAAGTAACAAAACGTGATTTTCTCAAATTATTCTTAACATACACTATGAACAGCAAATTCTCTTCACTCTATTATAAAGCCATCGGCTGTAATTCTAAGGAATCAATTGAAACCATATCAGAGCACTTTTATGACAAAAGAAAAAGCCAGAAATCCAATCTTGAGTTATAAACAGCACTACTATCTAGATCCCATTGATTACTCAGGTTTACAGTGGATGGTTGTGAAGTAGGGTGAAAATAATTGCTCTAAAAAGCATTTGTTCAACATTGTAATATACAGAAAGTCAGTTAATAAGTATGGTTACTATTCCATTTCAGTCATTAGAATATGCTCAGAGTAGTTTCAAGATATTGATTAAATGATTAACCACTTTCAATGTGACTTATAATATCTATTAAAGTAATTTCTCAGATTAAGACGATGAAAGAGGAAAAGATGAATTTCAATAACTAAAAAAAAAAAATCTTAACATTTAAATTACACTTTTTGTTTATGCATAATTCATGCAGAAATAGTTTATAGGACTTTTGTATTATCATAACAAGCTTGGCAACCATTTTATTTAATTATACAGTTTCAGGGGCATATAATAAATACACCTGGGTCTGTTTTTACGCAGACTTATTTAACACGATTTTGAAGTTACGCGATTTTGAAATTCACACCGAAAGTCAAACTCCGATAATGCGCTATTACCTTAAATAATAAATTTCGCGCACTTACGTTATATTGAAAGTAATAGCACATTATTGGAAGTCGACTTTCATCTTAGTAATTTCAATATTTTCAGTACTTTATAATAGTAAGATTTTATGCAATAATGAAATTAAAATCATACACACATTAAATTTTACAAGATTATAATGTAAATTTGTTCAAACATTGTGTGTGTTAATTTTGCATTTTAAATCACATTCTGTTTTTGCTTTTTAAAAAAGATCGTAATCAATTATTAATCATTTAGTGTCCGCAAGTTTATTTTTAAAAGGTAAGTAATAGCAGTGAAACGAAATTTGATTTTTAAACGGAATTGAAAATTAAAGACAAAAATAAGAATTTAATTTTTAGTTGTTAGTTTTAATTAAATTTTTCCCAGCAATGGTGAATAAATGTCTTTTTATTATCGTAAGTCTAAGTTCTTAAACAATTAATAAAATCGTCTCACCAGAAATCCATTGACTCAACATGAGTGTGAAGTTAGCGCTAGTTGTATTTCCTCAGTTTGCAAACGAACGTGTGTTTTCGGCAAATATTGATAATAATTAAAATGTGTATTAAAAAAATGTAAATTATGCATAAAAATATATTATTTTGAATAAAATTAAATATTATAGTTAAAAAATGTTTGTCTTGTATCAATTTTTTTCAAATTTGAAATTTTTTATTAGTCATATTTTATTTCCTTATTTTTTTTTTGCGCGAATTTTAAAGTAATTTTACGTTGGTGCTTTGCTTTTATGCGAATTTTGAAAAATCACAGACCGCATCCCCCCCTTTTCAATGTAAGTTACGTCTATTTTTGCGTGATTTCGTTTGCGCGTGTTTTCTGAGAAACCTATCTATCTTGTAAAACGAGACCCAGGTGTATTTAAAAAATGGCTAACAAAAAGCAGTCATCTTTAATATTTGCAGTTTTTTTATTATTATTTAAAAAAAAAAATTTCTGCAAAAATTAATTATATTTCCACTTTATTTATTACTACTTTTTTTGTATTATATCAACTTATTAATATAAACATAATAACAATATAAGAAACAAAGTGTCATATCATGTCCATTAATGCAGAGTTCAACTTATTAATATAAAAATAAAATATATATAACAAATGTAGTGTCATATTGTGCCTATTAATGCAGACATTTTGTGAGGGCAGGATTCCGTACTTTTGGAAATACTCCACTGCTTATTGTTCTGTGTATGTAAAATTCCAAACTTTCATTATTTTTCCAAAATGATAATGACAAAAATAAAGATGCTGAATATAAACAAACTAATACAATGTTCAGAGCATGTTGGTTTTTTATACATTATAATATAAATAAATAAATAAAATAAACCTGAATGGAATTTATAATTGATTTATTAATTTTCTTAAACCTAAAAACTATAATCAGTAAAATAAAATTGAAAAAAAAAAAACATAAACAAATACTCGTAGGGCACCTGAAACTGTATAATTAAAAAAAATGGCTGTTTAACTTGGCAGACAGGATAATACACAAGTATCAATTTATATAACTATTACTGATATATCAAATTTGATTTTTGACCTTCTTAAATAATAAAGACGGAAACTACTAACATAACCCATTTGCAGACTAATGTAGGTGTGGCTGTTTAAAAATTAACATTCTGATCTATATAGTACTTATAAACACAGTATATACCTTCAAATAACACTTACATTAGATAAAAACTGATTCCAACCAAAGTCTGTTAATGTAAAAGATATACTGTTTTCTGGAAGAACAGTTAAAAGAAGCAATTGTGCATTTCCATTTCCAAGAAAATCATCTTGCAAAATATGATGTACTGAAGGCCAACTCTGGAAAATCTATTAAAAAAAACCCAAGAACTATTATGAAAATCTTTTGAGGGATATATTATGAAAACAAGTAAATTTAATCTAGGTTTCACTAAAAAGAAAAATCATGACTGGTTTTTTTGACAATGATTTTATTGCTAGTGATTAAACGAGTAACTTTGTAACAAATATAAAGATCTGAAGTCCAAAATTGAGTGACTGATAAGAAGACATAAAAAAGCCATTATTTTAAAAATATACTATTTAAATTTTGATAGATCAATAGTTAGTATGATGAAATATAATTTGGTTATATCTTTCTAAAAATAAGAGAATATACAATGGTCAAATTCATTTTAATAATAATAATTTTAAGGTGCGGATTATATAATAAATATACAGGAATATCTTGAATAGTGGAATTAACACATGCCAATAAGTTTTCTGTAAAAATTAAACTTGCATACAAATTATTGACTTTAGAGAAAAATATTCCATTCCAATCAAGCAATTACATTTTCTCACTCCCACCCCCACGAAAATATATTGAATAAACTTCCAAATGTTACTTTACATATGATTAAAACAATCACTAAATTATAATTTTTTTAAATATTTACAAAAACACATAAAATATACACATATGCTACTTACACTGTAATAAATAACAGGAATTAATCGCATTCAAACAACAAAATAGACCTGAACTGAAAAATTTCCCCCCAAAATGAACACGTGATTGCAAAGTGTGTAGAGAATTTCGATAAAAATACTAAGAAACGTATTTTTTTTTTAAAAGAAAACAAAACAAATAATTCAGAACAATAAAGAAATATAAGTTATAAGACTTTTATTACCAATTTTCATGCAGGTGGAAAAAATTGGAGAAAAATATTAATAAACCTATACTTTTTTGTAAATACACAAAACAAATAATTCAGAACAATATTAACAAATATCAATAGTAAGACTTTTCATACAGATGGAAAAAATTGTTTTATATCGTTGAGTCTAGAGAAAAATGTGTCCTCATTTTTGTGTAAAATACGAAAACTACTTATACTGATCAAATTAAAATCAAATGAATTGAAGTAATTGAGAAATACAAATAATGCAAAATAACAACAATCAAACCACATTTCAAAAAAGACAATGTTTTTCAATTGACAAATATAAATAAAACAAAATAACAGCAATCAAACCACGTTTTGAAAAAGACAATGTTTTTGCAAGTGACAAATATAAATAACACAAAATAATAACAATCAAAGCAAGTTTTGAAAAAGAAAATCACGTTTTCATAAGTTTTTCAATACACATTGCAGGATTTATTTTCTTTCAATTTGATATCATCGCAAGATTACACATTTATTGGGTATGTGAAAAGGCGGAATATTTTCTTCATTGCAGAAATAATATTCAAGTACCAAAATGAAGTATATGGGAGAGAGATCAAACAGTATTACTATCACTGAAACAAGATTAAAATGGAGCTGGGCTGACATATTGCTTGAAAAGATAATAAGAATAATTTAAACTGCATCTCAAGAGAAGATTGTAAAAGACTAGAAAAAAACCCTATGTGCGATAGATTGATGAAATAAAGAAGTTTGCTAGTATGACATCAAGAAGAGAGGCTATTAATGGGAGAAACTGGATTAAACTTGGAGAAACCTTCAGCCTACTATGAAGGATTGATAATGGTTGAAAATAATATATTTGATTTAATTTCCTATATGTAAAATTTTACTTTTCTTCACTGAATTCTCATATAATCTTAAAATTAAATCTGTTTGCTAACTTATAACAATACACCAATAGCAAAAAAGAAAATATCATAGGTAAAATATAAAAGTTCTATATTTCTTCCATTACATTTCTTGAATTTAAATATACCATTTGTTCCAATTCTTTCTATTTTGTGAGTACATACTATATAATCACTATAATATATATTTATTAATAAGTTACTATCCATTCAATTTTCTCCACAGCTTATTTCTATTGACTGTCATATCTAGAAAACTGGTAATGTTGTTTCTTTTGATGTTTTCACTGTTATTCTGAACGTCTTCATAGCCAGTCTGCCCTGTGGTGTATAGCAGTGGTTTTCAACCTTTTCACACCTGCGGATCAGTAAAAATAAGGATAAGGTTTCGCGGACCGGCAGAAGTCTATAGATAAATTTTCTTAAAGATGTAAATTGCTTAGTCTTATATGAGCATAATTGTTATAAACTGATCAAAACAACAATGTTAAATATACATGATGAAATTATACATATATGGAGTTTGTATAATAAAAAATTTAATTCTACCCCATCCCCACCATAAACATCTGTGATAACTAAAAAAACAAATTAATTTATGTATGATTGATTAGATTTTGTTTTCGTTCTGTTTCTTTTTTTTTAATTGAGTAAAAATGAGATGAAAAAATAAATAAAAATTGTTTATATTAATTAAAAGTTTAAACTCTTATTACAAACTTTCCTGCCAGTTTACCGCAGCCCCGGAGAAAACTTATGTGGCCCGACACCGGTCCGCGGACTAAGGGTTGAAGACCACTGGCGTATAGGACAGTGGTAGAGTTCTGGATTGATTCTCAGCTGAATAAAATAAAAATCTCTAATTAAACAAAAATCCAGTTTCAATCAACCCCTCCTTCTTCCAATCTAGATTTTCTTTTTTTACATTTTGGCAAGTCAACATTCATATTAAAACTTATTTAAGAAGTCCAGCTTTACATATTTGCTGTTTAGCAACATATTTTTTTCACCTTCTCTATACCATCTATTGTCATTTTTAGTTACTAATAGATGCTAGTGCTTAGCAAATCCTTATCCAGTGCTTAAGAAATCCATATCTAGCACTGGATAAAGATTTATTAAGCACTATCATCTGGCATCTATTTGTTGATAAAGCTTACATTAAATAGCATAGAGGTGATGAAAAGAAAGGGTATCTCTAAACTATACAAGCTACTCGTTTGTATACCCACTAATTATGTATAAAAAACGTTAATTTTACTTTTTGAACCGCCACAACTATAGATAATTGGGATTTGTATGTGTGCATTAACTGAATATGAAGTGTTGCATGCTGTCTGTTACATAAAGCATACTGCATTTTATTTATAATCGCAATTCTTTCTATTTAATCTCTTCTTTTTGGAATGTTTTGCATGGGTGAGTAATGGCTGGTTGCACGAATAGTTCAGCTCTATCACTTCAGATGTTCGAAGTTACTTATGAATTCTCGAGCAATAAAACCACAGAATTATTTAGTTTCTGAATATAAAATTTTAAATATTATTTATGCTAGTGATTTTTATAGAAATATAGATATAGGATCAATCGCGACAATGAAGAAATTACAAAAAAAAAAAAATTCATAAAAACAATAGTTAATAATAAATCAGCTTTCAAAAAAATATTTGTAACTGATTGTACTTGGTTAATCTTAAAAATAAAAATTAATTAGGATATTGCTTTATAACTGTAAGCAAAGTATTTTATTTTACCTTTCTTTCTCCCAGCTTAATACAACAAACATGACCATTAGAAGATTTAATAAAAACCATTTCTCCCGAAATGTAGCTATGAAACTTAAAAATATTTAGTGATTTATGAAATGGTATGCTACAACAATTTTTAAGTTTTCCATTACGAAAGACAATTAAGTGTTCGTTTTTGGTACAAACAATAGTCATATTTTCAAAATTATCACCGTAAATTTCACAATAAACAGTTGTTATTATCGGACAAAATTCAGCGGGAAAAAATTGATCAACTTTTAAAAGAGAATGTTTTTTATCACTAGACAAAAGAACAACACTGATTTCTTTACATTCAGCATTCTTCCAAGAAAGAAATAATAAAAATGTTTTAATATCTATTCTTATTGCATACAAAATTTTTAACTTGCATTCATCCTTCCAGCTTGGAATTAATTCCGAAATGGATGGCATAGAAAAAGCCGTAGGCTGAGAACAAAAGAGTGCTTCGTTGTTAGCTGCCCATAATAAAGGTCCATCGATTAAACAAATCTGAAAAACTTCTTGAAATACAATAGGAATTTCACTGTGCTTTGTAAATGTTTTTTCCGTAAAATCATATTGCAATAGTAAATAGTGCAATATTTCAACATCTATTATCGATTTTTTCACGAATAGTAAAAGATACGGTGACATCAATTCAATTGTTAGATCACATAGTAATTCAGCTTTTATTAACTTAGTTTCGTTTTCACTTCCATCAATCTCCAATTTATAAGTGTAACAACCTGTTTCTTTGAGACTAGCATCCCATTTGTCAAATGAATATTCCCGGCTTTTTACGAAATTCTCATTGGCAGAACTAATTAGAGTAAATTCAATTACTTTTTGATGATATGCTAAAAAAAGCGAATTGGAAGCTGACATTATATGATTACATTACAGATTTTTTTTTCTTTAAGTTTTAAAGTAATAAAAGTTTCCCTTTTTTTAAAATTTTTGTTTGCGCAAACTCGTAGCATGATGCGATGCGATGTATTGTAGACATTTATTGTACGACGTGACGACTTGACCTGTAATAGGTCATATCTCCATCAATATGCAATGTAGTATACAGTATTATAAAGTATAATATATAAATTGCAAAAAATAATAATAATCTGCAAAAAGTCTATATTAACTGATTCGATTTATAAACTCAGTTATAAAACATTTTATAACATTATTCTTAAAATTAAAGAAGTTAATTATAATAAAAAATTATGAATATAGAAATTACAAAAAAGTTTGCGTATATTAGAATATACATTGAATCTGAAGTCTGAGAAAGGAAATGTTTCATGGGTGCTTTATAAGATACAAATCATAAAATTAATATATTAACTAATAGAATTTAAAATGCAAAAATGTTTGTTTCAAACAAACAAATTTTAGAAGTATAAGATAAATATAATAATAATAATAATAATAAAGGAGGCTTAATAAAATGGATTTTTTTATAGAGTAACTGCAGAAAGAAGTCTGATGTTAACTAAAAGAAGAACCTTTGATTCCACATTGAGTTTGTTGCACAAACATGGATGGACTCTTCACCAACATACATCATTCAGTGCAGTGAGCTTGTTGACTTTTTACCTTTGAGCTTGAAAATCAATGAATAGCTTAACTGAAGTATCAATTGAGTTTTCATGAAGGCAGAATGATTGTGTATGTAAATGAATTCTTTTAAAAATAGATATTCACAATCATGTCAGAAAAAATTAAATCATGGTCCTTATTTTTAGGAGGCTGTAAAATTGCCAGGCAAGGAAGTGGTTGGCGGCCAAAGGAGGAGGGTACTGCTAATCTTCTGATTGCAAACCCAGACTGCATTTGATGACAACCTTCTATTTAGGTACTTATAACTGCAGATTTCTTTCAAGTGAAGGAAAATTGCACAAATTGAAAGAATTGTGTAATATTAAATGGGGCATTATTGGACTTTGTGAAGTTAGAAGAAAAGATATAAAGACAATTTGATTTAAAAAGTGGACATATATTGTATTACAAAAGCACAATCTTTGGAAATGTAAGTGGAATAGTATTCAGATAGAGTGACACGATTAGTTATTCAATTTAATGGTAGATACCAAATGCAGATAATTCAGGTTTATGCTCCAACAAGTTCTTATTGTGATGAAGAAGTAGAGAATTTTAATATGAATGTACAAAAGGTTTTTAAAATTATCATGGGATACTTTAATGCTAGAATTGGTAAACAATTGAAAAATGAAAGTACTGTGGGTAAATTTTGTTATGGTGATAGAAAAGAGAGGGGATATAGACTTGTGGAATTTGCAGAAAAAAAACCCCTTTATACTATGAATTCTTTCCTTGAAAAAAATGCTAAACAGAAATAGATATGGAAGCATTCAAATAAAAGTACAGCAGAACTGGATTACATTTTGTCAACAGAAAATACATTTCAAGATTGTAATGACATTAATAAATTCAATGCAGGAAGTGATCATTGATTAGTGGCATGTAAGATATGTGTTAATACAAAACTAAAGACAAAAATTATTAAGAAAAACAGTAATCATAGTTGATATTCTTAACTTTCAGAAACATTTCAATGAATTTAAATTAGAAATTTCAAATCATTTTCAAATATTAACAGATTATAAACATGATTCAGATTTGAATGAAATCAGTAGGAAGATAACTGATACACTTTTAAAAACTTCAACAATTCTAGCTAGTACAAAAAAAAAAAAACATCAATTGACTAGTAAAATTTCTACTGACACAAGTGAAGAAGGAAAAAAAGTATGAAAATATATAAAAATGATGCATAAAAAGAATTGACTATCTAGAATTTTGTAAAATGATGAGAAAAAGTTAATAACGATATGGGAAAATATAATTATGAATTAGAAAGGAAAACTGTAGAAGAGAATAAAAGTCTCAAAAGTGTAAAACAACATTTTGGTTTTGCTAGGAAACTTATTTCTGCAATAAGAAAAAAAGATGGAATTATTATTAAAAGAGATATGATATCACAAAACATGTAGAAGAGTTCTATCAAAAATTATATAGCAGTAAAGAACAATGGAAATCAACTTTATATATGGGAATAATATTTTTACATAATTATAAAAGATTGCAACTTGAATACAAAGAATGAAATTATTAATTCAAAGAAATTTAAATAAACCTCATTATACAGGAAATATATCCTATTCTGAAAGCAGACTAATAAATAGTCAGTTATAACTTTCAAGCTGCACTTCAATTACATATTACTTAGCTAATAAAACTAATAATGTTCAAGGCTCCGATAAGTATTAATATAAATACATGAAAGCAACCAACACTTAAACAATACCAATAACAATCAACAATCACAATCTGTTGTCACGACAACCTTTTTTAAACAATAAAGGTCAAGTTGCTATATAAACATTAGACTATATATAAAGGTGATTACCATCTTTATGTTTAAAGGTGTTTTCTTTGATAACAGACTGAGATTGTTGATTGTTTTGGTATTGCTTAAGTTTTGATTGTTTTCAGGTATTTACATTAATACCTATCTAGCCTTGAGCATTAATAGCTATATATATATAAAATTTTCATCACTCCTCACAATGCCATGTTTTTCCAGTAATGCTACTTTGTAAATAAAGATAGTCTAAATTTTAATAGCATGAATAAGAAGTAACCTCATATCCGTATTGAACTGGGTGTTGGATTTACCAGATTTATATAATTAAAAAGACAAATAAAATCCCTTGCAATTTATGTATTGCTCCACCACAGCCCCTTAGGCAGAGAAGAGAGTACTTATAGAGCACCTGAATCCAAGCCAGCAGATATATATGTGAAATATATCTAACTGACCACATTTAAAGGAAACAGATTTCTTCTTGACTGTTGAATTCAACACCTATCATTTAAAGCACTTATTTGTTTTGTAGAAACACCGGCACCAGTTACTTACCCAGAGGATAAATAATGCACTTTGAACAATGGCTAACTAATTCAATGCCTAAACATCCTATAACTAGCTCAGCCACTTATAAGAGAATAACAAATTATTTGTTTAACTAATGGTAAAAAGAATTGACTGACAAATTCTAAGTTTAAAGATAAATTTATTTAATTAAACATTATTATTCTAATCTTAAATTACTTATGAGAACATATTAAGTTAGACAATGATGATTATATATAATGAATCCACACATACTCTGAATTCATACAATAAATATAAATAACATGAAGCATTAAATAAATACATGAAATTAATATAATCTAACAGAGAGTATTCTCATATACATGACATTTTAAAACATGCACATCAATAGTTCATTTATGCATGCTATAGAGTTCATTATTATTTGACTCTGGGAAGCTTCAAACTAATGCAATGGCTACTTTAGAAATGGAAATAAGAAAAATGTTATTTGTTACCTAGGATTTGTCACATGGATACTTCTTGCTGTTTGCTGCTTCAACCGGTTGGTTATGAGGTTTTCTTGAGGAGGTTTAATGCTTAGTATTCCAAAGTATTTTTCTTTAAGACGTTTAGATATTGAAAGTGGATTTTCAAGTTGTTAGGCAGGCATTATTTTCATGGGCAGGTTAGCTATTTCATCGGACTCGGTCTAGAGCAAAGTTGTATGTTTTCGAGGTTTTTAACACTGCATTTTCAACTGATCGATTGACTTATTTAATCTGATGTGATCTCACTGAACTGAACTGAACTCTTTCTCAACTGTAATCTCAACTGATTGTCCAATGAAAAACTGGACTATTTATTAATAAGACCTGTTGTTTTTGATATCCTCTAGCTATATCTGTTGTCAAAATTCCTTCCTTGTTTTTAAATGCATTCCTTTGATAAGCTTTTAATTACATGTTTTTGGAAATCTTTTAATTAGCAGCCATTGCAAACATGTTATCTTTGTGCATTTTTAATTAGTAGCTATCACACCTTTTGTTTATATCATTTACGAGCGTATACAATATTTAAATCTTTGATAAATATTTGAATTACATGCTTTCATTTGTTTTTTTTTTTATATTTTTAACATGCACACATTTATCATTCACAATTACGCACATATATCAAAATTTGTTTTTTTATATTTTTAACATGCACACACTTATCATATTTACAATCATTCGCAATTACACACATATATAAACTCATTATTTAGTTTAGATTACTTTTCTCTTTTTTTTTCTTTAATAATTTAAATGAAAAGAGATAATATAAATCTTTTAATTTCCCCCCCCTTCCAATTAATTGATTTTTTAACAAACTGTTTTTAAAAATACTCTTTAAACTTTTAGTTTTACGTTTTGACAGCAAACTGCATTTTGTTTAATAAAGAAACTCTTTAGATTTTTATAAACTTATTTATTAATTTATTAACCTTCGCATTATTCTGATAATTTTATTTTAATAATTTATTTTTTTTAGCCAAAATTATAATATGTACAGATATGATATCGGTACAATATGCTACAAAGTTTTTATATAAATTGAAATTCAAATTTACCCAAAGAAGCATGAAATTTAATCTAGTAATATTCTTAAATTATTCATAAATAAGTATGTTTGATTAACCTATCAAAGAGAGACTATATTAGTCATTTTAAATCTTATAATCTCCTAAATATAAATATAAGAAATAAAAGCAGTATATTCTAGCTGAAAATTCAATTATAAAATAAAAGTATATATGCAACTAAAAGATAGTTTAATTATAATATGATTTTGACTGCTAACATTATATTTATATATGTATCTATAAACAATTTAGAAGATTATTGAAGTAGAAATCATTAGCTCATATTTCTGTTAGAGGGCTACTTCCAAATTAGCAGAGAGTATAATTGTATGTGTCCATATATTCTCAAATAGATTGTGAACTATAGTTTGTAGCCAATGTGAGTTGAAATTATTGAGTTTGTGATGACATGAGAATACATTCATTTCAAGTTTATTTAGATGGTTTGCAATAGAGAAATTAAATTTAAGATTCAAATATCAATTTGCATATTAGTAAAATAGTATAGCCAAGTATATATAAAATAATAGGTTATATTCTGATTTAGTACAAATAAAGGCATATACAGCGTATTTAAAATAATAGATTATATTCTAATTTAGTACAGATAAAGGCATATACAGCTTATATAAAATAATAGGTTATATTTTAATTTAGTACAGATAAAGCTTAGATGTAGGGAATTTTATTTAGATAAATAAAAATACTTTTATTTTAAGTTTAACAAAATTGCTCTTTTATTAATAGATTCCAAGGAAAAGGAAAAAAAAACCCATAGGATATTAAATTAAGACTTTGCATAAAACAAATTGAAAATTAGATGTAAAATTTGTATTATGTTGTTATGTTATCAAAATTAATTATGTTTAAAATTAACCTTTGTTATACATTTGATTTCTTTGTTTCAAAATTTTAGTTTGTTTTAAAAATATGAAATTTTCCAAAAATTTTAGTTAGTTTAAAAAATATGAAATTTTCCAATAACTTTTCTTGTCTAACTATGAGACTAAAATTCGTTAGAAAAAAAAAATTTGATTATAAATTGAGATCATTTTTTCATGTGGATTGTCAATAAATATAAAAATCACTCTCAAACTAATGTGCAATTGACAGAAATCTTAGGCACCAAGAAACTTTCCACACATTGTTAGTTTTCATCAAGGAATTCCTTTCTAGAATGATCATGATCCTCGAAGAAACTAAAATTAAATCGAATGTTTGCCAATCACATAAACATCTACAATTATCAATGATATATGTGGAAGACTGATAATGACAAAGTAACTAGTTCAAATATATATGAAAAACTGATTGTGGCTATATATATAAAATTAGCCAAAGAAACACAGTACCCTGCAATGCCAATTTAAACTTCGAATTTCAGTACAGAGCACTTTTAAAATAAGGGAATGCCTTATAAAATTGATGAACTTAGCTGACTGCTTCATAAAACAAATCCTAAATATATACCAAAATCATTTTAATTTATAATCAAAGTGAAAGGCTGAAAACTTCTCACATGCATGCACTTCAAGTTACAACACAAGACAGAGATTTTATAAGAAAAAGATGGTTCCACCTTTCTCTTTACTTTAAAGTTATATATATATAAGCCAGTCTGAAGCATTTTGACTTAAGAGCATGAAGTTTTAAACATCTTCACATTTAATTCACTGCATATTATTTACAAATCAACAACGTGAAATCATTCGATTTACTATGAAATAATTTTTCAGATCTTATGAATTCACAGTAACGTATGTCAATATTATTTATTAAGGCAAGCAGTTCGTAATTAAAGTAAAAGGTTGAAAACCTCTTGCATCTGCTTTTATAGACATTTCATGGATTTTATTTAAATTTCTAAAATGAACTTTTTTTTAACTACAGGCTCATATTAATATCTAGATCACCATAAATTTCTTGGTTAATATTTTTTTATTTTTCATCTTAAACTAACAATTTTGGTGTAAATTAGATTTAATGTTTTAAATTATATTATATTTATTATAATAACGGTTTTAAGAATTTTTAAAAAGAGTTATGAGGGTTAAACTCCACAGCTAATTGTTTGTTTTAAAACGATTAATATGAATAAAGAGTTTAGCTTGTAAAATTTGTCCTCTTAATACTAAGTTATTAAAAAATATTCTTATTTATGTAAAACTGTATAAAGCATAAATCAGGATGTGCAAATGGGAATTATTATTCGAAATTAATATCTATGAATATTGTCAGATTTTAAATATTTTATTAGGACCCATATTTAAAAGAGGGGAAGAATAGTTAAGGGATTTAGCAGTAGACTGTTGAAGCTAATGCTGAAATGAGCCTTTATTTTATTGATTTGTTAAAGTAAGTTTGACCACTAAACATCACATGATTTGATTTGTTAAAGTAAGTTTGACCACTAAACATCACATGATCACTATTTCTTATGCTAGCACATTACTGTTACTAAAACAGGCAAAACTCTTTTCATATAGCATTGATTACTCTGTTTGGCACTGAGTGGCACTATTATATGGAGAGAGTTTTACCTGTTTTAATAAAGTAAGTTTGATTTGTTAATAAAAGTTTTAAGGGGATTCTAGTTACATTATGACATATATGTTACAGACACATTTATATAATAAAGAGGATATTATTGTAGATATATGTCAATGAATAGTATTCTGTCCAATAAACAGGTCCAGAGAGTAGTCACAACATCAATTCATCCATTCTATTCTCTTCCTTGACCGTTTTTTCAATTCCAACATAAGTCTTCCCCATCTCATATCATCCAATAATGTCAATCTCTTTCCATACTTTCTTTTTATTTCGATTCACCATTCCCTCCAAAACATCTGTCATTAAACAATAATCTCTTCTCAATATAGATCCAATCCAGTTTCTCTTTCTCTCTCTGATATTCTTAATCAATCTTCTTTCATCATTTACTCTTTTCAAAACTTCATTTGTTATTTTACTCATCCAACTGATTTTTTCCATTTTTCTTCATATCCACATCTCAAAAGCTTCCAATCATTTCTTAATTCTATTACTCAATTTCCATGTCTCACTACCACACGTTAATACACTCCACACATAACAATTAATCTCTTCCTTAATTCTCTTTGCAAAGGTCCACAAAATATCTTTCTCTTCACAAATGTCTCGTTGACCAATGCTATATTCTTCTTTTAACTTCACTTCTTCCATTCTCACTCAACCAACTACCCAAATATCTAAATCCCTTCACCTGTCGAACAGACATCACAGATTTCAATTTTCAGTCTTTTTGCATCTCTCCTTATTCATAAACAGTCTTTTCTGTATAAATCTTCATTCCATATCCCAATACCTCTTTCTTCCAATTCATTCAACATATCACAAAGACCCTTTTCCTCCTCAGCAATAAGAGCGATATCATCTGCAAATCTTATACACTTTATTACTTTATCTCCAACATTTTCTCCTCCACAGTCCAAATAATTATTTAGAATATCTTCTAAATAAATATTAAACAGAATAGGTAACGTACTACCCCCTTGCCTAACTCCATTTTCTATATTCACTTAATCAGTCTCATTATTCCCATATCGAACTTTTATCCTTTGGTCATTATATATAGTCCAAATCATCTTTCTTTTCAAAATATTCCTTTATCTCTTAAAATAAGCATCAGTTTATTTCAGACTACTCTATCAAATGCCTTTTCCAAATCAACAAAACATGTACCAATTCCTTTATCTTTTCCAATATATCTTTCTGCAATTGCCCTAATAATACTAATAGCATTTCCTGTGCTTTACCCTTTCCGAAAACCAAACTGTTTTTCACCAATATAATAATCTACCTTCCCATAAATCCTTTGAGTTAAAACCATCAATAAAACTTTAGAAGCATGAGATAACAAACTTATTGTTTTATACTCTTCACAGTTAGCAGCTTTCTTCTTTTTAACAATTGGAATCATTATAGTTCTTAAAAAAATCTTCAGGTCAAACTCACCTATTATATAACAAATTGCAAAGTCCAACTATTTCCTTCATAATAAATTCCTCCCATTTCTCTCAAAAACTTCTATAGGTATTACATCAAATCCAACAGCCTTGCCATTCTTCATTTGTGCGATTGTCTTTCTTACTTTACCTGGCAATATGTCCATATTCTCTATCATCTATTTCAACATCTTCATTTTCAAGTTCATAATTAATTAAATTATTTCCTTTACTAAACAAATACTGTAGATATTGTTTTTGCCACTCAATGCAAGCCAGAATAATCAATGAATGCCAGAAGGCTTGTGCCTAAAATCCCCATTTAATGGCTATGCATCCATATTCCCAGACTAGTTTCTGGCTTATGGCCTTCATCAGTGAGGAGCCTTGGATCTGAGAGTACTGCACATATATCTTAGAATCTAATGCAACACTCCAGTAGCCACCTTTTATCTCTACTTAACTACAAAACTATAAGAAAAATTGAATAATACCATAATATTTTCAATCCAAGCTCATCAACTTCTATAGTCATATAGATCTGAACTCAATTCAGTACCTATAGGTTTTGGTGTCTTTGGTTCTTTAATAACCATAGCCACCACTATTCTATTAGGCAGGATTGGTTTTAAGCCAATAAACACCACATGATCACCATTTTTTATGCTTGCTTTTAACTGTTATTAAAACAGGCAAAACTCTCAATACGTATTGCTACTCAGTGCAAGCCAGAGTAATCAATGGATGCCAGAAGGCTTGTGCATAAAATCCCCACCTAGTGCCTACTCATCCAATATCCCCAGACTAGTTTCTGGCTCATGGCCTTTATCTGGCTCGTGGCCTTCATCAATGAAGAGCCTTGGATCTGAGAGTACTGACCTAGATCTTAAGATCTAATGCAACCCTCCAGCAAACACATTTTATCGCTACTTAACTACAATCTGAGATCACTGCATCTAGATCTTAGGATCTAATGCAACCCTCCAGCAGCCACATTTTATCTCTACTTATCTACAAAACTATGAGACTTAAATTGAAAGCACCATAATATTTCCAATCCAAGCTCATCAGCTTATATAGTCATATAGGTCTGAACTCAGTTCAGTACCTATATATTTTGGTGTCTTTGGTTTTTTAATAACCATAGCCACCACTATTCTATTAGGCAGGATTGGTTTTAAACCAATAAACATCGCATGATCACCATTTCTTATGCTTGCTCTTAACTGTTATTAAAACAAGAAAAACTCTCTATATGTATTGGCACTCAGTGCAAGGTAGAGCAATCAAGGAATGCCAGAAGGCTTGTGCATAAAATATCCATTTAGTCCCTACTCATCGAATATTCCCATAGTTTCTGGCTTGTGGCCTTTATCATTGAGGAGCCCTGAATCTGAGAGCACTGCACCTAGATCATAGGATCTAATGCAACTCTCCAGCAGCCACTCAAATGAAGCACCATAATATTTTCAATCCAAGCCCATCAGTTTATATCAGCTTATATAGTCATATAGGTCTGAAGTCAGTTCAGTACCATTACATTTTAGTGTCTTTGGTTCTTTAACAACCATAGCCACCACTATTCTATTAGGCAGGATTGGTTTTAAGCCAATAAATATCACATGATCACCATTTCTTATGCTCTCAGATCCAAAGCTCCTCACTGACGAAGACCACAAGCCAGAAAATAGTCTGGGGATATTGGATGAGTAGGCATTAGATGGATATTTTATGCACAAGCCTTCTGGCATCCATTGATTACTCTGGCTTGCACTGAGTGGCAATACATATAAGAGAGTTTTGCCTTTTTTAATAACAATTAAGAGCAAGCAAAAGAAATGGTAATCATGTGATGTTTATTGGCTTAAAACCAATCCTGTCTAATAGGACAGTGATGGCTATGGATATTAAACACCAAAGATATCAAAATGTATAGGTACTGAACTGAATTCAGACCATATAACTATATAAGCTGATGAGCTTGGATTGAAAATATTATGGTGTTTTCAATTTATTTCTCATAGTTTTGTAATTAAGTAGAAATAAAATGTAGCTGCTGGAAAGTTGCATTAGATCCTAAGATCTAGGTGCAGTGCTCTCAGATACAAGGCTCCTCACTGATGAAGTCCACAAGCCAGAAACTAGTCTGGGTCTGGTGATATTGTACGAGTAGGCACTAGATGGGGATTTTATGCACAAGCCTTCTGCCATCCATTGATTACTCTGGCTTGCACTGAGTGGCAAAATATATAGAGTTTTGCCTGTTTTATTAACAGTTAAAAATAAGCATGAGAAATGGTGATCATGTGAAGATATTCTTTCCCATCTTTTTAATATATCATTACTATCAGTTAACCTCCTTCCATTCTTATCTGCAATCTCACTTGCTACCCATGTCTTTTTCTCCCAAGTGATACTAATACCAGATCATATCTTTTCACCTGTTGAAGCCTTTCTATCTCTTTACATTCTTGCTCCAACCACTTTTCTTTTGCTAAATCTATTTCTCTTCTTTACATTCTTACTCCAACCACTTTTCTTTTGCTAAACCTGTTTCTCTTTTTAGTTTATTATTAAGATGCCTTTTGCCCTTTCTCAGTATTTACATTCTTCCATCATGTCTGAACTTCCATCTTTTTCAATTTAACTTCAGTTATCCAAGGTAGTTTAGTTTTCCTTGCATGAATAATACCTTTTTTATTTTTTGATGTTTTCAATAATCCTTTTTTAATTCTATTTCAATACTCATCAAGGCTATTAATACATTTCTCATCCTGAATGATTTTTTAAAAATTCATTTTCACATACTAAACCAAATTTTCTTTTTTCCATTTGTCTTAACTTATCCAAGTCCCATCTTGCATATCTCTTCTCTCTTTCAATTCTTTTCAAACTCTACTTTAATTTAGCCATAACCAAATTATGATACCAATCTATATTAGCACCAGGAAAAGCATGTGAACCCTTAATCTATTCTGAATCAATATACAATCAATTTGATAACATTCTCTGTCACCATGAGCTTTTCATGTATACAATCTTCTAGTATGATTTTGTTTGCAATGACAAACCCATTCTCTTTACAAAATTGTTCAAACCAACTACTTCTAACATTTCTTTTTCCAATACCAAAATTTTCAACAAATTTTCTCGTCCCTACCTTTCCTCACCACAGCATTCCAATCCCCCAATAGCAATTACACATGCATTTTTTCCATCACATTGAATACTTTCTTCTACTTCTCAAACATTTCATCAATTTCAATATCATCATGACTACTAGTTGGCATTACCAAATCCCTAGGACTTGCATTTATTCTCATCACCATCAGCCTATCATTAATACAATCAATCTTTACCACACTATTCCACATGTTCTTCCCCACAGAAATGCCAACTCCATTAATTTTCCCATCACCACCTGAATAAAATAGCTTTACATCTCCACTACTTACTTCTCCACATCCCTCCACTCACTTCACTTTATCCCATAACATCAGTATTATTTATGTGCAACTCTCTTCAAATTCTCCAATTTCCCGTCTTCCTCAAAGATCTAACATTCCACATTCCAGTTCATAATGTATCTTCCCTCACATTGAATACTTTCTTCTACTTCTCATACATTTCATCAATTTCAATATCATCATGACTACTAGTTGGCATTACCAAATCCCTAGGACTTGCATTTATTCTCATCACCATCAGCCTATCATTAATACAATCAATCTTTACCACACTATTCCACATGTTCTTCCCCACAGAAATGCCAACTCCATTAATTTTCCCATCACCACCTGAATAAAATAGCTTTACATCTCCACTACTTACTTCTCCACATCCCTCCACTCACTTCACTTTATCCCATAACATCAGTATTATTTATGTGCAACTCTCTTCAAATTCTCCAATTTCCCGTCTTCCTCAAAGATCTAACATTCCACATTCCAATTCATAATGTATCTTTCCTCAATAAATTATATTTAAAATTATATTTATGAGGATTTCATAGGTTTATGACCTCAATAGCCTCATGTATTGCCAGATAAGACACCAAAGTCATTTTTACCTAAGGTCTCAACACCAAACATAATGATTCCTGTAGACATACTCATAATAAAACAAGGGAATTATAAGATAAAGGGTAAAGGGTTTTCCCGTTGCCTTCTTTGCCCAGCAATAACCTTTATAATGGACTTAAGTGCACCAGCCAAATCCCACAAATGAATACCCAACTACTCCTTCTTTTTTAGTTATCTTCTGCCGATTTGGAAGAAATGGTGTTGCTGCCCCAGTGGGATGTTGACTTATTTAATGGTGGTCAACACTCACCAATATACATCCACCTCATAGAAATTGTGCCATTTTATAGAACATGCCAATGTCTCTTTCATCACTTCCTGATAGTGAATGTTGTCCCATTGTCAGAGACTGCTTATTTATAGCACTCTGCTTATTCACAGCTAACCTTTATATCTGAAGGACATTTTCCTATCCAAAACCTGGAACACTCTGGGTGGCATGGTACCCATGCCCCATTTCCATGTGGATATATGTATTAAATAAAATTTACAAAAGCTCAAATGTAGATAAAATTTATGTGGAAACTACTGGAAACCCGAATGAGCTATATGTTAACTAATACAAGTCTGTCAATAAATGAAAAAGTACAAATAAGATCACTCTGCACAGTTTG
This sequence comes from Epiperipatus broadwayi, assembly GCA_028023455.1. Classification (NCBI taxonomy): domain Eukaryota; kingdom Metazoa; phylum Onychophora; class Udeonychophora; order Euonychophora; family Peripatidae; genus Epiperipatus; species Epiperipatus broadwayi. The sequence continues at coordinate 431,752 of JAQFVV010012470.1, forward strand.
TTTATTGACAGAATTGAATTAATTTACATATAGTTCATTTGGAAATTTCAAAAGCTTCTACATAAATTCCATTTATATGTAATTAGTGAAATATTTTCCAAAAATTTATGCATCTTAAAATAATAACGTGAAAGCTAAACACCTTCAAACAGATATACTTTAAAAATGCTTATGTGACAGCCAATCAGATGGAATAATGGCATCACATGGGACTCTAAATTTTAAAACACAAGCCAGAACTATTAGAAAAAGATGGGACCCATCTTAATCTATGCCTCAATTATATTTAAATAAGCCAGACTAAAGCATTTTGAACTAAGAGTGTGAAGCTTAAATACCTTCACATTTAATCCACTAAATATTATATATATAAATTAACAACGTGAAGCTTAAATACCTTCACATTTAATCCACTAAATATTATATATATAAATTAACAACACGTTGTTAATTTATATATATAATATTTAGTGGATTAAATGTGAAGGTATTTAAGCTTCACACTCTTAGTTCAAAATGCTTTAGTCTGGCTTATTTAAATATAATTGAGGCATAGATTAAGATGGCTCCCATCTTTTTCTAATAGTTCTGGCTTGTGTTTTAGAATTTAGAGTCCCATGTGATGCCATTATTCCATCTGATTGGCTGTCACGTAAGCATTTTTAAAGCGTATCTGTTTGAAAGTGATTAGCTTTCATGTTATTATAATATTATCTGTTTACGCTTAAATTTAATATATTTACATTTATTAATAGCATCTTAAATATATTTTTGACACATACCCACAATTTATCAATCATTCGTATGCTTATTCTTTAGATTTTGAAATAAAAGTTCATTTCAATAATAGTTTATTCATATTTTCTATCTTTTCTCCTCTGTCCCTCCTCTGTGACACTACAATTCTTTTCCTTCCCCTAATAACTGAATCTTAATTATTAGAATCGCTGCCGAGGGCGCCACCAAGGATTTCTCTCTTGGAACCTGGCCACGAAGCTTTACGTAAACCTGGTCTTATTTATTTTTGAACGGCGATTCACCGATTACAAATTTTGTTTATAATCTGACAGGGGTTTTCACTTAAGGACACTAACTAATTATTATAAATAATTAAAGAATTCAAATATACGTTGGATACAAAAAAAACTTTCCTTTATTATTACTATTATTAATAACATTATATTTCTGCCCGATCCAGAGAGAACTGACTTACAATTTCTGATTTTCAAACTTTTAACTTTCTAAGTATTCATCCTAAATATCTACCATGGATTTACTCACGCCGACACTAACACTGCGGATTCGAGCAGGTGTGTATACAAAGGCGACTTATAGTATATAATCTTTCCTGAAGTTTATTCTTAAACCCCACTTTATTTGGTAAATAAATAACTTGCAAAACTTAAAATGAACGTATAAGTGTCTTTCGTTTTCTTATACTTTCAACACTTCCCTTATTTTCTGCTAACAAGCAAGTAACGCCCTAAGGTTCTCTGTTGCTTGGCAGCGCACTTTTATACCCCCACCCTGTTGTTACCCTCTAGATCAAACAGATATTAAATAATTTAGCATACAGTCATACCAATATTTCATAAAATATTTAACAAGAATTAACATAAATAGTTTACAATATTAAATAAATTTATTTCCCCACCTCTATTGTTGAAACATTCGTAACAAATATAATAAACGAAAAATAAATCAAAAATAAAGTTCTATTACACTTTAACTAAAGTTCCCATTAATTGAAAAGTTTATAATTACCCTGATCGATCAGAGCGAAGTGGTCTGACTTTCATAGATTCACATTCCATTTGTCGTGCCTTTGTCCTTGTATATGAGAATTCTGGTGTGTCCATGGATGTTCCTTTGGTTGTCCGGCTAGCAATATACATTTCTTTCCATTCCTTGACTCTTTCTGTAGCTTCATTTAGATGGAGTGGCGGCCAATTTCCCAAAGGGGAAGGTTTTGATAGCTTTAGCCGCTATGCATTTGAAAAGAGTCCGCAAAATAATTTTCTATAATAATTTCTGATTCGGAGCACAGCTTCTCTCTCTTTTTTTTTATTGTCCTTGCTGGTCTCTCAAGTCAACTGACTTACTCTAAAAGCGATTTTATCTCCCTTTCTCTTATCTTTTTTTTCTTTTTAATTAGCGTAATAGCAATTATTAACCAAATACTTTTAGTTTGTGAAAGTTTCAACAATAGAGTCTAATTACTACCAACAATCTAATTTTGTTTTCTTTCCCCCACCTTTTTATCTCTCGAGTTTTCTTCCTTTTAATTAAACACTTTTAACATTTTTGACAATAATTTATATTTTATCTTTTTTCTTTTTTTTTTAAAAAAATTGCTCAAATCTATAGCAAAAATAAAAGTTTAAGATTTTACCCTTCCCATTAAATTAAAATCATTTGTTAATTTTTATTTTACAAACTATTTAACTTCGGAAAATATCTATGACGAAATTATAAATATGTGAGCTTATATATATATGAGCTGACTTAAAATATCAGCTCATTGCCCCATTTGTCATATAAAAAAAACAATAAAAAAAAACTTTAATTGCCCCGAGGTGACTTGTCCCAACTTTTCTTGGGGTTATAGTTACTCGTACTCGCGGGTTCGTTACAGTTCTCCCATCTAACTTTACTTTCTCCACCTACCCCCTGGTCCTCCCATTCTATATCTTGTAATATTTCTAATGCTTCCTCAATGGATAGCCGACGGTTTTCGGCCAACTTACGTTGCACACCTGACGGAAGGTTAAATCTGATAGTTCGCACTATCTGGAATTGGTCCATCGGATATGCCTCCAAGGCTCTCAATTTTGCCGCTTGACGTTGGAAAAACTGACTTACGTACCGTCTTTGTCCGCTTTATACTTTTCTTGCGATATCTTCATGCGTATGGTTTCTTGTTTCTCCACGCTCCAAAACCCTCGCAAAATCATAGTTCGATATTCTTGGAATGTAGGGGGTTTGTAATTTACCGCCTTCCACCATTCCCTAGTGGAACCACTCAAATGGCTCGTTGCTATTATGATCTTCTCTTTTTCTTTCGACTTATGGACATAGAAAAAATCACCTAGACTGTCCAAGTAGTCAAAAGGGCTTTCCTCCCTCTCCCCTTTAAATGTTTTTATGTGTATAAATTTCGCCAACGTGACCCTATCGAACTCTTCTTCTCCAGATTCGTTGAGCTTTCTTTCCATTACCTCTTTCTCTCGGTTTATTTGTATAGCCTTCTTGTTCGGGATTTCTTTAGTTTCCCCTGTAAACTGCTCTGTCTCTTCATTTTCTGTCTTTTCTTCCTCTTTACTGACTTTATGGTCCGCTGGGTCTATGACTTCCTTTTTTTTCATTGTTCCTATTCTTTTCCCTCTCTTTTAATTCATTCACATCTTTCCTCAATTCTTGTATCATGCCTTTCATTTCTTTTATTTCTTTACGGTCTTCCATTACAATTTCTTTGAGCTCAGCGATAGCTCTCAATATTTCTTGTAACTGACACCGCTCGGGGTTTTTAAATGTTACCACCGGGCTTTCCATGCTACTTTCATCCTCAATCATATTTTATTCTTTTGTTTTCTTTAATTTTATATTCGAACTCATAACCCTCCCTACGAGAATACTGACATACCACTATCATCTGAAATCCACCACCCTTACTAAATTTTTTTTTTCCTTTTTTTTTTTTTAAAACTCTGATCTCTGGGCATTTTTCTTGTTAATGAGCCCGACACGTTGGAAGCACCATTTTCTATCTTTTCTCCTCTGTCCCTCCTCTGTGACGCTACAATTCTTTTCCTTCCCCTAATAACTGAATCTTAATTATTAGAATCGCCGCTGAGGGCGCCACCAAGGATTTCTTTCTTGGAACCTGGCCACGAAGCTTTACGTAAACCTGGTCTTATTTATTTTTGAACGGCGATTCACCGATTACAAATTTTGTTTATAATCTGACAGGGGTTTTCACTTTAGGACACTAACTAATTATTATAAATAATTAAAGAATTCAAATATACGTTGGATACAAAAAAAACTTTCCTTTATTATTACTATTATTAATAACATTATATTTCTGCCCGATCCAGAGAGAACTGACTTACAATTTCTGATTTTCAAACTTTTAACTTTCTAAGTATTCATCCTAAATATCTACCATGGATTTACTCACGCCGACACTAACACTGCGGATTCGAGCAGGCGTGTATACAAAGGCGACTTATAGTATATAATCTTTCCTGAAGTTTATTCTTAAACCCCACTTTATTTGGTAAATAAATAACTTGCAAAACTTAAAATGAACGTATAAGTGTCTTTTGTTTTCTTATACTTTCAACACTTCCCTTATTTTCTGCTAACAAGCAAGTAACGCCCTAAGGTTCTCTGTTGCTTGGCAGCGCACTTTTATACCCCCACCCTGTTGTTACCCTCTAGATCGAACAGATATTAAATAATTTAGCATACAGTCATACCAATATTTCATAAAAATATTTAACGAGAATTAACATAAATAGTTTACAATATTAAATAAATTTATTTCCCCACCTCTATTGTTGAAACATTCGTAACAAATATAATAAACGAAAAATAAATCAAAAATAAAGTTCTATTACGCTTTAACTAAAGTTCCCATTAATTGAAAAGTTTATAATTACCCTGATCGATCAGAGCGAAGTGGTCTGACTTTCATAGATTCACATTCCATTTGTCGTGCCTTTGTCCTTGTATATGAGAATTCTGGTGTGTCCATGGATGTTCCTTTGGTTGTCCGGCTAGCAATATACATTTCTTTCCATTCCTTGACTCTTTCTGTAGCTTCATTCAGATGGAGTGGTGGCCAATTCCCCAAAGGGGAAGGTTTTGATAGCTTTAGCCGCTATGCATTTGAAAAGAGTCCGCAAAATAATTTTCTATAATAATTTCTGATTCGGAGCACAGCTTCTCTCTTTTTTTTTTTTTATTGTCCTTGCTGGTCTCTCAAGTCAACTGACTTACTCTAAAAGCGATTTTATCTCTCTTTCTCTTATCTTTTTTTTTCTTTTTAATTAGCGTAATAGCAATTATTAACCAAATACTTTTAGTTTGTGAAAGTTTCAACAATAGAGTCTAATTACTACCAACAATCTAATTTTGTTTTCTTTCCCCCACCCTTTTATCTCTCGAGTTTTCTCCCTTTTAATTAAACACTTTTAACATTTTTGACAATAAATTATATTTTATCTTTTTTCTTTTTTTTTTTTAAAAATTGCTCAAATCTATAGCAAAAATAAAAGTTTAAGATTTTACCCTTCCCATTAAATTAAAATCATTTGTTAATTTTTATTTTACAAACTATTTAACTTCGGAAAATATCTATGATGAAATTATAAATATGTGAGCTTATATATATATGAGCTGACTTAAAATATCAGCTCAATAGTGATCATATCTTGATGGAAAAAAAAAGTACCGTAATATGATTATATTAATGTTCTGATTGTCATTTGGCTAGAATGTATTATATGAACATGACTATTATATCACTTATGTGGTTGAGTAAATTGAAGAAAGTTTGTATAATTTGTGAGATACTTAGAACTTGTTTTACACGGTTAGAGTGTTTTATATAAATGCAAGTTTAAAATTGCCTAATCTAAAAGGCTGAATTGGTTGGAGTTGAGAAACAGGAAGGAGGTAATCAGATTAATGACCAGGTATCATCAAAGGCTTTACTGGAGGCAAGGAGCTGATCTTGACTTTTTTGAGTGTTTGATAAAACTATAGTATGGCATGTGGGGGTGGTAATTCCATGAGTGTTTTGTATCTTGCAATCCATGTGGCATAAATGACAATGGTCGAAGTTTTATTATTGAAAATTTTCCATAACGAATGGCATTTTCAAGTGAGAGGATTATGTCAGTTCTTATGTTTGAGTTGATGATGATCATATCCTTTAGCATTTTAAGTCCAGGGCATCACTGTATAATATGCTCTATGGTTTCATCTTCACAGGAGCACAGACCACATATTGGGTCATATTAGAATTAGTCATTACTTTGCACAATTATATTTTAGATATATTCCAAGTATTTACAAATTAGATATGTGATTAATTATTGATTTACTGATGATGATCATTTGGCATCTTATTAAATTTGTATTGTCATGAGAATTAAAAATGTATAATATTCATATAAGCGATTACTATAATGCTGATTTGAATCCGCTAGTGCTTTCAGCTAGGTAAAATTTCCCAAGCAATAGCTATATGTGTGCACATCAAACTTAGTTTTAACATGCATAAACAACTGATTCATGAATTAAATATCTGATATTATTGATTTACTAATCAAATTTGGCCCATATGATATCCAGAAAGTTTTAGAGTTATGACTCATTGAGGGTAATTTTACTTATAAACAAATTAAATAGTTAAATTATCCCAATTAATTACAAAATACAGTAGCTAAAAATTACTATAGTATATATTTTAATATAACCTAATGAATTTATAATAAATTTCTATTGCTTTCTATTTTGGTAAGGACATTTTTTAGTCATTGTTGTTATCATGCCAGCATATGCTATGGTCAATTGAATATTCCAAGGAGTCTCTAGTTCTCCATAACCTTGTGGACATAAAATATTTTTGCTGATAGTAGTTGAAGACTTTGTAGATATATGTGGTTAGATGTCATCACTAATGAATTATAATTTTCCTATATAAATATCAGAAGCTAAATATCCAATAAGGCTGAGGCTTTAAGGTAAGAAAGTCTAAATGGTAAGTCTAGTGGCTTCCTCTGGTGATGAATGTTTGCCATACTTGCAGATTTTTGCCTGACCTTTACAATATTAATATTGAATATATTAAATTAGTGTTATTAAAGTTTGCTTGACTTCAGTATTGATTTATTTGTCAGTAGATGTTTAGTGGTTAATCCATTTTCTCAATGCTACTTTTTAAAATATGGGATTGGAGGAGCAGGTATAACTTAATAAATGTATTCAACTGGTAGCAGAGGTGTGTGAGTCCATAAATTTTGGCCTAAATGACAGACACAAGAGTTTGCATTTTACTACAAATATATTGTGCACAACTGCTGTGAGTAAAGACTATGACATAGAGCAAATAAAGAAAATACATTTTGCTCTATGTCATAGTCTTTACTCACAGCAGTTGTGCACGATATATTTGTAGTAAAATGCAAAGACATTTATAATATAGGGTAAGTCATAAACTATGTTGCATCAATAAACACAATTTCAATTATGAGCTATTCAGAAAATGGAAATAAACAAAAAAATATTAAAATTTATAAATTTAATACATTTCACAATTTTGGGGCAGCCATTTTTCTGTCTCTGAGCACTGTTTAAAAAAATAAAATAAAATTTGTAAATAAATTTTATATTATGCCAGCAGCCATTTTTTTTTGTCTTGGAATAGTATATATGATTATGTTTATTAATGAAATTTCTTCACTTTTTATTTAAAGCATATACATTTTATTTTTCTTTTATTTAATATGTAATATTTTCCATAATAAAAGGTTTTTTAAGTGTACTGATAAAAGTTTTACAAAATTTTAGAACATATTTAAAGTTCATACTGATTTAAAAACATATAATTAGAGAGATCATAGGTTTTTAATAATGAGGTCACTATTACATTTTTATAAGAAAAATATTGTTGAAAAAAAAATTGCCCAGACTGTTTTTAATCACAATGAGAGGGAAATACTTCACTATTTACTTTATTTAAAGACTAAAATATAATAAGCTTTGTTCTTTATTCTTTCAGTAAAGGAATGAGTGAATACACATTCAATAAAATATATCTAAATGTGTCTCAATAATAATAATAATAACAATAATAATAATAATAATAATAATAATAAACCAATAAATCTGCTAATAGCCATAGTCAAAAGGTTTCCAGATATCGAACCAATATTGGAGATGATACCCACAGATCGCCCACCACCTACAAACAATTATATCTTTATATTGCTTGAAAGCATTGAGAGCATCAAAAACAAAGTAATGCTGAAAAGTCCAATAAAATATACATATTGGCAAATACATGATTTCCTAACACAAAAACAATCTGAGAATAACCAAACATCTGTATTAGGAATTGATAACAGGCAATTACTTAAAAAATTAAGAAAATGGTAGCTGGAACCAAAATGTTATGATTTCATAATTAAAGTCAATTTGAAAGCACTACCTACAAGTCATTTTATAAGATACAGAAGATTCTATATAAATATAGATCCCTTGTGTATGCTGTGTCACAGGGATGAGGCAACACAGGACCATTTCATACATAACTGTTCAGAATTTGAAAAAGTAAGACAGATGATGGTTGGCGGATATAGGAAAAATGGAACCACAATAGATGAGATTCTACAAACATTCAAAAATAATGGAATACCCACCATAAGGGCAGCCACTTTCAGCCTATATGCATTCTGGTGTACCAGATGCACTTTTACACTGGGGAACAACACGAGAAGGCACCCTAACACCTATAAGAACAAATTGCAAAAAATAAAAGAAAGAAACAGCATTATTGCACCACCTGATATCTTTGCAGCAACGGGGTCTCTTTTTAAAATTCAGGCCACTATATAATAGAGGATATAATAAAAAAAGGACAAAGGCAAACATGAAATTCAGTGTTGCAAGAACATGAAAAAATTACTGAAACCATGATCATTGATTTATATTGTACATAAACTTGGACAATAAATATTTCATAAAGTGTGGAAAAATCTAAAACATTGTGAAAGCCACTATCTAAGTTCTAAAATGTCAATTTTTAAGTGCAAAAAGACTCTAATCAAACATACAGACTGCAATGTAATAACTGTGTAAACCTATGTATAACACTATGTATAATCAACAACCAATGTAAACACTTGTTTTCGAATAAAGTTACCTTTAAAACATAATAATAATAATAATAATTATTATTATTAATATTATTATTTAAAAACCTTGTTTATACTATAATCTTAATTTATATATACATACTATGCATATAAAAATACTATATATGTGCATGATAAAAAGTATTGTATGGTTGCAGTTTAATAAACAATATGTATTCTATTCTAATCAAAGTTTATCAATTAAATGTGAACTATTATATTAAGATGTATAATGTACTCAAGGGAGGCTTAGAACAAAATATATGGGGTATTGTAGATCCCATTGTATATAATGATTTAGTTAGATATTTAGAATTATTTAAATAATATAATTTATTTACCACTTCTATTAATAATTGGATAGACAGATTTTTTTTTTTCAATGAAATAACATTAATTTTATAATCGCTAAATTCATATTTACATATAAAAAAGTTATTTGTTGAAAATTTACAACTTTTATCATTGGCTTGAGAGCTACAACATTATAATGTAGATTGTGGCAATTTGTTTAAACCCTAGGTCTTCTATTTTAATTTACATAGACAAAAGGGTTCATGGAAATGGCTACTACTGGTATTCATTTTTTTCTTCACACTTCTTTCTTTGGCATGCATATGTATGCTTTATTGGCCTATTGTACTTCAATGAGTTTTATTTTTAAAATTTCTGGTTTTTAGAACCCAATAGTTTCTCTCTACTTCTATTTGTTGCTTGTAATTATTTAATTACTCTTTTTAGCAAATTCTACCAGCCTATTATTCTTTTTATTATATTTAGTTTAATTATAGTCTAAATATTGAATTACTAAATTATTCTTCTATATTAAATATTATTTATGTAGTGTAAATTTTTATTTCAGATAACACATTCAAATCATCCTCCCAAAAATTGTTTTTTCAGCAACACTTTCTGGAATAAATATAAACTCAAGCAGCATACCTCAAAAGGTTCAACGATGCCCTCTGTAAATAAATATAAAGTCTGAATTTTAAACAGGATGACTTAGAAGGATACCCTATTATGTTATACTGTTTGCAGTTCAGATTCTATATTTATTCACAGGATGCTTTGCTGAAAAAATATAATGTTTGAGAGGGTGTCCTTTTGAGTCATGCTATTTGAAGTTCAGACTTTATACTTATTCACAAAGGGCATTGCTGATAAAAATGTTTGGAAGGGTTCCCACATTTGGAACCAAATGTGTCAACTTTTTTTTTAAAGTTCATTACGAGAGAAAAAAGGGGAAAGTATTAAATTTAACTAAATAATTTTTTATTATTATTTTTACTTATATTAAATAAAATCTAGATTAGTTTAACTACCCAACCCTACTGACTTAGACAGAATAATGTGAAATAAGAGTTAAGAGTTTTCAGCATTATTTTACATTTTATGTTAGTTTGTTTATTATTATTTAATCTTATTAATATATTGCTTTTGTATAAATGATTTAATAACCTTGTATGAATTTATTCTTTTTTTTTTTTCAATATGTCATAGCATCGGCCGGAATGCGATCCCACAACCGTCTGCAACCAACTACTTGCTTGCAAGGCGGTTGCGATGACATCTCGGCTAACAACGCTTGACTGAATTTATTTTTTCTTCTTAATGTTAAGGACATTTGTGAATAGAGGGGAAGTTCCCAAGAAGATTTACAATCATTGATCTAACTAAACAACAAATATTTTTTTTATGTGTTTGTATATAATTTTAATTAGACAGATAGAATCGCAATCATGTAATATATCAATGTTTTTATATTTGTCTTTATAAATAATTGGTCAAGTGCATGAATTTCTACCATTGGGTTGAGGGATAAGGACTTTATTTTTATACATATCATTATTAGATATTAATATGGTAGAAGTTCATCATTGATATAACAAATAACATGTTTCAAAATGAATTAGTATTTATTATTTTATTTTTGTTTATCAATAAATGTTAATATAATTCGTTATTTTAATCTGGTCTCTAGCTCATCATTATTCATATATCCATCATAAGCATTATTAACTTAATTATTCTTCTACTTGTCAATATTATTCTATTATTTTAGAGAAAATAAATAGCTATAATCAAGTTAATTATTATAATCTTTAATATATACACATATACTGCACCTACACATTTTGTTCTATATTATATATTTGGATATGCTGATAGGATTTTGATAATCAATTATCATCTATATAGGGGTGCAACAACTGCTATTAGTGTGATCTTCTTCTCTGATAAGAAAGTCCAAGCAATTACTCCCTGAGTTTGAATACCGTGGCATAATGTGACCAGAAAGGGGTTAGAATTGGATGAACTGACCCAAACTGTATCTAGGTTAATAAAAATATGTAGAGCTAGTCTATTGGACGTAGATACAATCATAGGTTATGTATTTCATTGTGTAATCACCTGCATCCTATCTGAAGACCCAAAGTCCGACCATAGTAAGATGCACCCCCCTATCTCTTGAGAAATCTGCCAGCCTTTTACAATATATATATATATATATATATTGTAATGGTTGGTGGAATATACCCGGATGTCACGGTCTGCAAATACACTTGGTTACCTTTATCAACTTCAACAATCAATTAGTTCGACTACAACATATAATTAACTTACATCAAATCTAAAAGTGTTGGTATACCTATCTTTCATATCCTAAAGTTGATAGTGCCAAATGTAATAGTCTGGTCCATCCACATATATAGGAGAAAGAGAGCAAGCTCACATATAACTACTATGAGATCTAAGGTCTTCAGGTAGGATGCTAGAGATAACACGGTGAAGTACCTGACTCATGATTACATCTATCTTTAATAGATTAGCCTAAGCATTATCCATAAAATCTACATGTAATTTAAATCAGTTCATCTAACATCTCACCATTTCTTTTTCAAAACCGTCACCTCAGATATTCGAACTCAGGAAGAATTCGTGTTTTTCTCTCTTAACAGGGATATATCTATGCAAACTGTTAATCAACAACTAAAATAACTCATCCTATCTATTAGAATGAAATAACTTTTATTAAACATTTTCTCACATACCTATCTGTGGGTGTATGCATGTGTAAAATATTGGTTATAAGATGGAATGTAAATGCTGGATCAACAAAACTACAAAGACCTTGTCAATTAACAAAACTTCATAATATTTATTTACAAAGCAAGAAAAGATATTCAAACATAAAATAAATGCTCAATCAATGTAGAAAAGAAAAACAAATTTCAAACAAGAAAAATATTTACAAGTGCAAATAAATTATTTGGATATATCCTTATGTACTTGTAGCTTCTATGTCTATGATGAGTATCTATCCTTTTTTTACTTAAACAATTTAAAACTATTCACCCTTACTTCCCATGATAGACACCCATAATACAGAAATCTAAATATCCAAGATAATAAAAAAAAATTATTAATTAAAAGTGAGATTGCTAACTCAATGAAAATTTAAATGCAACTTCAGATGTAAAAGTACAATAATAAAACAACATATGATATGATAGAACAGAAAACTATAAAGAATATTAATTTGAAAAACATTAATCATTCATTCATTATAAAAATCTTAAGGATACTGTTAGTAAAACATATACTATAACTACAAGTAAGTCATGTCATGTTGTAGCAGTGATTATTTCAGTGACTTTTAAAAAAAAACTCTTACCGTTTAAGTATTCTATTGGAGCACTTAATTTTATGTTCCTAGCTGAAAATCAAATATCGTAGTAGAAAATAAATCACCTACATTTTATTAAAAACAAAAAGAAAATAGACTTTTCAACCTTCCCCTCCCCCTACTCTCTTGATATTTTCTTACGTTGGACTGTTCCAGGTTGAACCGTAAGTAGTATTTCCCAAATATAAGACCGAGATAATAAATAAAAAAAAAATACAAATACAAATCTATATAAAAGAAAATGAAACATAATTTTACAATATTTATGAATCGATATAATCAGGTATTACTATTTTTTAGAGTGCTTCTTTCATAAAGTTATTATAATTTATGTATTTTTTTTATTATAGATACTGAGAACTTCTGACTGATCCTATATAGCACATTCTGAATTTATTTAAGTTGGCAGTGGGTAGTTTTGTGTTAATCCTCCCATAGATTTTCATCTTGTGTGGATCCATCTTATCAGTCACTTAAATTGCAGACAGTCAAATATTAATTTTCACATGGCCATAGTGGATAAATAAAAATGCTCCACCCCAAAGACAATTAATTGTTCTAGCCAACGTATGTCATATTTTAACTATATACACAGGTTTATATAAATATATATGCAGTTTGCATTTAATAAAAATTTATTTATAGATAGAAGCTATTTATTGTTTGTAATATTAGCTATATCAACTTTAAATTAAATAAACTGTTCTGATTTCTTTTTTAGTTTCTTTTTAAAAAAATCATAATACTTTTTTAAAATTTCAATTGATAAATTATTTTAACTTATCTGAATATTGGATTAGAATAAGATTATTCCATTCATTTCCTTTACTCCTTTTCTGCCTGACAAATAATTAGAAAAACATTAATACTTGTTGAGACGCTGCTTTAAAAAAATGTCCATTTTGCAGAAAAATATTAAAATAATAGTTGCTTCAATAAGATGACTTTTCATGTCAAATGCAGGATAAGAAAGAAAAATGATTTTTAATTGTGTTTCTTTTTAGCACTTTCCTATTGTTGTATTTTTAAAATAATTTTATTTTATCATTTCATTTTAAAAAAATAAAACAAATTATAAATTTGCAATATTATTATTACTATCTCTCTTATGTTCAGATATTACAATACTTGATTTATTTTCTATTGCTATGATTATTTTTCATTTAAGTCATTGTCTGTTTAATATAATCAACACAATACAATGATCAACATATATATATTGTGCCATTACAATTTAGTCATCAGCTAAATTTGTAGTGTGCCAGTCGGATTTGTATGTTCATGTAACAAGATCTAGCATCTAGGCAAAAGTACCTCGAATCCAATCATGCGCAAGATACACAGGTCAGGAACACTCATGAATTCTGCCCTATTTGCCTATTTCCCAGATCTATAACATTATGAGCAACAATCCCGATGACATCGATTAATTTACTTCTAACCCTCCGGCATCGATCATTGGAGACATAAAAAGACTCTATGCTAAACTTATATGATAGAATAACTTAATAATTAGCTATATTTTATGAGCAATGAAGGCTCGTGACCTAGCATATTAATTATGTATTGGGCGAAGAGCATCTAGTCATATTTGAGCATAAGTAATAACTTAATATTTTAACTTAACTAAAAGAAAGCAATGGTTCAGGTTTGATATATATATATATTTAAGATTTATTAATAACACAATTATGTCGGATTATTTACCTGACATGAGCCTCGTAAGTATTATATATATGTGTTTGATTCATATTTAATGATAACATTATAATTTGCGGCTATGCCAATAATATATATGTGTGATTTAATAGATTAGCGCTATTAGAATACATTGTTGGAATACTATTACACCCCCAGAGACGAAAAGAGCATTTACTCAATTTAAAACGATAATAATTTTACAAGCAGATATTATATTTGGTTACATTCAATATTATTATTAATTTGGAGTTATAGATAATTAATGCGCAGGATGGGTAATGAATAATTATATAAACAATACTAAATCTATCGCATTAATACTTATATTAAACTAATGGAAATATGTCTGTTTAAAGAAATCATCTCATTACGGCTTATGACTATTTCTGGGTGACTAATAAGACACTGAAAGGTGGTGCGTGCATGGCGGCTGATTGGGTTGGTCCATTTATGGATCCTGGAGTGTGCTTCATGAATTTTTAATAATGAAGTGGACCGATTTCCTCTGCAAACGTAGGCAGGGTCGGTTTGATGAATGAAAGAATCCAGATTCCCTGGAATGAAGTACAGTCAAATCATGGATGATGAAGAGTGGTCGGCAATGTCATTATCGGGCTGGATTTTCCAGAGTGATCCCTGTATAAAACATGTACATAAGACCAAGGATGTCCCCAGGGTGGTTTTACAGCCTGGTTTAAGGACATGAGAATGATGATGGGGCTCGATTGCATGAATACCTCCATGTGAGAAAGAAGCATGAACATATATATAAACGAAGTGGCCTTTATGCACGTAACGCTTAATGATATAATATAAATATAATTCTAAAAAGTAAAGATTATTGAAATGTATTTATTGCCCATAAATTATGAAATATTCGGCGTAATGATATGGCTTCACTAAGCAAACATGAGTAATAATTATACTTAAATATAAAACTAAGATGTTAAGATCCCCCTCCCCCTTACATTATGTTACTTAATATTATTCATTACTTCCCATACATTTAATAAATCTCAATTTTGGTTAATCAATGCCCTTGTGAAAAATATATAAATGATTACAAAATAAGTGGGTGGTGGTAATAGCTAAGATGGGTTTTACATATATAATATAATTTAAGAATAAAAGATAGCGCATTATTTAGGAAAAAGAATGTGAAAAACAGATGTCAAATTGTTTTTCTACAGTAGAGATAAAAATATAATTAGTTTATTTATCTAAAATCGTGAGCACCTGGGCAAATCGAATAAGACTTGTTTTGATCAAATTATAAATTATTTACCCAGTAAATGATGGGTGGGGAAATGAAAATGAATTATATGCTGGCGATTTTAGAATACTATTGGCATTTATTTTAAAATATAAATACATAAATGTAAATGAAAATTATTTGCCGCTTGGAATTAAAAGAAAAAGAAAACATTATATAGGAGGCTTAATATAATTAGTTATATAGAGTTATACGAATACATATTTTGAAGACATTTAAAATAGATGATTTAAATTATAAATATTACAGAGAAGGCAGGATTTAAGAATTGCAAGCGGTCAAAGTTCTTTTACCTTGCTTATTTAGAAGAGCGATTTCACTAGGAGTCAGTCCATCGGTATTGTTTCACTAGATCTAGGGTAGCATTATTAATTTGAGATAACATTTCACTTTCACTGGAAAAATATATATAAAGTTCAGTAGTATGGGATGCAGAGCTTTGTTCATGGGAACAGCATATTAGAATGGAGGGACAAGGCGAAATTTCCTACTCACGACACATTGAGTGAGAATTAAAACTGGCGTGGAATATATATAACAACATAGTTATTTAATGGTCTCCTCCTCTTGTGGATTCAAATCCAGCAGTATATATACTTTTATTTTGAAGCTGTAACTTAGCAACTACTGCTGGACCTGAGGCAGTTTAAGCACTTAAGTTTCATCTGGAATAGTTTGGCTGGATACTCTTATCTAGTAAGATGTTTGAAACAATGCAAGTTTGTTATCAGTTTCTCGAACGATTGTTTTAAAATATATCTTATGATTTTAAAACAAGCTAGCATGGACAATTTCCACTAATGGGTTTATTTTATTATTACCAATTTGTAATCTTTTACTTTAATCTAAGGGGTCTTCCGGGTAATTGTTTTTCGAGAGACTTTTTAACAAGATTGCATAATTTCTGGCTACAAAATTAAATATGAAAAAATAATAAGTTTCATATATAATACCTTATATATAATGTAACGTTTATTTATATACGTTACAAATATATTGGCATTGGGTAAAAAAAAAACTAAAAGATAAAAGTGGATTTAAAATTTTGTTGAGTAATTTTTTTTTTAAAAAAAAAACGTACAATGAGGGTTGAATTATTCTTCTTATTTTTTTTTATGTGATTAGTAATAACAGTAATTGGAGAGAACAAAAGAATTCCAAAAGCAAGTAAAAAAAGATAAGCTGAAAGTAGAAATACTCAAATTAATTAAAGATGGCCGAAAACTTGAAGAAAATAAAGACTTTATTACATAAAATTTATAAAGACTGGATAAGATTAAAAAGGCATGGTACTAGCATGCGCAGAAGTCCTGAAAACTGGATATAAAAAGGAGGGATCCGGTTGAAGGAACGTCTTGTTCGTTTTGTTTCTCTAGTTGGTCTTGGATAACATTGATATATCCAAGATCGCTCTTCGCTGAAGGAATTCGGCATGTCGCAGTGAACCGGAGCTTCTGAAGACATCGGACCTAATGATGTACACCAGGAAAAGCCTTCATGACCGACTGGGGAAATGGACCACAAGATCAAGCAATAACCAAAAGGCCGAGCTCATTATAACCAAAAAACTATGCATAGTTATCTACTACTGAATTCATGAAACTTACCGGTAAGAATAATTATCCTGATTGTGACAAAGTTAACTATTTAAAACTACTCGTAAAAATATACGTATAAAAGAATCCCGATAGTGACTTTAATTTTTCTATATGAGAGACTCTTATTTAACCAAGAACTTTTTGTTTATTTTAACTGATATTTATATTTTCTGGATATTTCCCACCTGAATTAAATGTGTTCTCTCCAAGGTATTAATTAGCTACTTAACATGAAGTATTTTAGTTTGTCAAAATTAAAAATATTTCTAATATCAATTCTCATTTGTGCGTTATTAATAATAGTTATTATTTTTTATTATTAAATTTATTTTTAGTGTAATAAGATTTAAACGTAAGTTACATTTGCCAATATGTTTCAATACGCCCAGGACTAATAATCGTAAAAATCATTAATTCTCATTACAGTAGAATTACCGCCCCTTAAAAAAAAATATAATAAAAATCTTTTTATTTTTTTTTTTGTTTTACAACTTGCGAGAGGTGCTGGCGACATATTTCAGCGGATTCTTAGGAATTCTGGTGCCCATAGTAAATAAAATTAAAAGTTGATTTTGTCAATAGCACAATTCGTAACAATTAATAGGCTGAAGTTGATCAGGAAAAATAGCTGTGTTTTTAGAATAGAAATACAACTTTCTTTTTTCTTTTGATACAGCTTGATCAACTCACGCTCAAATATAAATTTGAGGCGTATAGGGGCCTAGTAATACGAAAAACGTTACAATGGCGACCCAACTCGGGCTTCGATTTAACAACTACAACCTGAGATGAGTTGTAATGATAAAGAACATTACAATGATGACTCAAAGAAACTCACAGCCGGAAAATAAATTATGATTTTTTTGAAAAAAGAAAAAAATTATATAAAAAAAAACTAACTAATTAAACCCTGATTATTAAAATATGAAAGAAGATATTTTTTTAATATGACTTCCAGAAAGAAAAAATATATATGTATATTTTTTTATATATGTCTAAAAACACGATCGTGGCTGATGTAGACATAAGTCACAAGTATTTGACCGGGTAGGCGGTTACTGAAGAGGGAAATAACATAGCCCCGAGTCCTTATCCGCAGTATATGAACATAAGACCGTCTTTAAATGCTCGTCAGACTATTTCTAGCAGAGATCCCAATAAAGGGGAAGGCGGATCAAGTTGGACCAAGTTTCCACGAGCCTGTAAGACTCAGAATGATGAGCAACGCTCATTTGTGCTTATAACTTGGGCTTCTTATCGTTAATATTACACTAAAGTGGATAGGACACAGATGAATGTTGAAATATTTTCCATTCCCGCCGTGTTAGACCTAAAAGTGGGCATTAAAGCCGAACATCGCTTGTGAATGAGTCTACACAATATATCAGCACGCTACTACAGAAAAAAAAATACGAATATGAATTTAAAAACTTAAGAATAAAATTAGTGTAAACCCCCATTTTATTCTCATCTCCTGGCACTGGTGGTATTGTAACGTTTATTTATATACGTTACAAATATATTGGCATTGGGTAAAAAAAAAACTAAAAGATAAAAGTGGATTTAAAATTTTGTTGAGTAATTTTTTTTTTTAAAAAAAAAACGTACAATGAGGGTTGAATTATTCTTCTTATTTTTTTTTTATGTGATTAGTAATAACAGTAATTGGAGAGAACAAAAGAATTCCAAAAGCAAGTAAAAAAAGATAAGCTGAAAGTAGAAATACTCAAATTAATTAAAGATGGCCGAAAACTTGAAGAAAATAAAGACTTTATTACATAAAATTTATAAAGACTGGATAAGATTAAAAAGGCATGGTACTAGCATGCGCAGAAGTCCTGAAAACTGGATATAAAAAGGAGGGATCCGGTTGAAGGAACGTCTTGTTCGTTTTGTTTCTCTAGTTGGTCTTGGATAACATTGATATATCCAAGATCGCTCTTCGCTGAAGGAATTCTTCGCTGAAGGAATTCGGCATGTCGCAGTGAACCGGAGCTTCTGAAGACATCGGACCTAATGATGTACACCAGGAAAAGCCTTCGTGACCGACTGGGGAAATGGACCACAAGATCAAGCAATAACCAAAAGGCCGAGCTCATTATAACCAAAAAACTATGCATAGTTATCTACTACTGAATTCATGAAACTTACCGGTAAGAATAATTATCCTGATTGTGACAAAGTTAACTATTTAAAACTACTCGTAAAAATATACGTATAAAAGAATGCCGATAGTGACTTTAATTTTTCTATATGAGAGACTCTTATTTAACCAAGAACTTTTTATTTATTTTAACTGATATTTATATTTTCTGGATATTTCCCACCTGAATTAAATGTGTTCTCTCCAAGGTATTAATTAGCTACTTAACATGAAGTATTTTAGTTTGTCAAAATTAAAAATATTTCTAATATCAATTCTCATTTGTGCGTTATTAATAATAGTTATTATTTTTTATTATTAAATTTATTTTTAGTGTAATAAGATTTAAACGTAAGTTACATTTGCCAATATGTTTCAATATGCCCATGTCTAATAATCGTAAAAATCATTAATTCTCATTACGGTAGAATTACCGCCCCTTAAAAAAAAAAATAATAAAAATCTTTTTATTTTTTTTTTGTTTTACAACTTGCGAGAGGTGCTGGTGACATATTTCAGCAGATTCTTAGGAATTCTGGTGCCCATAGTAAATAAAATTAAAAGTTGATTTTGTCAATAGCACAATTCGTAACAATTAATAGGCTGAAGTTGATCAGGAAAAATAGCTGTGTTTTTAGAATAGAAATACAACTTTCTTTTTTCTTTTGATACAGCTTGATCAACTCACGCTCAAATATAAATTTGAGGCGTATAGGGGCCTAGTAATACGAAAAACGTTACAATATATATATAATATAACTATTAATACATTCGCAATCTCCTACACTGAAATATATAGATATTTATTATTTACGCCCACATACACATGAGAATATTATTAAATAAAATATTTTTAAATTAAAATACATGTGTTATGTGATTTATGTTATAATACTGACCAAAAGAAATATATATATTATTAGCTATGTATATACATGCGTAAAGGTGGGTTTGAATACAATTAGATGGTAGAAGATTGGATGTGGGCTGTGAAGCAGGATCTGAGCATCAGATCATCTGCTTCAGTAGTAATGTGCATGAAAGAAAATGCTGATCAAAAATCATCATCACAATTTCATAAAAAAGGGAAGCTGTAGGGCATCCAAGTTTAAACCCTACAAGATCAAGTTCTAAAAGTTTAAGACAGAGAGAGAGTGGGACAACAGTTATATTCTTTATTTGTTTGTGTGTTAATAAATCTCAAAAAGAGTAGTAGACACATTTGGTTATTCAATGGTTAAAAATTTTTTTTAATCGAGTTATAACACATATATAGGCAGTGTGTGTTATAAAAGCTATTTAGTTAGTCACTTTTAAAACACACATATTAACTTTCTTTAAAACTAACCTACACTTGCTAAATTTTAATATCTTATTCTATACTTCTATTTTTGCTTTTCTATAATTGGAATTTGGATTTAAAAGCTAAGGATTTGATTTTAAATATTAAGGTTAGAATTACTCAGCTAGCAATTAGATTGTTTAATGTCAGTTTATACATGATTTGAGTTGTGGGGTGTGTGTGTTACATCACATAAATATATCTACATTTATTAAATATCGAGAGAAAAGTAAGAAAATCTGTTATATTATTTTTTTTTCTTACTCAACAATTTTTTTTGTACTATAAGGGTTGTTTTTCTGTTGAAAAACTTAGAGACAATGTGAGAAGTCTAATTTTAAAAATGTCTCATCTTGGGATCAAAAGAAAGAAGCTCAAATTTGAGATGTTACATAGGTGTAAAAAAGGATTAAGACTATTTTTTCCCTTCAAAACAAATGTTTGTCTAAAAATCAGGATACTGAGATTTTTCATACTATTCAACTAAAAAATGATTTGGTTGAAAATAAGTTATAAATCTAATTAAAAGAGGTGGTCAAAAATAGAAAAAAATCGGATATAAAAGCAGTCTGGAAAATCAGTTGATATTGTTATAAAGACTTTTAAAAATATTGAAACTAAAAGGACAAGCGTTTTTAACTCTACAAAAATCTCAATCCAAAAGTCATTTTTTTAATTATTTAATTATTTTTTTTTGAGGATTGAAGATATAAGGATGGTAGGTAAAAAAAAATATTATATATCTCATCTGTTGACCAGACCATCCAGCCAGCACATCATATAGAAAAGAAAAGATGCCTTGTCTGAAATTATAATATTCTACACCTTCTTACTGACTGAGAGAAATAAAATGTTTTTTTAAATTGAAAGAAAACATTCACCTGCATTGGAAGGCGATCAGGAAAAGAGTAATCTACTGATAAATATTAAATCATCAAGTCCAATTAATTTTTCCAGTAACTGAGTTTAAACCCAAGAAAATTTATAAATGTGAAAACAACTGCTGTACTTCATCCACTAAAAGAATCATGCTTGATAGGAAGAGAAGAAAAGTTAATATGATTTCCAAATTGTCCACTAAAGCAAATAACCTCAATAGGACCATCATCATCAAATAATTATACACCTCAAGAAAAGATTGTTCCAAAGAAAATGGAAATTATAGATTCAAAAATATAGACATTAAACAAGAAAATTTGACTCATTGGAAGTCCTACAAAGAATAGAACTCGTAGTATAAATTTTTTTATATATTTTCTTTACGATATCAGAAACTTAGTAAAACTTTAGCAATAAAGTTGTATATTTTTGTTTAAAAAACTTTTAAACAACCAGGATCAATTGAAACCAAGAATTTCTTAATAACGATAAACATAGGCTTTGTTAATGATTTTATATGTACTAAAATTATGATTGTCTATTAACCTAAAGTTATGAAATGTTATTAATATGTAAAATATTTTTTTATTATTTTGTTTTAAATAATATTTTTGTTATTATGGGGATAAAACATGCACATACATAATATAATAATACTTATTGCATATATGTAATGGTGTGTGAATGTAAAGAAAGAAAAATAGGCAGTATTAGAAATATTAGATTTTGTTTTAAGTTAAAGTATAGCATTTCAGAGGGTAGAGGGAGGGGGAGAAAAATAATTTAAAACTTGTTCTGGAAATCTTGCTCTTTCACTTCTACTAACATTTTTTTTATCATTCTACTTTACCTGTTAGATTATAAAAGTATATGTGCGAAAGAGAAAAAAAAGAGTGAATATTTTTTTTTCTTATGAAATATTTTCTTGTGAATCCAAAACTTTAGCAAACGCAGTATCCAAATTTATGAATATATTTTTGACGGGAAAGGGGGAAGAATTCAAAATTAACATTATGATTGCCAGATAATCAATTATTGTTCTCATTATTATTTCATATAAAATTTTGGTTTTATCTTTAAATTATTTGTAGATTTTCATAATAAATGTTAAATTGTTTTATTAAACAAGGTGTATGTATTTTATTGATAATAGTCTTTATTCGTTGTGATCATTCATCATCAATGATTGATATTGATTATTTAAGATTTAATTAGATATACTAAAATTAAGCAATAATTATGAATTTCTTTATAACAATTAGGTTTTATGATTAGGCTTAGTCCTAAAGCTGTGGTTGAAACCATTATCATTATCATTATCGTCATCATCACGTTTTAATTAATGAGCTGTTTAAATGCCATAAATAAATATTGATTTCATAGTATTTAGTGATTTCTTAGTATTATAACCACCATCCCATCATCTATTTCATGCAAGGATGAGTGAATTGCCATCCTAAATTAATAATATAATCTGAGCTAGTAAAACTTATAAAAAAAATATTGAAACACATTTATTATGTTAAGATCTAAGAAATGATTTCTGTCTAATGAATTTTATATATTCCACTTTAGTTTAAAGATGTTTTATGTTACCTAGGTGTTTACTTAAATATTAGTGCATACAGTGCTATGGGTCTAAAATCAAAATCATACATTTTGTTAGAAATAAGGTACCAAAGGGATTCAAACCTGGTACATGTGAAAAAGTTATCAATATAACTTTGTCTAGGTCCAGCTAACCTAGTGGCGCCCGGATAGACCATATTCACTTGTTGTTCACTTAGACATGCACTTGAGATCCAACCAAGAAATGAAAGTGGATAAAATACTGTCTGTATACCTGAAAAGATATTTTATTGAGTTACTAGTGTACTCACCTCACTTGATTTCCATATACCTGAGTTATAATAGTTTGTTCTTAATAATTTGTTTATCATTATTGATATTGTGATATCTTGAGAAATCGAATTATAGAAATATGTTTCATTTAATCCAATGACCCTTAATATGATTGATAATTCAGTCTGATCTTTTGTTTAATAGCTTATGCTCAGCAAGTTGCATATTTTAATTCTTTTCTTTTTGATATAAAATAAAAGCTACAATTCTTTTTGTTTATTAAATTATAATATTTGAATATTTGAGATTTTAATAATTTTATCTAATTCTTTTGATAATCTTTTATTATGTTACAATATATAACTATGTACAATTTTTTTAATCAAGATTTATATTTTCTTAAACAATAAAATTTTATTACTAATATATATGTGTGTTTTTTCACTGTAAATTACCCATCATTCCCAATACTTAATATGTAGTTAGTACACTGTTAAAAATATCAAAACATTTATTTTCTCCAAAAGTGTTCTAGCAAAAACTTATTTTATTTGATCTTTAGATGCTAATTACATAAAAAACAATCTATCATTTCAGATGGCCAAGGTTTGTTGTGGGAGCGATCTTGAGCTACCTTCACAATATATTGTGCAATCAAAAGATATATGTAAGAGATTGTGGTCTGAGCCGATGGATGAGTGCTGGTTCAACAGCATTTTGGTGGTAATAGAACTTTGTCACTTGGTCATATGTTTATGATTACATTGCTCAACAAGGTGTTAAAAGCAGATAGAAATCAATTCCCATCTTGCACGAGAGTGATGTTGTGAAAATTACACTACAGAAATATTATTCATCATTGGATAATCTCTAATATAATGAACGAATAATAAAAATTATCAGTAATATTTTTTTCAAATATTAAGCTAATTTTACTAAAAGTACTCCATACATGTTTATCCTATGAGTAATTTCATCCATTATGTTTCCAACTGTATTAATAATCAGAACAAGGTATTTGTAGTTATTCACTTCCAATTCATCATTATCAATCTTTACTTACTTACTTCTGTGAAAAGCCATTGAATAATATGTTGGTCTTTTTTAGTATTTATATTTAACTTATTTTCTTACATTCATCTGATAACTCTTGTAACATTTCATGAAACTCTGAAGTCATATTCGCAAAAACTATATTTTCTGCCAAGTAGGAATGACTTATTTTTATTTCTTTAGCTTCCCACTTTAGTTCACAAAATGTTTTGCAAAGCTGCATTTTGTGGAAATGGAGTCATCCTGAAATATGTTCTTCTACGGTTAACTTGGGATTGGGAAACCACAAGGTCAATTCTAGTGTTCACAGGTCTGGCACTTGAACTTCTTATGAACTCCTGAGCAATAAAGCCATATGCCTTTTATTTTAAGTTGATGTTAATCTTCTTACTGTCAATCATTTGCAAATGAGTACAATCACTCCAATTTAAAAAAAAGAGAGAGATAAATATGAGAATATACAGGTTAATATTATTTATGATCCAAAGTATTAATCACTGTTGAAATGCTTATAGAATCAAATATTTTTTAATAATCTATAAACCCAAAGTATAGTGGCAACTAAGTCTCATTGATCTTTTCTACAACTTCTTTCAATACTTGGATGAGAGCCTCTCTAGCTTACGTTTTGTATTGATCTGTATAGAATTGATAAAAGATAGATCTGCAATTTCTAATGTCTTGTTTATTTTTTCTAAATATTAATATCATTAATACAGATATTTGATATATAATTTTGCCAATAATTTCTTTATTTCTTCACCTACTTTTTTTAAGATGTCAATAATAATTGCATCATTTCCTGGAAATTGTCCCTTCTTCATAGATTTAATTGTTATGCCCCACTTCATTTAAAATATGTTCTAAGTTTAGATGCAGTGGTAGAGTTGGAACTGAGAGTCCGTGTTTTGCCAACTTACTTCTGTCAATTCTAATGCTCAAACTTACGAAGTCCTGAACAATAAATCATTAATATTTTTTAAATGCTTGGAAACGTAATATATAACTGCCATTCATTTCCTTGACACACATTTCACGTGATCCTCATTTCAATAATAATTCCATTTTTTCACTTCATCAATTTATTACTTTATATTATTTTTATATGTAATAAAAGTACGCTCCCCCCTCTATCTTCATTCATATCATCTGTTCTGGTTTAAATTTTCCAAATTCCTTTGATGTTTTCCGTAAAAGCTATTAAATCCAAATTCTTTTATTACATTTGCAAGCTCTTTTCATTTTTCTTTTCCTTTGTATACTTAAAAATATTTGCTGTTTTTCTCTTTTTAGATATCTAATTAAATTTCTTTTTTTAAAATATATTTCTTATTTCTGTTTTCTTTTTTTTTTCTATTACTATTTTTCATCTCATACTATATTTTTAAAATACATTTCGATCCAAAAATCAATCTCACCTTTCTTTTTATGTATCTTTCCAAATTTAAATCCAAAGCATCACTTTTAAATAATCTCTCATTTTTGCCAGAGAAAGGAAAAAACTTTCAACTTGAATTTACTCTTTACATCAGGAATTCATATGAGCTTGCGAGAGAATAATGCTTCAACACCAGTCATCTAAACAATAATTTTTACTCTTATGATCATTGTTTGTGCGTGTGTTTTATGCATTTTAGAACGAATTTAATATTTTGCTTTATAAATATCACGACTTCAAATTAAAACTTTTTGGTTTGCTATATCTACAACTGATTTTGAATTGAATATTTAAAAGAATATACTTAGAAAACAGAGTTTTCCTAATAAAAACTATTCTTAATCGTTTTAGATTGCTGCATTAAATTATTTGAAAGATATTCGCAATATAATGGTTATCACAATGTCTAACCATGTCCATGCTTTGGAGTTCAAATTTGTTTGAAGTTGAACATTTAGGATTACGTTTTGTTAGAGTAGATGTCTTCTTTTCCATTAGTTCTCTTATTTATGAGATTTATACCAAAAATATTTTAAATTATTACTGATTTTTTTTTATCTTTAACTATAGTGTTTGTAATTCAAGTTTGAAAAAATCAAACAAATTCGCCTTTTTTACTTTTTCAATGTGTATTTATTAAATTGAAATTAATTAATCTGACAGTTTTGACTGCCCAGCACCCCTCCTCAGTGCTTTAAAACAGTGTTCTTCAACCCTTGGTCCGCGGCCCGGTGCCGGGCCGCGGAACTTTTCTGCAGGTCCGCATGCTAGACGAGCAGTAAAAAGTTTGTAATAATAAATAATAAGAGTTTAAACTTTTAATTAATATAGCCAATTTTTATTTATTTTTTCATCTCATTTTTACCCAATTAAAAAAAAAAGAAAACTGAATGAAAACAAAATCTAATCAATCATTCATAAATTAATTTGTTTTTCTAGTTATCACAGATGTTTATGGGGGGGGGGTAGAATTAAATTTTTTATTCCTTTTCTAAAAAAATTTTAAAAAAAAGTTTTTTATTATATAAACTCCATATATCATCAAAACTATCCCAAATCTAAAATTAAACCAGACCAGCATAAAAATAATATTAAAACACAACCTAAGGTTTCACTGCTACAAGCAGACTTCTCAAGTGTAAAGAACTACAAAAAACTACACAATATATATACTATTAAAAACTACCCACAAATCCATTCACTTCCCATCCACCCTTAATATTAAAAGAACTCTTAAATAAGTTAATTGCTTTATCTTATATATTTAACATAGTTGTTTTGATCAGTTATAACAATTATGCTTATCTTTAAGAAAATTTATCTATAGACTTCTGCTGGTCTGCGAAATCTTATCCTTATTTTTGCTGGTCCACAGAACCTTATCCTTATTTTTACCGGTCCGCAGGTGTGAAAAGGTTGAAGACCACTGCTTTAAAACATATATAAATACATAAATATACAAATACTTAATCATATAAACATACATACAGCATTATATCTATGTATCTGAAGAGGATTGCGGGGCAATCGAAACTGTCAGATGGTTAATTTTAATTTAAAAAATAAGCATTGAAAAAGTAAAAAATAAAGGTGGATTTGTAAATTTTTTTATAATTTTATCAAGGCATAAAAAAAGATAAATTCAAGTAAAAATAATTAAACATACAAACTATAGAAGAAGCATTATCATATTCTATTATTGATAGATTATTTTTATATGCCTTAAGAATTTTCATTGGATATTTTTGACCTTATTGTGCAATTTACAATTCTTATAATGAGAACAATGTAAGAAATACTGTTTCTGCTATAATTTCAGAAGATTCAAAAGTAACTTTTTAAGTGATTTTACCATTCAGATTCTCAGTAATAAGACAAATCACACTATCACTACTTAAAAGGAAAACACTCAATTCCTTAATTATGACTTTTGAAAAGCCATATATAGAAAATCACTCTCTTTAAGGTAAATCAAATATTTCCCATAGAAGTCTATTGCTTCAGCAAAAAAAAATCCCCAGAACCAAAAGAAACTTTCAGCAAATATTTTAGCTTCCAGAATAAGTACCCAAAACTCTAATAAAAAGATTCCACTTCTAATCCCTTAATTCCAGAAGAAACTTCAGCTTAACAATAATATCAAGTGTCCAGAATCACCTAACTTCTTGAAGATAACTATGATTTTGAAACCAACAGTATTGGCTTGTCAACTGCTCTGTTCAGAATCTAATGCTCTTAATAAAATATATAAGCTGTTTTTTTATTTTATTGTTGCTTTGTATCAAGAATAATTAATTACTAATCTTGAGTAAATGGTCATAAGTTGAATAAGCACCAATAGATTATTAACTAGTGAAAGAGTACTAAAGCATAGAATTATTGATATTTATCTATTTTTATAGACAGAAAACAATTGTTTAATCCAAATATTAATTGATGTAATATTCACACATATAAATATCTGATGAATATGTCATAAGCGTAGGGTGGCTCATAACCATAATAATACAGCAGCAATTTTTCCATACAATATTGCCATCTAGTGAAAGCCATAGAAATCATTGGATGCTAGACAATCAGTACATCAAAATTTCTATCTTGTGTCTACTCATCCAATACACCCAGATTAGTTTCTAACTTATGTCTTTCATCAGTGATGAGCATTAAATCTGAGAGCATTGCATCTAGATTTTTGGATGTAATGCATACCTTCAGCAGTCATCTTTTATCTTTTAGTTAACTATAAATCTATAAACCCAAACTGAAAACACAGTAACATTTTTAATGCAAGATTTACTTGTATAGTCATATAGATCTGGACTCAGTTTACTATCCATATATTTTGATGTCACCAAGGTCCTTTGACTAGGATTGATATTAAACCACTGCAACATCACTTGATCATTATTTCTTATGCTTACACAATCTGTTAACACAATAGCAATTTTCTTCATAGAATATTGCAACCTGTGTTAATCGATGGGTGCTACATCAGTGCATCAAAATTCATATCTAATGCCTACTCATCCAATATTCTCAGACTAGTTTCTAGCTTTCATCAGTGAGGAATCTTGAAATCTGAGACACTAGATGAGTAGACCCTAGATAGGGATTTTCCTGCAATAACCTTCTAATATCCATTGTTTCTTATGGCTTGCACTTGGTGACAATATTATATGGAGAAAATTCCTGAGTTAACAAATTGCATAAGCATGGTAGTCATATGAAGTTATAGTAATTTAATACCAATCCTAGCTAAAAGATGTTGGTGACTTTGTTAATTATGGTTCAGTAGTGTATGCAGGGGAGGGTTCTAAGTCTGCTAATTATCGGCTACTAGAAAAATTCTCAAATTTGAATACCAGATCATGAAAAACAAATACACTAACCCTAAGACCATTAAATATTATGTATATACATAAATAGCAAATGTATTTCGAGGCAAATTTAAATTCAGAACCACAGGCAGCCATCTCTCCAAGCAAGATGGATCAGTTTTAATTTTTTTTATAGCTCCATCATATCTAAGAAGGGGTCATTAAATTGTAGTATATACCGTAGTATACGTATATACAATAATAATTAAAAAAAAAACCCAAACATATAAATTACAAATAATAATAGTGTCATAAATAAATAACCTAATTCTGAATTAGCTATTAGTGATAGAAGTAATTGTTTCCTCTTTTTTTTAAATAACAAAATACCAATTTGTACTTAATTACGAAAAGATGGAAATGGGTGTAAAAGTAGGCAGGTAAACTGATTGAATTCTCCTCCCCTTTCCATCAGTCATTATTTTTCTTATCAGCTACAAATAAACGCTGTTATTAAAGTTCAGCTAATTATTTTCCCAAGAATGCACTTAAGAAACATTCCATTGTTTAATCTATCGTCAATTAAGCGGTCAAACAACGAGATAATTAAGAATATTTCACGAGGAAAAAAAATACTTTTAAAAATATTATAAGTTGAATACACTAATCCAGAGTAATTAAATTCTGCTTCCAGCATTTTGATTTCAGTAGTAGGAAAAATCATCCGAAAAATTACAAGTATTTGCTTTCTTCAGGGCTTATCTCTGGAGGAAGTTGGAGAAGGGTATTTCCCATTAAAGCCCGCGCTAAAAAATAGTTAAGACTACAAAATAATTAAAGGGCCACTATTTAATATTTCATTTAAAGCAAAAATGATGGAATGAAAAATAAACTATAATAAAGTTTGAAGCTTTTCCAATAGTTTAGGGGATGTGAATGAATGTATAGAGCTTATGTAACATTTGGCTGTTAACTTTATATACTTGATATTCTATTGGTTAAGGGTAAAAATGGTCTTTAAATTGCATATGCAGTTTAATTAAAAGTTTTTCTAGTGATTTCAAAATTGAGGAGCTGTGAAAATGATAGGCAATGCCAAATAGTGAGGATTTTAACTTTTTTTTTTGTTTGTTTACCTTCTAGCTAAGCGTAAAGATTAATACTACAATTTCTATCCACATTGCCTATGCTGACTACCTGGCAAAAAAAATATATATATTAAAGTTGTTTGACAAAAAAAAAAATGTTCCAAGTTTTATTTGGACCATATTTGAAGTCCACGATATGAAGGCGAATATGCTAACATATATATATACTACAAACCCTATATCTATACTTTACAATCACATACTAAAAATGTATACTGAAGTATATCTACTCTACCACAAAATATATACTGTATATGTTTTAGTTTTGGGACTGCTTTTTTCTGATTTGTTTATTTACAATGTTCATTCCCAAACCTCAAAACTTTTAAATTAATAAAATAGATGATGTTCTCATTGACATTCAAATGTGTTGACGTTGATATGTTTACTAGTCATTTATCGCTTGGATGTGTCAGCAGGGTTTTGAGCAATTCTTAGAATTCAAAATGGTTGTGAACGCATAATACATATAAAAAGATATGTCATATATATATACTGATGCTATTATTTGTAATAAAGATAGCTCAACTATTTTTCATACCTATAATCTGTAACTGAATCTGGGCTGAGTAAACCTGATAATTTTTTCAACAAGCTTGACATTTTTTCTATAAACATTCAGTTCAAAGACTACTCATCTAGCCATTTAATATTGTTCAGTAAATGAGTATCCAGATAGTTTTAGCTAAAGAGTAAAACAAGGATGGAAAACACTTTAAATCCTCATCATCCAACAATCACAAAACTTGACAAATACTGATTTCTCATTCATTAATCCTATATAGCAGAATTAAAATATATAAAATAAATAAATCATTGAATTATCAGATATCCCACAATGTTGATGTACCAATTGTAAAAGCACTGAAATAGATAAATAATTGTAACAGAATTAAAAATATATCAAATAAATAAATTATTTTCTTAGGTCACAGTTTGGCTGCCAATTGTAACAGAATTAAATATCAGGCAATTACAACTAATTAGGGCAGTGGTCTTCAACCTTTTCACACCTGTGGACCGATAAAAATAAGGATAAGGTTTTGCGGACCGGCAAAAATAAGGATAAGGTTTCATGGACCAGCGGAAGTCTATAGATAAATTTTCTTAAAGATGTAAACAGCTTAGCCTTAGATGAAGTTATATATATATGGAGTTTGTATAATAAAAAACTTTTTTTTTTTTAAATTTTGAATTTTTTAAAAAAATAATAAAAAATTTAATTCTATCCCCCCCCCCCCTAAACATCTGAGATAACTAGAAAAACAAATTAATTTATGTATGACTGATTAGATTTTGTTCTGTTTCTTTTTTTTTAATCAGGTAAAAGTGAGATGAAAAAAATAAATAAAAATTGTTTATATTAATTAAAAGTTTAAAATCTTATTATTTTGTTATTAAAACTTTCTTGCCAGTCTATTGCGGACCAGCAAAAAACTTCTACGGACCGGCTCCGGGCCACGGACCGGTGGTTGAAGACCACTGCATTAGGGCACTAAATTCAGTAATGGTATAAAATATGAAATGCTCCAAACTTATATATATATATTAGTAATCCCAGATAATTGATTTTATTCAATTTACACTTGGATTACCAAAACTGTAATAGAATAAATATTAAAAAGTGAATATTTAAATAACTTATCACCAAGTTAAGCTTAAAGTATTATTGGGCAAAATATTTGAACCCCAAATTCTATTACCATAAGAAATCTACAAATGAAGAATCAAGCAAATATAATTTATCAAAGTATTAATAAAATTGAGTCCTGAATTGTACTGGTTTGAAATAAAATAAATAATTAGTTTAATCAAATAGTGATTAACCTTGATTAATTATTTATTCATTGTAATAATAAAGTGTAACTAATGAAATGTTAAAGATAATATAATAAATGATTGAAATAAGTAAAATGTTTTATTCAATATTTAGGCTAGCTGATATTTTTTAATATATAAAATAAAGTATGTGTAGACTCTTGAAGATTATACTAAACTATAGTGTAATAAGTTGACTATGGATAATCATGAAATCCAATTTTAATTAATAAAAATAAATTTATTAATATAATAAACAAATGGACTAAATCACCCTCTCCAGGCTATGATTTAAAAGCACTCTAAATGCTATTCTACTCTTGATTCTTTGATTAACATTTAGAGTGCTTTTAAGTCATAGCCTGGGGAAGGGTGATTTATTCCCTATCTTTACATATACATTGAGCTATGTTTAACTTTTTTTTTCATATGTCATAGCATCGGTCGGGAGGCGAACCTGCAACAACTGTCTGCAGCCAACTGCTTGCTTGCAAGACAGCTGCGCTGACTTCTCGACTAATAACGCTTGACGAGCTATGTTTAATTGAAAGTTTAACATAATAAACAAAACAAAAAATAAAAAAAATTACACAAATTAATGAACAATGAAATATTCCTTGTTAAGCTATTTGATCAGGAATTAGTTATTCTTTTATCTATTGCATCTTGTTATATAATTTTAAAATGTGTCTGACATGTGTTGTGAACAATACATTAATGAAGCCAAAAAGAAAATGTATGTGTATAAATACTTACAAATAAATACTTAAATATATATATATTAAGAAATTAATTAAGTATATTTAGTTTCCTTACTGTTTTCTTATAATAATAATAATAAACATAAACTTATTAATTTAATTAGTTTCCTTACTGTTTTCTTATAATAATAAACATAAACTTATTAATTTAATTACATAAAATATTTTGTCCTCATTGTACATATACATTGTTACCAAGATTATTCTTAAATATTTATACCTAAAATATATTGTTTTTAATATATATGAAGAAAACAAACAAACCATAAATTTAAGTAAACCAAATTAGTTTTAAGAAATATATTTAAATTTTGTTTTCTGCGCATTTTCACCTTTTTTTTTTTTTGGTTATGCTATAATAAACAAACACATGTATTCTAAAATAAATAAATAAATAATAAAAATATATTACCTCTTTAGTTTTCCAATAGTTACTAGGAATGTTTTCCTAAGATGATGGTGTTCTAGCTGTATTTTTATATTGGACTATTTCCATCATCTAATATGTGTGTTGAATGTCTTTAGAAAAGTTTAATATTATTTAAATATTCCAAATGCATTCAACAGTTAGTAATATCACAGCAAACAATTGTTAGTAATATCACAGCAAACAGGTTAGTATATGCACAACGTTTCAAGAGGTATTTTTCTTTCCTCTTCTTCAGGTGTTGCTGGCCTAACCAGTAACAGTACTAGCATGGGATTCGAACCTGGGTCCTTAGATTCTTGATTATTGAATTTTAAGGTAACACTCTAACCAACTTTTCTAAAGACATTCAACACACATATTAGATGATGGAAATAGTACAATATAAAAATACAATTACAAGGAATGTTTCTTAAAATATAATTCCATTAAAATAATATTTATTGATTTACATCAAACCTTATAATTTAAGTTATATATATTATAACGTTTTCCGTTTTGCTAGGCCTCTACATGCTAATATAAACTGCGCGCAAGTTGATCAAGTTATGTCGAAAAGAAGAAAGTTGTATTTCTGTTTCTAAAAAAACAACTATATTTCCTGATCAAACTCGGCCTATTAATTGTTGAGAATTATGCTATTGACGAAATCTGCTTTTAATTTATGCAATATGGGTGCCAGGTCCTTTTTTTCTAAAGAGACCGCTGAAATCTGTCGCCAGCACGTCTCGCAAATAAAAAAAGAAAATACTTTTAAACTAATCGGTATTGCATCATACCGTAACGAGAATTTTTTTTTAAAAATATTATTATTCCTGGAATTTATTAAACACATTGGCAAAGGTAAATTATATATTTAAACATCGCTAAAATAATAATAATAAATTCGATAATAATAATTAATAATTATTATTAATAACGCACAATGAAAAAGGTTGATAAAAGTAAAATCTCTTTTATTCCAACAAACTAAAAATATTTGTAAGTTAAATTACGAATTAACTAAATTGGAGAGAACATGAATCAATTTATAAAAAACAGTTGGATAAAGTAATTTAATAATGTTCACTTATTACAATTCATTTCCAAAATCTTGTATAAAATTATTTAAATGAAAGTCTCTTTAATAAAAAAATTAATGTCTATATCGGGATTATTTTAAGACTTGTTTGCAAACGCTTAATTTGGTCACAATCAGGAATAAGTAGTCTTACCGGTAAGTTTTAGTGAATTCACGCTGGTTGTAGATAACTATGCATAGCTCATGGCCTTTGATTATTAGTTGATCTTGCGGTCCATTCTCCTAGTAGGTCACGAAAGCTTTTCTGGTATACATCTTCAGGCACGATGTCTTCAGAAGCTCCAGTTCACTCCGAAATGCTGAATTACTTCAGCGTAGAGCGATCTTGGATATATTATTGTTATCCAAGACTAACTAGAGAAACCAATGAACAAGACCTTCTTCAAACTGACCTCTGCCTTTTATACTAGAGGCCCAGTTTTCAGACTTCTGTGCATATCTTTTGTTTGTCAAAATATATGTTGATAATCTTATATATTCTTTATAAAATTTATTTTACAAAGTCTTTATTTTTTTCAGTATAATTCTACCATCTTTAATTAGTTGAAATATTTTTACTTTCTCTTATCTAGATTGGTAATTTGTGTCTTTTGTTCTCTCCAATTCTAACTTTTATTTCTAATTACATAAAAAAAAAACGAAAAAATAATTTAACTTTCATTGTACGTTATTTTTTTTTTTTTAAAAAATTAATCAAAAAAAATCTAAATTTACCTTTATTTTTTTAGCTTTTACCAAATGCCAATATATTTGCAACGTATATAAATAAACGTTACAATACCACCAGGGCTAGGAGATGAGAATAAAATAGGAGTTTACACTAATTTTATTTTTAAGTTTTTAAATTCATATTCGTGGTTTTTTTTTTGTAGTAGCTTGCTGATATATTCCGTAGATTCATTCATAAGTGACGTTCGGCTTTAACGCCCACTTTTAGGTCTAACATGGCGGGAATGGAAAATATTTCACATTCATCTGTGTCCTTTCCGCTTTAATGTAATATTAACAATAAGAAGCCCAAGTTATAAGCACTAACGAGCGTTGCTCATCATTTTGAGTCTTACATGCTTGCGGCAACTTGGTCCAACTTGATCCGCCTTTCTCTTTATTGGGATCCCTGCTAGAAATAGTCTGATGGGCATATAAAGGTGGTCTTATGTTAATATACTGCATACTAGGACTCAGGGCTATGTTTTTCCCCTCTTCAGTAACCGCCTACCTGGTCAAATACTTGTGACTTATGTCTACATCAGCCACGATCATGTTTTTTTAGACATATCAAACAAATATACATATATTTTTTTCTTTCTGGAAGTCATATTAAAAAAATATTTTTTATATTTTAATAATCAGGGTTTAATTAGTTAGTTAGCTCTTAAGTTTTTTTTTTTTTTTAAAAATTACTATTTATTTTCCGGCTGTGAGTTTCTTTGGGTCATCGTTGTAACGTTCTTTATCACTACAACTTATCTCAGGTTGTGGTTAAATTGAAGCCCTAGTTGGGTAAGCCATTATAATGTTTTCTGTTTTGCTAGGCCTCTACATGCTAATATAAACTGTGCGCGAGTTGATCAAGTTATGTCGAAAAGAAGAAAGTTGTATTTCTATTTCTAAAAAAACATAACTATATTTCCTGATCAAACTCGG
Organism: Epiperipatus broadwayi; assembly: GCA_028023455.1. NCBI lineage: Eukaryota > Metazoa > Onychophora > Udeonychophora > Euonychophora > Peripatidae > Epiperipatus > Epiperipatus broadwayi. Next base: position 467,838 of record JAQFVV010012470.1, read on the forward strand.
CCTATTAATTGTTGAGAATTATGCTATTGATGAAATCAGCTTTTAATTTATTCAATATGGGTGGCAGGTCCTTTTTTTCTAAAGAGACCGCTGAAATCTGTTGCCAGCACGTCTCGCAAATAAAAAAAGAAAATACTTTTAAACTAATCGGTATTGCATCATACCATAATGAGAATTATTTTTTTAAAATATTATTATTCCTGGAATTTATTAAACACATTGGCAAAGGTAAATTATATATTTAAACATCACTAAAATAATAATAATAATAAATTCGATAATAATTAATAACTATTATTAATAACGCACAATGAAAAAGGTTGATAAAAGTAAAATCTCTTTTATTCCAACAAACTAAAAATATTTGTAAGTTAAATTATGAATTAACTAAATTGGAGAGAACATGAATTAATTTATAAAAAACAGTTGGATAAAGTAATTTAATAATGTTCACTTATTACAATTCATTTCCAAAATCTTGTATAAAATTATTTAAACGAAAGTCTCTTTAATAAGAAAATTAATGTCTATATCGGGATTATTTTAAGACTTGTTTGCAAACGCTTAATTTGGTCACAATCAGGAATAAGTAGTCTTACCGGTAAGTTTTAGTGAATTCACGCTGGTTGTAGATAACTATGCATAGTTTTTCAGGGTTAAAATGAGCTCATGGCCTTTGATTATTAGTTGATCTTGCGGTCTATTCTCCTAGTAGGTCACGAAAGCTTTTCTGGTATACATCTTCAGGCACGATGTCTTCAGAAGCTCCGGTTCACTCCAACATGCTGAATTACTTCAGCGTAGAGTGATCTTGGATATATTATTGTTATCCAAGACCAACTAGAGAAACCAACAAACAAGACCTTCTTCAAACTGACCTCTGTCTTTTATACTAGAGGCCCAGTTTTCAGACTTCTGCGCATATCTTTTGTTTGTCAAAATATACATTGATAATCTTATATATTCTTTATAAAATTTATTTTACAAAGTCTTTATTTTTTTCAGCATAATTCTGCCATCTTTAATTAGTTGAAATATTTTTACTTTCTCTTATCTAGATTGGTAATTTGTGTCTTTTGTTCTCTCCAATTCTAACTTTTATTTCTAATTACATAAAAAAAAAACCGAAAGAATAATTTAACTTTCATTGTACGTTTTTTTTTTTTTTTTTTAAAAAAAAAAAATTAGTCAAAAAAAATCTAAATTTACCTTTACTTTTTTAGCTTTTACCAAATGCCAATGTATTTGCAACGTATATAAATAAACGTTACAATATATTCCATAATATATATACAAAATAATAATAATAATAAAATTAAAGTTCAAAAAGTCCTTATTTCTATGATCTGCAGCATTGTGTTTAAATTCAAGTATGTCCTAGTTTATACCATTCAAAAAGTTTTATCAATTTTGACAAAGTTACAAGTTTTCACATAAAGTATTTCATAATAAAATATTAAAACATTAAGATTTTCTTATTTTACAATAATAACAACATTGGTTAATTTTATAGTATTCCTTAAGACACATTGTAATACTTAAATTATATTTCCTTAATAATGGTCAAACATATTAATAAAAAAAATTGTCCATAATGTTGTTTTCAACATATTAAAAATTATTTCAACTCACCTGAAATTAAACAATTAAATAAAATATTTATTAATTTTTATTTAGTTGTTTAATTTTTATTTAGTTGTTTAATTTCAATTGAGATGAAGTAATTTTTAATATTTTGGAAACAACATTATGGATAAATTTATGTATTAACATGTTTGACTATTTTTAAGGATTATATTTCCACAATAAATTATATGCTGTAGCATTTAAATTATATTTCCATAATGAATTATACATTGTATCACTTAAATTATATTCCCATAAGATGATTTTTATTACCTAATGATATGCAGATCTCCCAAAAAAACAGAAGTCTTTTGAGCAGATGTTTTATTTACTTAACCATGTATGTCTGTAGTAAAACTCCAAAATATTAAAATATATAATGCATGAACTTTGCATAGTTTGTTTATTGAGACACAGATTAAGAGAGAGAATGACAAAATGAATATTAGGGAGCATAAATACTGTAGTAAAACTCCAAAATGTTAAAATATATAATGCATGAACTTTGCATAGTTTGTTTATTGAGACACAGATTAAGAGAGAGAATGACAAAATGAATGTTAGGGAGCATAAATACTGTAGTAAAACTCCAAAATATTAAAATATATAATGCATGAACTTTGCATAGTTTGTTTATTGAGACACAGATTAAGAGAGAGAATGACCAAATGAATGTTAGGGAGCATAAATACTGTAGTAAAACTCCAAAATATTAAAATATATAATGCATGAACTTTGCATAGTTTATTGAGACACAGATTAAGAGAGAGAATGGCCAAATGAATGTTAGGGAGCATAAATACTGTAGTAAAACTCCAAAATATTAAAATATCTAATGCATGAACTTTGCATAGTTTGTTTATTGAGATGCAGATTGAGAGAGAGAATGACCAAATGAATGTTAGGGAGCATAAATACCTTTTTCCTGTTGAAGTCACATTTAGGTCACTATTCTAGATATTATATGGTTTAACCCAAATTCTACTTAACACTATGGTCTCCATTATTAAGAGATAAATTCCACTCAGTAAAAGGTCTTGCAAATCCATCAACAATTATGATAATAAAAATATTTTCTTAACTTTATAATTAAATACAGTATTTGTTTTAAAGAATAAAACTAATAAATTTACAAATTAAAATACATTCTTGAAATCATATTTTTAAGTAAAATGTAAGCATTCCCTGTGTATTTATCTATTTAAATATATAATATTCGATGTTTTAAATACCTATTTAAATACTTATACTTAAAAAATGTTTTAAATACATAATTTAATAGTTTTAACCCTATGAACATAGAATACATGTACATGCATGCACATACTCTAAATAATAATTGACTATTTTGTTTGTTTATATTCATGTCTTATTTGTGAAATGTATGCAGTAAATAGAAGTGACAACAAACAAATCTATCAATACATAATTCACTTTATCAAGTCTTTCTATGAATAAGATATTAAATTTTATATTTATTTCTATATGAAATTAGTATGTCAGCTTATACGAAGATGTATTATCAGTCAACATGGGTGTGATGATAATCTCGGCCTCAGGGTGGCCTTAGAGCATTGCATCATCAGATTTTCAATTGGATGGATGATTGAAGAGTTGGAGTGTGGAGTGGATTGAAGCCTGTTCATTAAAGTATGAAGCTTGGCTATCTTAATATATATCTGAGCACTTATTACATATATGTATAGAGATGATAATCTGGACCAACTGATGATTGCTGGTTTAGCATGAAATACACATATTGGTGATTATTTATCTTTTTGACATATATGTGTTCAAGTGTATTCATATTATGAGATAGAGTGGAGAGTGATAGGTCATACGAAAGTCTGTTTTTATATACCCTATATATTCATTAATAAAGTAAACTATTTAATTTAAAAAAACAAACAAACAAACAAACAATTGAGAATTAAAGTTAAATAAGCCAACAATTTCTTTTAGGAATATAGTACTTCCAGGTTTAAATTTAGACTACAATGATACAACGTGGAGATATTTTTGTCCAGAAGGAAATTTTACCCATATATATATATCATTGCTAATATTGTATGTTAAGATTTTTTTTCAAAAGCATACTTAGATATCACCCTAGCAATAACATTTGGTTATAGTTAATGATAGTGTCCATTGCATAATATGCACCTAACATAAATTATTATAATATTTTTGTTTTTATTTCAATCTATATAAGTATAGAATTGTTGCCAATGGCATATTATGGGTCTTTTGCTGTCTATAATCAATGCCACAGCCAAATAAAAACATACTATTTCATCTCTAACCTAATCCAGATGAAGTCAAACTAATATGCAGTTCTGCATATTGAATTATTTACCTGAAAAATACTTAAATAACCAGGAAATGGGATGCTATAATATCTTAATATTGAATGCTTCATTATACAATTAAGTGAGCCATTTACATCATTAAGATGTATGACCATTCTTAATAATTTGAAGAATAATTTTTATTAAAAAAAGTGTTTATAATAATTTTATTTTTTATAAATACAATTTATCCAAACCACTTTGAATACTTTTTAGAAAAACCCTTTATTTGTACATATATATATACCTATGTTTCGACTGACATTTTTAAAGAGATTAAATTGGCTCTGAAGAAGACTGCAAGACAATCGAAACATAGATGCATCTATATATGTACAAATAAAGGGTTTTTCTAAAAAGTGTTTGAAATGGTTTGGATAAATTATATTTATATAAGATATTACAACAAAATAAAGAAAAGGGTGATTTTGGTAATATTTCTGAATTTTATTTTTTATTGATATATTTATTTGTAAAGCTGTAGAAAAATGTTAGAAGTAACTAATAAAATGTATGTGATAAATTTCAAAAGACTCTTCTTATTTTTTAATTTGCTACTTTGTATCAATGGCATCCATTATTTGTAAAACATTATTGATTGCAATATAACTGTACATAATATAAGATTACAGCAACTCTAAAAATTTGGCTGCTTGTGGATGTAGATGCATGCCAAAGTAAACCTTGTGCTAGTATGTTAAGTTTTTTGCTCTAAGACAAGTTGTGTGAAGAAATGATGTAATTCCTCATCTGTAAAATAATTACATGATTTGTCACTTGAGAGTACATATAATGTTCAGATACCAGAATTAATTGAACTGAGCTGTAATCTACAGACCATTAATGCTTAAGACTCTACAACTACCCTAAACTGTGCAAAATTTACCTGTGATATATATATATATAGGTGTGTGTAAATGTGTGTAAATTCATGAAAGCAGTCAACACCTAAACAATACCAATATCAATACAATCAACAATCTCAATCTGTTGTCAAGGCAACCTTCTTTTACAATAAAGATACATATATATTTAATATTTTTATGGCTATATGATGTAAATAAAGTATTTTTTTGATTAAACTATATATATAACTTTAAATTCCCAAAATCCATTTATTCTGAATAATCAACATTCAAATATATATAAAAACAGATGTACCCAGCCTTGAAAAGCACTTTTTTAAAAAATTGGTTGCTTTAACAATTTTTTTTTAAAATTTAATTTAAATTAAATATAAGATTTTAATAATTACAGACAACTGCTTTCTAAAAAATTATGGGTATTAATGGTGGAATGACAGTGTTATGAACAAACAATAGTTTTTTTAATATGGCCATTTTTTGTAATAGTTTTTTTGAATTGGTTGCTTTGACAATTTTTTTTTTAAGATTTAATGTAAATTAAACAAAAGATATATAAAGTACAAATTCTTTTTGATTTAGGTTTATAAAAAAAACGCCTTTTTTTGTCTTTTAAAAAAACGCGTGTTTTTTTTTTTTTGAAAGTTAACTAAAATAAATCCGTTGGAAAGCTTGAACATTGTTCAAAAGGAAAATTTAAAGGCGAAAGTTGCTATCAGAACAACCGAAGAAAGCGAATGCGAAAAAGATTTGTAATAAGAAAAGGGAAGAAAGAAGTTTAAAAGTAGAACAAAGAAAAAAAGCTCGGAACTCAAAAGATCAGGGTAAAGGGCCCGTTTGAAAAGGGGTCTTTTATCTTATTGTTCCAATAAGCTGAGCATTGGAAGTGCTCTATTCTTTTAATAAAAGGTCACTAGACAACGAAGCCACCAGGTGTGACCTTCCAACCCCCGGAAAAAGTCCCTAGATCGTCCGGCTACCTAAATTAGATCGGAGATTCAGAAATAAAACAAAGAAAACACACGTGGACTACTCACTAACTGAATTGTACGTCGGGAAGATCGATGCCTACTTAATGTTAACACCGTAAGTAAATTCATAAATTTTTTACATAAAGCTTATGAATAGTGAATTGAATGAAATTTATCCCATAAATTTTTCTTGGATCAAAGATTTAACTGAGAAATGAAAAATGTTACTAGGAAATCAGACTAAATAATTAATACTCCAATATTTGAATCAAATTATTGAATTCATATGACAATCTTTTAACGTTGTAATTTTGTCTTAATCATAAATATTGAATTTGCTTCCTTTCATTGTACTGTATAAAATTAATGTATTCTATTTAAGTTTTACCTTTAGTTATTTAACTAGATCGTATAATTATTACCTTATGGGCTACAATATTTGAGAGTCTCAGTGGGTCTAACGACTCTGGCGCCCTCAAGTAGAAATTAAAAACTGGTTCTGTTAGATTGTACTCATAATAATTCTAGGCTGAAGTTGATCAGGAAAAATAGCTGTGTTGAGAATTGAAATACAACTTTCTTTTTCTTTTGATACAGCTTGATCAACTCACGCTCAAATATAAATTTAAGGGCCTAAAAGATTTTAATATTATATAAGGAACTATGAGAAATTCACAATTGATAAAAAAATTTTTGCGACAACCCGGTCTGTTTGGCACAGTTCAGAAATGTACCTGGGAAGGTATTATTAAAGCTAAATTAAAATTTAATGTATTAAATATATACCTGTTATATTTGATATGTGACTGTTACAAATAATTCTTATGGGTTATTAATGGTAGAATGGTTGTGAATTTGACACATGATAGGTTATGAATCTGACATGTGACTGCCTTATGTAAAAAACCTTCATATATTCACCAATCAGACAGCGGAGAAAATAGGGATTTTATATAAGGTGATTGTTCTTTACTTCATGATCAATCTCATTATTATTTATGATCTAACAGTTCTTCATTACGATGCTAACATTGACAATGATGAATGATATTTTATTGAAACATCAAGAATTTAAACAAAATAATACACAGTTTAATTCAAAAAAATACTTTATATTGAAACAGTAAGGTCTGCTTTGCAGATCTTCGTTTCACTTTTTCTCACCTATTTCCTACCCTCATACCTTAGTTTGAACCCCAATCTATCATAGTGTGTCTGCAATATGCTTATATACTGAAAATCCCACCTAATTTTAAACCACGAGTACAATGCTCATATTATATATATAACTCATTTCCAAATAAATAAAAGATTATAGATTAGGTATATGTTCATATAATTTTGATTTATTAAAAAGTAGGTTATATAAGTCGTAATTGCGCACACACTATGATATGCATTTTAAAACATATCAAAATTATAAATTGTTAAAGTTATTTTGTTTGAATCTACAAATATATTACCGTCATAATATATTTTGATTTAAAATAAAATTCATTTAGTAAATATTCGTTTAGTAAATAGATTCAAATATTGCAATTTAAAAAGTAAAATAATTTTCTTTAATTTAATAAAAGTCATTCCAAATATTTCTTTAAAATAAATGAGGGACAATAGTTTAATTAGTTAATATTATATAAGTTTTATCTAAAAACAGCAGATGTCCACTTAAGGTTTTCTTTAATTAATAAAAGTAATTTTTAATTAAATCTAGTTTGTAATTCGAATGTCGACAGGGAAATTAACAAAAGAAATTAATTAATGTTGAATTCCTTTAGACATTCGGATAGATTTAATTACAGCTGATAAGTCCGATATATTTTTGTAATGCTCCAGGGCAGTTCTATTGTTAAAGTCTACTATAAAAAAGAAGGGTTTTCTTTTGTTCTCCAGTTTGTTTTCTAATGTTTCTAAGAGAAATCATTCTGAGTTCTACTCTAATAATTTGCTAACCTTGACATGACAGAGTAGAGGCGTTAAGATGGCTATGTCCCCTCGGAATAGCCAGCCGCTGCTCCAGACCATCGGAAGCTATCACATAAGGAACCCCGGAACTGCTGCTGCTGCAAAAATATGAACATTCCAGATTTTTCTGCTGAATTATAAAACCTGCCAAACATCTATTTGCAAATGCATCTCCAGAGGTAACCTAAATTAACCCAAGAGCTCGTGTGATTCCTAACTAACATGCTATAGCTATTCTAAATTGTTTTCTGAAATTTCACATAACTTTATGATGTACTTCTTTAAAGTGTTCAAATATAATCAACAGTTTTGCTCTATCATTGGGTTAATATTTTCTATTTATAAAGCTTTCTTTTATTTTATTATGATAATGTGTCAGAATCGTCTTTGACCGAGTGAACTATTCCCTTTATTGAAAGTAAGACACCGCTATTAAGGCATATTTTAAATTTATAATTTTCCAATTTTATTATCTTGCCAATCACTCATTCAAGGGCGATTCTTTCTTTAATATATAATATAATCACATAGTTTAAAATCTACATGTTATTGATTTTAATCTACTATGAGAGTATGTGTGAGGTCAATGATTAAATTTGTCCCCTAATGCGTGATTGCGTATATAAATCTATACTTACTTTTCAAACTCGCAAGCATGCGTTTTCCTATTTTAATTACCATGTTCTACTTTAATTACAAAGTTCATCATTGACGTCAAGAATGTGCGGACCCTTTTAAATGAATTTCGGGGAATTTGATTGGGCATTTCTCTTAATTCAAGTAAAACCCATTCAGTATGTTTTTATATACACTAGTCTCATATTGCTGGTAAATGAATAGGTTGTTGAGACCGCTTTGTTTTACTTTTCCAAGGATTCTTTACACGGCAAAGTCCGTTATCTTCACTTATTGCAGTTTCCAGGCAGAGTGTGTCCCCAAATGACACACCTGGGAATTAAATGCAATTGTCACCTAGCCGCTAAGTTTCAGCTGTTCATAAAATACTTTCCTACAGGTTAGCGGCGATATGCCCTCCGTAATTACAAAGCATCCGTGACTTAAACGTGTCACACCCTCCAACTTTAATAAATTCATTATCAGCAATACTGACCTCCCAATGCAACTCTATTAATATTATTATCAAATAAATGCTTTGATCACATTCCCACTTTGTTGCTTAGAAAGCTTTAGTCTGTGCTATACTCGAAATCAATAAATATTTTAGAACGCTTAATTTTCAAATATTTTCTTAAACTTGTATAATTGCTCAAAGTACCTCGCACATGTTCCTATCTCATCAAGCACATTATCGTAATGCTATTAGCCGAGGAATAATATATATCACTTTGTTTTAAAACCTTTTTGTCATTTATTGAAATATAATGCCCACAATTATTTAATATGCGTCCCTGTCTCATATAAGCAGACAGTGGCATTATATATATATTTTATTTAAATAAATTTTGTGAAATTATTTAAAACTAAATTTGATCTCTTATTTTATTTGATTCCTATCAGTCTCAGTCTATATATATATATTCTGCATTTCTTTTGTAAATCCATAGACATTAATTAGCCACCCAGACTTCTTTTAGTATAGAGTCTTTTGTTTCTCCCTGACCACCAGGCACCGGTCAAAGGTCATACTAGTAGTGGCATCAGATGCATTGTCACATAGATGGCACTGTGAAATTTGGGCTTTAGATTCGAACTTAGTATATCTAGAAGGCAACCTCTTCTAGAATGTTCAGTTTCATGTCTGGGGTTTGAATTCAGCAGTGTGTTAGCGAGATAGACAATTCTGAATGTTACATAGTATTTTTTTCCGGGTCCATGGCGCCCAATGTGGGGCCTCGATTATTTAAACATCCACATCCCTGTAGATCTCAATTATATAAACACCCACAGCCCTGTAGCTTAATTTTAGCATTTTGTTTCGTATTTAATTACCTAAATCCTTTATATTTTTGATATATAAAATATCTTTTCAAACTCTATACTATCTATATTGTTTATTTGCGTGTATATTTCATATATTTTGTTTGACTCGGGCATTCAATTACTTATACTGTATAATCAGAATTTGTCCAAACTTGCTATAGTGCGATACGAGCCATCTGTATTTATCTGTATTGTTGTTTCATTTAAGTCACGCTATATATGCAAGGCGTGAATTACTTAAATATTGTCCCAAGTGAATATTGTGACAATCTATGAAGATTTCAAATATTGTAGTTTTCTATCAAAATAAAGTTTTATCGGCTCAGCGCGCAAGATAGCATAATGATAATTTTGTGCGGTAATGACCTAGATATGTAATAGGATATCGTATGGAATTCAAAAAATTCAATCATAAATAAAATGTTGTAATCAATAAAAAAAAAGTGAATGTTTTAACAAGTGCCCGTAGTTAAATGGTATAGTTATTAAAATTCATTTTGGGAAGCTAACAGTCTATGGATCCTTTTAACTGGTGACATGGCGCCCAAGAGTAATTTCATTAAACGGAGTAACTTCTAAAATAAATTTTGTCACCAGGTTAAATTCTTTTATATGTAATTTGTTTTTTTCAACGTGTGTAAATTTTCTTAGACCAAATAATGAGACGTGAATCGGATCAATAATTATGTAAATAAATATATATAATTTGTTTTTTTCAACGTGTGTAAATTTTGTTAGACCAAATAATGAGACGTGAATCGGATCAATAATTATGTAAATAAATATATATGTTTGCAAATCTTAAATAAGAGGGAACAAAATAAGTATACCTGGATCTAGAGAATGTTAACATATAAAAATAAAATTTCTTGAGTTTAAAAATATATATGTTAGCGAAATATTTTGACAGATAGAATTTAAGAGATTTTCTTGTATATACGGGCAGTTAAAAATATATATGTTGGCAGCAGATTTAAACAAGAAATTTTTGCAGTAATAAAAGGGTAGTAGTCGGGGTTTTTAGTGATAAACATAAAAGCAGTAATTAGGCCAACAGAACTGAGAGGGAGATAGCCTATTAGCCATTAATAAAGTTATAATCAAACATAATAATCGCAGAGTTAAACAAGGAATAAAAATAAATAAAATAGAGATAACCGTAAAACAGTTTAATATTTTTTTAGGATATATTAAATAGTTAGCAATAAAATAAAATAAAAGTCATCATCATTATCGATCACGGTAATCATCCAAGGCCATGGAAAATACGGATACTAATGAGGTCCATTTCTGGACTATTATAGAATTGTTTAAGCAAGGTGAAGAAAGAGCGAAAAGATGGGCAGAAGAAAGCCGAAGGAGAGGTGAGGAACTTAGAGCACTGTACAGGCTCCTCCCTGAATGGCAAGAGATGGCAGATAAACTCTTGAACCAGAAAGTTGAGACAAATGATTCTGCAAAGAAGACTGATACACCAGACATGGGACCTCGAACTCAGCCAACCAAGCTCAACACTAGAATATTCCATGAAGTAAAAAAATGTCTGGAACTTTCTTTGGAAAGAGTTCTTCCATTAAATGATGTCCGGGACACAGGACATCAAACCCAGCTAAACAAGTTTTGTCACATAAAATTTTTTCACAAAGTCAAAAAATGTCCACAACTGTATTTAGATGAGATATTTCCAGCCAAGAATGTATGGGACTTACGGATTCAAACCTAGCTAAACATGCTTACCACCAACATTAAAGTACTTAAGGAAAACCAGGAAAATATCCCACCTGATATAGCAAGAATATATCGAATAAAGGAAATAGTGAAAACAATGATGGCACTGGATTTCAGCCCATGGGACAAGGAGCCACCCAATAAGGCAAAAAATTGTGACAGCCTAAAGCTACAGTTATTAACAACCACTCTGGATTTCAATCCCTGGGCCAAAGAACTGCCATCAAGGTAAAGAGACCTGATAATCTGAGACTGCAGTCATCAAATTATCAAAGCAGTTATTACCCACCAGACCCAGGATTATAGTAGTTTTTTTTTGAAAACAACAACAACAAAAAAAAGAAATGGCCACATCACAGGATAATATAAAAAGGAGATCGGATATAAACAATGTTAATCTATTAGATTTGTTAAATAAAATTTTGTTGAAGAGGGGAGATAATAAAAAATGTTCGCTAGATGGCAGATTTATTAATATGATCCGGGTATATAATTCAGTTTCGTTTCTTCATTATATTTATATCCTGTACATTATGGGTTATCTTGTAAATTTTTTTATGCAGGCTTCATAGGTGGACACCTGTTGTAAGATCTTTTTTGTTAACAATTTTTTTTTGTTCCATCACTAAGGGAATGTGAAACAGTAAGGTCTGCTTTGCAGATCTTCGTTTCACCTTTTCTCACCTACTTACTACCCTCATACCTTAGTTTGAACCCAATCTATCATAGTGTGTCTGCATTACGCTTATATACTGAAAATCCCGCCTAATTTTAAACCATGAGTACAATGCTCGTATTATATATATAACTGATTTCCAAATAAATAAAAGATTATAGATTGGGTATATGTTCATATAATTTTGATTTATTAAAAAGTAGGTTATATAAGTCATACTTGCACACACACTATGATATGCATTTTAAAACATATCAAAATTATAAATTGTTAAAGTTATTTTGTTTGAATCTATTTACAAATATATTACCGTCATAATATATTTTGATTTAAAATAAAATTCATTTAGTAAATATTCGTTTAGTAAATAGATTCAAATATTGCAATTTAAAAAGTAAAATAATTTTCTTTAATTTAATAAAAGTCATTCCAAATATTTCTTTAAAATAAATGAGGGACAATAGTTTAATTAGTTAATATTATATAAGTTTTATCTAAAAACAGCAGATGTCCACTTAAGGTTTTCTTTAATTAATAAAAGTAATTTTTAATTAAATCTAGTTTGTAATTCGAATGTCGACAGGGAAATTAACAAAAGAAATTAATTAATGTTGAATTCCTTTAGACATTCGGATGATTTAATTACAGCTGATAAGTCCGATATATTTTTGTAATGCTCCAGGGCAGTTCTATTGTTAAAGTCTACTATAAAAAAGAAGGGTTTTCTTTTGTTCTCCAGTTTGTTTTCTAATGTTTCTAAGAGAAATCATTCTGAGTTCTATTCTAATAATTTGCTAGTTTGTTTTCTAATGTTTCTAAGAGAAATCATTCTGAGTTCTATTCTAATAATTTGCTAACCTTGACATGACAGAGTAGAGGCGTTAAGATGGCGATGTCCCCTCAGAATAGCCAGCCGCTGCTCCTGACCATTGGAAGCTATCACATAAGGAACCCCGGAACTGCTGCTGCTGCAAAAATATGAACATTCCAGATTTTTCTGCTGAATTATAAAACCTGCCGAACATCTACCTGCAAATTCATCTCCAGAGGTAACCTAAATTAACCCAAGAGCTCTTGTGATTCCTAACTAATATGCTATAGCTATTCTAAATTGTTTTTTGAAATTTCACATAACTTTATGATGTACTTCTTTAAAGTGTTCAAATATAATCAACAGTTTTGCTCTATCCTTGGGTTAATATTTTCTATTTATAAAGCTTTCTTTTATTTTATTATGATAATGTGTCAGAATCGTCTTTGACCGAGTGAACTATTCCCTTTATTGAAAGTAAGATGCCGCGATTAAGGCATATTTTAAATTTATAATTTTCCAATTTTATTATCTTGCCAATCACTTGTTCGAGGGCGATTCTTTTCTTTAATATATATAATATAATCACATAGTTTAAAACTACATGTTATTGATTTTAATCTACTATGAGAGTATGTGCGAGGTCAATGATTAAATTTGTCCCCTAATGCATGATTGCGTATAAAAATCTATACTTACTTTTCAAATCCGCAAGCATGCATTTTCCTATTTTAATTACCGTGTTCTACTTTAATTACAAAGTTCATCATTGACGTCGAGAATGTGCGGACCCTTTTAAATGAATTTCGGGGAATTTGATTGGGCATTTCTCTTAATCCAAGCAAAACCCATTCAGTACCCTTTTAAATGAATTTTGGGGAATTTGTTTGGGCATTTCTCTTAATTCAAGTAAAACCCATTCAGTATGTTTTTATATACACTAGTCTCGTATTGCTGGTAAATGAATTGGTTGTTGAGACCGCTTTGTTTTACTTTTCCAAGGATTCTTTACACAGCAAAGTCCATTATCTTCGCTTATTACAGTTTCCAGGCAGAGTGTGTTCCCAAATGACACACCTGGGAATTAAATGCAATCGTCACCCAGCCACTAAGTTTCGGCTGTTCATAAAATACTTTCCTACGGGTTAGTGGCGATATGCCCTCCGTAATCATTCCAGATATTCAATATTGTTTTATTTTTATATTTATTTTACAAAGCATCCGTGACTTAAATGTGTCACACCCTCCAACTTTAATAAATTCATTATCAGCAATACTGACCTCCCAATGCAACTCTATTAATATTATTATCAAATAAATGCTTTGATCACATTCCCACTTTGTTGCTTAGTAAGCTTTAGTCCGTGCTATTCTTGAAATCAATAAATATTTTAGAACACTTAATTTTCAAATATTTTCTTAAACTTGTATAATTGCTCAAAGTACCTCGCACATGTTCCTATCTCGTCAAGCACATTATCGTAATGCTATTAGCCCGAGGAATAGTATATATCACTTTGTTTTAAAACCTTTTTGTCATTTATTGAAATGTAATGCCCACAATTATTTAATATGCATCCCTGTCTCATATAAGCAGACAGTGGCATTATATATATATTTTATTTAAATAAATTTTGTGAAATTATTTAAAACTAAATTTGATCTCTTATTTTATTTGATTCCTATCACTGTCTCAGTCTATATATATATTTTCTGCATTTGTTTTGTAAATCCATAGATGGTAATTAGCCACCCAAACCTCTTTTAGTATAGAGTCTTTTGTTTCTCCCTGACCAACAGGCACCAGTCAAAGGTCATACTAGTAGTGGCATCAGATGCGTTGTCACATAGATGGCGCTGTGAAATTTGGGCTTTAGATTCGAACTTAGTATATCTAGAAGGCAACCCCTCCTAGAATGTTCAGTTTCATGTCTGGGGTTTGAATTCTGCAGTGTGTTAGCGAGATAGACGATTCTGACTGTTACAATATATATGTAAGTACTCTATGATAATATATGCAATATAGCTGAGCAGGCAAAGGGATTTAAATATTTGGGTAATTTGTTGAGTGATAATAGAAGAAATAAAAATGAAGTTAAAAAAAGAATAGATTAGCAAAGAAGACATTTACTAAGAGAAAGAACATATTTTTTAGAGCTTTGAAGAGAGAATTAAGGAAAAGATTAATCAAATGCTATGTGTGGAGTGTTATTGTATGGTTGTGAAATATGAGTACTGAGTAATAAAATTAGGAACAGATTAAAAGATATTGAGATGTGATTATGAAGTAGAATGGAAAAAATCAAGTGGGTGAATAAAATAACAAATGAAATTTTGAAAAGAGTAAATAAAAAAAAGATTGATTGAGGAAATTATAAATAGAAAGAAAACTGGATTGGATGTATATTAAGAAGTATAATTTAAGGAAAGATGTTTTGAAGGGAATGGTGAATGGAAACAAGAAGAAGGATGGAAAAGATTGACACTGCTGAATGATATAAAAGATGGGGGAAATTATGTAGAATTGAAGAGCTGAGAAATGAAAAGAACAGAATGGAAAAAATGATAAAGTGATTGCTCTCTGGACCTGTTCATGGGACAGAACTTGATTGATGTGTATGTTAAAATTTCCTGTTTATGGAAGGTTGAATTAATTTGTTAAAACTATGATCTTTCAAATTATCTTATATATAATAAAATCACTATTGTTATAGCAAAAACATTCAGATGTAATTTTTGCTCCAAAAATGCAAAAAAAGGACTCATTTCTAAGTGTGATTTACATATTGCATTTATTGATATAGTTAAGGCATTTGATTCAGTTAATTGAAAATATTTGAAATTTTCTACTTATCAAAATACTTTCTTAAGAAATATTTCAGATGTAATTTTTGCTCCAAAAATGCAAAAAAAGGACTCATTTCTAAGTGTGATTTACATATTGCATTTATTGATATAGTTAAGGCATTTGATTCAGTTAATTGAAAATATTTGAAATTTCCTACTTATCAAAATACTTTCTTAAGAAATATTATATAGCTACTAAGTTATAGACTGAGAAAAAAAACTATTAATTGCTAGTGAAAAGCTGAAACATTTGAAATGAAAATTGGTATTGAACAAGGGTGTGTATTAACTCCTTTATTTTTTATTTTTATGTCAAATGTCTTTGAAATATTTTATAAGTGGTTTCATGAAGCTGGTATCAAGATGTAATATAATATTGGTGATGATGATTTAATTAACTGATCAGAAGCACAAATTTAATTTTTTTTTGGTATTAAATTTACAGTAGGGTATGATTGTACTATTATTGTCAATTCAAAAGCTAATATTAAGAATATTTTTAAATATATTTATCATTCATTATTGTTATTTCCAACCATTATTGATCCACTATGAGATGAAAGGTCTCTCCAAGTTCAATACATCTTAATATATTTATCATTAATTATTGTCATTTCCAACCATTATTGATCCACTATGAGATGAAAGGTCTCTCCAAGTTCAATCCATCTTCTTTGACCTGTATCCTGAACACTCCATATCATCTCAGCACATTTCCTTATTTCATCAATCCATCTCACATGAGGTCACTTTTTAGGTCATTTGGACTCTCTTGGAATCTAGTGTAAGATTTAAATTGTTCTATTATTATCTCTTCTAACAATATGTCCATCCCAAATCCACTTCAATCTCTTAATTTTTTCAATGATGTCAGTAACACCTATTTGTTCTCTCACCCATGTATTTTGGTTTATATATATATATATATATATATATATAGTGACATTCAATTCTTTAACAATAATATTTACAAATAAAAATTGTTTTATCACATATACACATCACCATGTTTTTATGAGATGTAAAGTAAAAAAAAAATATTACACAATGTAATAGTAAGTTGTATTTATTAATGATTCAATTTAATATATATAATAACACCTTCATTAACATTTAATTCAATGCAATATGCTTTTGTAGATTTGATGAAGATTGCAGGGCAGTCAAAACTGTAAGAAAATAAAACATTATAGATACAATATATTGCATTGAATGAAATATCAATGAAAGGAGCTAATATTTCAGAGCACATATCCAGAAATTGTGATAGATAATACATTTGAAAAATATAATATATATTTTTATTAGGAATTTTGTCAAAAATCATACTCAATGATTAACTAGCATTAAGCAATATAATACAAATAAATTTTCAATGAACATGTGCATAATCTATTTTTCTTAAAACATGAGTAATATAGACATATGAGCACAGACTTTCAGATGACCCATCACTCTCCACTCTATCTAATAACACTGATACACTCAAGCACACATATGCTGAAAAGATAAATAATCAATACGTATTTCATGCTAAACCAGCAATCATCAGTTGGTCCAGATTATCATCTCCCACACATATATACTATAAGTGTTCAGATATATATTAATATAGACAATCTTCATACTTTAATGGACAGGCTCCAATCTCTTACACACTCCAACTCTTCAACCATCCATCCAATTGAAAATCTGATGATGGAATGCTCAAATGCCACCCTGAGGCAGAGATTCTTGTCACACCCCATGAGGTCAATCTGAACCCCACCTGTACAGGACAATCCATTTAATACATATGCAAGGATGGGCAGACATCTCTACAATGTAATAACTGAAACACAGGCTTATTATATACCTGTGTCTATATATGTAATATAGGGTATATGAGCACAGACTTTCAGATGACCCATCACTCTCCACTCTATCTGATAACACTGATACACTCAAGCACATATATGCTGAAAAGATAAATAATCACCAATATAAGTATTTCATGCTAAACCAGCAATCATCAGTTGGTCCAGATTATCATCTCTCACACATATATACTATAAATGGTCATATATATATATTAAGATAGACAATCTTCATACTTTAATGGACAGGCTCCAATCTATTACACACTCCAACTCTTCAATCATCCATCCAATTGAAAATCTGATGATGGAATGCTCGAAGGCCACCCTGAGGCGGAGATTCTTGTCACACCCATGTTGACCTAAGGACAATCTGAACCCCACATGTACAGGACATAATCCATCTAATACATATGCAAGGATGGAAAGACATCTCTACAATGTAATAAACACAGGCTTATTAAGTTGATCTTTCTTGAAATTTTTAAAATCTTTTATGTGATTAATTTTCATTAAACAGTGAAAATCTAAAGTTTAAAAAAAGCAAAACCTTTGATGTTATCAAAAAGCTTCAATATATTGTTGTTATTATTCCAGTTAGTTACAATCTAACATTCTCCACCTTATTTCTACGAACTTATGTTCAATATTGTACAAATTGAAGTATCACATGATCACCATCTCTTATACTAGCACATAATTGTTTATAAACAAGGCAAAACTCTCCATACAGTAGTGCCACCCTGTGCCAAACAGAGTAATCAATGGATACCAGAAAAGGCTTGTGCATAAAATCCCTAACTAATGCCTACTCATCCATATCCCCAGACTAGTTTCAGATCCAAAGCTTCTCATTGACAAAGGCCACAAGCCAGAAACTAATCTGGGGATATGGCTGAGTAGGCATTAGATAGGGATTTTATGCACAAGCCTTCTGACATCCATTGATTACTCTGGTTGGCACAGGGTGACCCTACTGTATGGAGAGTTTTGCCTTGTTTACAAACAGAAGTAATCTATTTTTATATCACATTATTTATATGGCATCTATATAAACATAGAATAACGAATAAACATTAGTGGGTATATTAAACAGGTCTCTAGAATAGTTTCTGGTTATAAACATTAGTGGGTATATTAAATAGGTCTCTAGAATAGTTTCTAGTTATTATGCATCATTGCTGAGAGTAACAAATTGAACATAGCATCCAACATGTTTGATCTGAAATACATATATACTGATTTAAAAAAGAAAAAACAGACTATAGAATAATGAGAGTATAGAAAAAAAAATAAGGCAGGGGTGTCAACATATTATTTGTGCTTTTTAATGTTTATTTAGAAGACATAGTAGAGAAATATTTAGACTGTGATTGCTAACATTGGTGGTAGAATTGTAAATTGTATAAGATTGGCAGATGATATGATTCTCACAGTTGAAGATGAATCTCCAGAATATATGGGAATAAATTGGAGGAAGGATGTGTGGAGTATGGAATGAAAATTAATGGTGAATAGACCAAGTGATTATAGATATGAAGAAATACATAAAGAATAAAAGTTATTATTTTTGATAGCTGAATGAAGATGAAAGAAGTGAAGTTAAAAAAAAAATATTGGAGAGAAGGCACTTAACAATGCGATAGAAAATATTTTGTGGAGCTTTAAAGAGAGAATTTTTAAAAAAAATTAATTGTGCTATGTGTGGAGTGTATAAAAAATGTGGACAGTGAGTCTTTTGAATTAGAAGCCGACTGAAAGCCTTATGTTGTATGGTTGTGAAATGTGGACAGTGAGTCTTTTGAATTAGAAGCAGATTGAAGGCCTTTGAATTGTAGAGAAAAATGGAAAAAGTTAACTGAATGAATAAAATCTTAATTTGGAAAGAGTAAAAAAAGATTGATTAAGGAATATAGAGACAAGAAGATATACTAAGAAGAAAGTTTATTAAAAAACTTTCTGAGAGGAATTGTAAATGAAAACAAGAGGAAGGATGAAAAACATTATTCTTACTGGATTGTATAAGAAGTGGGAAAGATCTGGGTGATTGAAAATTGGGCAAAGAACAGAAAAGAATGGAGAATGTGTTAGATCACTATCTGGATCTGACCATAGAATAAAGCACTACTGATAGAATAAAACTAAAAGATGACTATCAGTTTCTATGTACATTTCAGAGCTTCCCTAGAAGAAAAGCATATAATGAAAAATTACCTTTTGGTGTCCATTGATTACTCAAGCTTATTATATTGATGGTTGTAGAGAAGAATATTATAAATTTCTATCATTCTTTCAAATTAATCCATTTTGGTCAAGTCATCATTAAGAATATTCTTCATTAGAATTGTAGCAGAAAGTGTATAGATCCTGAACACACCTTAAATAAGTGAGTATTTTTTAATTGGGCAAAAGATCTTTAACTTCTTGAGAATTTA
The DNA here is from genome assembly GCA_028023455.1 of Epiperipatus broadwayi. Taxonomy (NCBI): domain Eukaryota; kingdom Metazoa; phylum Onychophora; class Udeonychophora; order Euonychophora; family Peripatidae; genus Epiperipatus; species Epiperipatus broadwayi. Next base: position 487,905 of record JAQFVV010012470.1, read on the forward strand.
GTATAAAAATAATTCATATGATGCATTATTATTCTTTTTACATTTGTGAATTTAATAATTTCTGAAATGCCATTAGAAATTATTTCTTTTTTAAATTTGTCAGAAATAATAGCATATCAAGTGTTAAGCTCGTACTCTTTTAGAGGCTTTGGAAAATCTTCTGTAGGCAGAGGATATGGGGATCTTTATTCTCCAGTTTAAATATATATACAAAGTAAACAGAATATTGAGTATGAGTTAATTTATGATAATAGTGAAAAAAGTAGTTTACTGTTTAAGGTGCAAACATGATCATTAGCAAAAAGAGAGTATACACATAATTGGAAGAATATGGGTGACTTAGACTGTGAGTTATGTGAGGAAGGCACGAAAAATATTAGACATCTATTAATTGAATGTAAATGCTTGCAAACAGAAAGAGTACAAATAATAAAGTTGTGGGAAAATAAATATAAACAAAGTGAATATACAGAAAGTGGGTTTTTGGTTTTTATGTGGAGTTGGGAAAAAGATAAGGGTGCTCTCAATATGAAGGCTATAGAGTGGAAAAAGATGATGTGGAAATGGGATGAAGCAGGATAAAAAAGAATAAGGGAAAAACTTAGGGTGGGGAATGGAAAGGAAAGGGAAGATAGCTAACAGGTTTTTCTGGGCATAGTGGCTGAGAGATTCCTTATTCTGATAAAGGAGAATCCACAGTGCATCACATTGCATACTTTATTTGTTCCAAGAAGACAATGTGAAGAATCAATTATGTATTAAATTAATAACAGAGATTAAATTTTTAAAATAATAATGTTCAATTTAGTCCTGAAACAGATTGAAAGTACTGTATTTAGTTTTATATATAATATTGGCATCAACAATTAACAATCCACTGCAGGATGAAGGTCTCTCCAAGTCAATCCATCTTTTTTTATCTTTAGTTTCTCTTCTCCACATCACCCCTGCACACTTTCTTATTTCACCCATCCATCTCACATGTGGTCTTTTTCTGGGTATTTTACAATCACTTGGAATCCAGTTTAAAATTTAAATTGTCCATCTATTATTATCTCTTCTAAAACAATATATACAGCCCAACTCCACTTCAGTTCTTTAATTTTTTCAATGAGGTCAGTAACTGACGTTTTGTTCTCTTACCCATACCTTGCGTTTTCAATCTCTTCTTGTTACTCCCAACATCTCTCCATACTTCTTTGAATGATCTGAAGTCTCTATATTGCTCTTCTATTAAGTGTTCAAGTCTCAGATCTGTAAGTAAGAACTGGCAAAACACATTTATTAAAAAACTTTCTTTTCAAACACATAGTCATATTTCCTATTGGTATCAAGTTATTTCTACCAAAAGCACTCCAACCAAGTTTAATTCTATTTCATCCATTATATTTTCATCTGTATTAATAATCTGACCAAGGTATTTGTAGCTGTTAACTTCTTCTAACTCATCATAATCAATTTGTATTTTCATATTTTGAGAAAATCTATTAAACATTACTTTAGTCTTTTTAACATTTATCTTTAGTCCTACTTTCCTACTTTCATCTAATAACTCCTGTAACATTTCCTGTAGCTCTAAAGCATTATTTGCAAAAACAACTACATTATCTGCAAAATCTAAATGATTTAAATAATCTCTATTTACTTTCACTCCTTTAGCTTCCCATTTTAATCCACAAAATACTTCTTGCAGCACTGCTGTAAAAAGTTTTGGAGATATGGAATCACCCTGTCTTACATCCTTTTCAATGTTGATTTTCCTACTATCATTATGTAATCTAATTGTTGCTGTTGCATTTTTATAAATATTCTTCAAAATATGACAATATCCTGGATCTACACCTTGATGATCCAATGCTTTGATCACTGAAGAAATATGTATAGATCAAATGACGTTTCATAGTCTACAAATCCTAAGCATAATGGCAATTCATATTCATGTGACTTTTTTATAATTTCTATCAATACCTGGATATGATCTACTGTACTAAAACCACTTTTAAATCCAGCTTGTTTTCTTGGTTGGTGGAAATCCAGTGTTTTCTGTAGACGAGTTGTAATTATCTTAGTAAAAATTTTGTATAAAACTGATAAAAGGCTGATAGTATTAATATTAATACTGCATTCTTCCAATCATCTGGTACATCTTTATCATTTAGACATTTGGTATATAACGTTGCCAAAAAAAATTCTATTTCTTCACTTGCTTCTTTTAATATATCAATTATAATTCCATCATTACATGGAGCCTTTCCTTTCTTCATAAATTTAATTGCATGTCTCACTTCCTCATTCAAAATTCTGGGCAATTCAGAAGATATAATAGGTATAGGAGGCACTTGTTCTTTATTACTATATAATTCTTGATAGAAGTCTTCTACACATTTCATGATGTCATCTCTCTTTTTAGTAATAATGCCATCTTTTTTTCTTATTGCAGATATAAATTTCCTACCAATACCAAAATGTTGTTTAACATTCTTGAGACTTTTATTTTCTTATACAGCTTTCCTTGCTAGTTCACAGTTATACTTTCTTATATCATTATCAACTCTTTTCCACATCATTTTACAAAATTCGAGATATTCAGTCTTCTTTAATGCATCATTGTTGTATATCATCATACTCCTTCTTTTCTTCATAAATTCTCTAGTCTCAGTAGAAATTTTATTGGTCAATTTCTGCTTTTTTCTACCAGCTATCTTTGTTGCAGTTTTTAAAAGTGTATTGCTTATTTTCCTATTAATGTCATTCAAATCTGAATCATGTTCAAAATCTACTAATACTTGAAATTGATTTGTAAGTTCTAATTTAAATTCATTAGAATGTTTCTGAAGATTAGGAATATCAACTATAAATATTGTTTTCCTTAATAATTTTTGTCTCTCTAGTTTTGCATTAACATGTATCTTACATCTTACTAATCGATGATCACTTCCTGTATTAAATTTATTAAGAACATTACAATCTTGAAATATGTATTTTCTGTTAGTCAAAATATAGTCCAATTCTGTTGTATCTTCATTTGGATGCTTCCATGTCCATTTCCTTTTAACATTTTTTTCAAAAAAAGAATTCATAATATAAAGTTTTTCTTTTTCTGTAAACTCCACAAGTCTATGTCCACTCTCATTCCTATTACCATAACCAAAATTACCTCCAGCATTTTCATCTTTCATTTATTTACCAATATTAGCATTAAGGTCTCCCATAACAATTTTAAAATGTTGTTTACTCTGATCAAAAGCCTTTTGTACATCCATATAAGATAACTTCATCACTATGAGAACTTGTTGGGTCATAAACCTGAATTATCTGCATTTGGTATCTGCTATTAAGTTGTAAAACTAATCTTGCCATTCTATTTGATACACCATCAATCTCCACAATGTTATTCTTCCATTTTTTATTTACAATGAATTCTACTATACTTGTATTTCCAATATTTGTGCATTATATGTCCACTTTTTAAATCAATTGTTTCTTCACCTTTTCTTCTAACTTCACAAAAGTCCAATAATGTACCATTTAATATAAGACAGTTTTTCTTCTAACTCTTGCAATCTTCCTTCATTTGAAAGTGATCTGCAGTTGTAAAGTGATCTGTAGTTCTAAGTACCTAAATAAAAAGTCATCATCAAATGGCAGCCTGAGTCTGCAATCAGGGGATTCTTTGCACTCTCCACCTTTGGCCACCAACTGCTTCCTTGGTTGGTGACTTTACAATCTCTTGGGAATAAGGGCAATGATTTATTTTTGTCTGTCATGATTGTACATATTGGAAAAAATATGTTTAAACTCGGAGGTTAAAAGCCAATAAACTCACCACGCTGGCTAATGTGTGTTGGTGAGCAGCCCATCCATGTTTATATATATATGAATAATCACATAGTAATAACAGCTGCAATGACAAGAACATATGCAGTGGACATTAGAAATTTGCCCTGCTCAGTTTCTTTAAGTCCTCCAAGAGGAATCAAAGGGTCTCCTTTCTGCTGCCACTGGCAATAGTACTGTAGCATTTTTTTTTTGCCTAATCTGTATTTATTAGATGAGAATGATCATATGATTAGGTTTGTATATCCATTATCTACATGCACAAACTTAATCTATATTGAACCGGGTTCGAATATGTGTATTTGTAACACCGGTCTCTTAGGCAGAGAAGAACATACTCGGAGAGTATGTATGCCCAAACGATAGCTATAAAGTATATAACTAACATTACATTTCCAGGACATAGCTTCTTTTCGGCTGTTGAGTTGAACACCACGTCCAAAGCACTTTTTTGTTTGTGTATAACTACAGGTGCCAGCTGCTTATTCTAAAAGAATACTAAAAGAATAGACAATGCACTTTGAACAGTGGCCACTAACTCAACGCCTAAATCCACGACTAGCTCAGTTGTTTGTAGTCACTAACAGATTATATCTAATTAGTGGTTAAAAGACTTGATAAAGGAATTGTAAAAGGAATTTATAAAAGGAGATTGATAAAAAGAATTTGTTAAAAAGAATTGACCGACAAATAAAGTTTAATTTTAAAGATAATTTATTAACTAACATTTATTTACTAAATTTAAACATTTTATACTTCTAATAAAAACACACGCATATTTTTAAATTAACATTTCTAAACTAGTTTAAATATTCTTGTATATTTTCATAACCGAACACTGGTATTTATCTAATTTAACCAATAATATTGATATAAGGATCACGCACATATTAACTCATGCACACACATAATAATAATAAAGTATTACATAGCATTTGAAATTTAAACACACATATCAATAGTTCATTTATGTATGATATCAAGTTCATATAATTAGACTCTTGGAGGATTCGCACGAATTAATGAAATAAAATGGCTATTACAGTATAAACGAAAATAAGCAAATGTTTTACCTAGGATTTTGAACGTAGATTTAACACTTTGTTTTCTTCTTGTTTGTTGTTTCTTCCAGTATGAATGGTTCCAGTATGAATGCTTCCAGCCGGCTGGGACATTTCCTTGATGAGTTTCCTTATTATTCACAATTATTACTATTGGAGACAATTAGATACTGACGGAGATTTTCTAAGTTGTTACGTTGACATTATTTCACGGGCAGATCTTGCTGTTTTCATCGGACTTTTTAGGCTGTGGAGAGGCGTGAATTCCCAAAATCTTCTCAGCACTGCATTTTGTTTTGGATTAATAACTTAACTGATTCAATTAATTTGTGAACTGCACTCACTCAACTAATTTGTGAACGTTGTTCACTACTGTCCGATAAAATAGGTCAGTATTTATACCTATGCATTGTTGTCTTCGTAATATCCTCCTCCAAAGATCTGTTGTCAAATTCCTTGTGATAATCATTTGATAAACGTGTTTTGGAAGATTGCTTAATTAGTAATAGCCATGCAAAAATGTTGTTTGATATTTTAATTAATAACCATTGCCGTGTTTTTTAATGATAATCTTCTTTAACTTTCATTTATTTAAAATAACATTTATTCTATTGTTGACAATCGCAGATATATACGCACATATATTAGTTTTAACATTATTTTTTCTTTAATTAAACTTGAATGAAAAGAAATTTGTATGTTTTAACCTTTTAAATTATATTTTTACGAATACTAATAAAAATTCTTTACTTCCTTTTGTAACCCTTTAGTTTAATTTCTCAAACGAAACACTCCTCTCCCCTTCTGGGAAATTAACGATAGAAAACTATTTGATTCTTATCTTTTCCGAAAACAAGCTGCAATAACCTCAACATTTAATTTTATGTTTCTCTTTTATGAAAAATTACTTTAATAATTTAATTTTAGATAAAATTATATGTGCCTATATCAATATAGGTACAATATATATACGAAATTAGCATAGCTTATTGTATATATAACTAATGGAGTAAATTATTCTCAAGCTGTAATTAAATAACCCTGCTGACAAAGAATCAAGAATAGAAATGGACTCGCCTGTTTTTTAAGCTCTTGATGTTTATAAGGTTATCCTTGCCAATATTGAAGAAAAATTAATCAAATGACCAACAAAACATTGCATGACTAAAGAGTAGGGGGAATAAAAGGATTAATTCAAAGTGATTTCCAATGTATTAGCCAGATGAAAACGTGGCATTAATAATTATTATACTAATAATCACTTATATAAAGATGGAGACTGAATCTCACTTTTAATTATCTTGTTTCAATAATCAAAAGAAATTAATATAATTATAAATATTAAATTAGTATAATTCATATTCTTTTATGTACTAATTAAATAAATATTTAAAAAAATGAAATAATTTTTAGGATATGTCTTGAAAAATTATTCTGTTCTGCAGTCAAAGAATCCTGTTGAAATTTTTGGAAAGGTCTCTATGACAAGAATGAATGAAATTTTGATCAAAATATTGGATGCCTACTTCTGTGAGATTTATGGATGGTGATCTAACAGGATTCTTGACTGCCAAACCAAAGAATTTTTCAATGTGGAAGACTGATACATGATGTATCCTGAGACCTTATTTCACTTTTTAACCATAAAAATCATTATAATAAATAACAAACATATGTACATACTTTGAGATATCAATAAAAATAATTAACAAAGAACAAAAGTGTTAATCTTTACTGTCAATGTTTGTGTGACGTAAATTGTCCGATAAAATATTCAGTATTTATACCAATGAAGTGTTTTCTTTTCAATATCCTCCGGCAAATATCTGTTGTCGAATTCTTTATCAATTAATCCTTTGATAAACGTGTTTTGGAAGATTGCTTAATTAGTAATAGCCATGCAGAGATGTTGTTTTATATTTTAATTAATAACCATTGCCGTGTTTTTTAATAATAATCTTCTTTAACTTTCATTTATTTATAATAACATTTATTCTATTGTTGACAATCGCACATATATACACACATATATTAGTTTTAACATTATTTTTTCTTTAATTAAACTTGAATGAAAAGAGATTCGTATGTTTTAACTTTTTAAATTATATTTTTATGAATACTAATAAAAACTATTTATTTCCTTTTGTAAACCTTTAGTTTCATTTTTCAAACCAAGACTCCCCCCTCCCCCCTTTTGATTAATGAATTGTAGCTTTTTTTATTTCAAAAACTAATGCTAGAAAACTATTTAATTCTTATCTTTTTCGAAAACAAGCTGCAATAAACTCTTCAACATTTAATTTTATGTTTTTCTTTTATGAAAGATTACTTTAATAATAATTTTAGATAAAAATTATATGTGCCTATATCAATATAGGTACAATATTATTGCATATAACAATTCAAGATTTAGCATAAGTGTTGTATATTATTAGATAATATGTCCTAATTATGATGAAATAACTCATACATTCTTGTGAAACCCACCAGCAATGACATGCGGTGGTTAGCATTATTTGTCTACTACTTAACTTTCTAAAAATAGATGCTAACTTTCATTCACATGGTCACCTTTAATAGTTTAATTTTTTTTTTTTAGGTGCCAGGATTTTATTTAGATATCCCTCTTGAATTGATAATGGAAGTATGATATATATATTGAAATGGTTACACCTGTTTCACCTATTATCTTCGATAATAGTTTACTTCGTTACACTCAGATTGCGTGTGTTTCTTAAATTTAAAACATTAAGTGTGCTATAATATAACAGAGTATGTGCGTATATAACCGTCCCATTAATTATATTATAAAATTACATTCGCAAAATATTATATACGCGTATATTCCAGTACATATGTTAAAATGGATGAACAACGGTAGTTAAAATTTATATATAACAATAAGTTTAAATCTATAATATTATATTTTCAATATTCCTTCTAAATAATTATTTATTTCAGTCAATATTCATTGTAAATAAATTTCAAGTTAGATAATTTTCAGTTCTTTGTTTGTGTAAAATTATTGAAGCAGTAAGTTGTTTATCAGTTTTGGCATTTCCAAAAATAAATCTTTAGCTAAAAACTTGACCTATTTTAAATTATATAACTTAGACCAATTATAAAGTTTAGTGGAGCATAAATCTATACTAATGCTAATACAACTCTCTTATCATCTTTGACCAGAAGCAACCATGATGTCAATTGAAGTCCAAATTTAAATCCACCAAATAAGTTATTAACTGGATATTTCCTAAAGGCTAGTTCAAACCAAGAATCATACGGTGTGGCATGACTAAAAGTGGGAGGTTACTGCCGTCAGAAAAATAATATAAAAAGGGTCCTTTTCCATCATCACTCTCTCTTACTTTAAATTTTCCTGTTGCTGTGAAATTTGCGTTTTCGCTACTGAAGAATTCTGAAAAGCTGAATCTTAGAAAGCCACCATCCAGGCCGCTCCAACGATGACCGTCGGCTAGAGACTAAGGACAGCCGTTGCTCTTCCAAGAGCGGCTACCGATGAGAAAAACCTCCACCATGCCCAGACCAGTGAGAAAGAAGCCATGCCAGATAGTTCCAGAACAGAATAATGGAAAAAGCTGCCACAGTATTAAATTTCAAACCTGCATCCAGACTAAAGACACAGAGAAGCCCAGCCTGATTCGATAGAAAGAAGTACTTAAAGAATGCCTTAAAGACTTTACCGGTAAATCATTTTACCCAATATTTAATTCAATAACTAAACTTATAAATTAAAAAAAGCTAGCTAACTAAATAAATCCAGTAAATAATTATCATCTAAATGTCCCACTAAAATGTTTGTTTTAAACTTATTTAAATTTTAGAGCACTCAAAATTCTTGCTTGATCATTAATATTTTAAATTAATAGTTTTAATAAGCATAAATATCTAATTGCTATAGAATCATACAATAAATTCTTATGCCATCAATCTTTAGTTTAAGTTGATCTTTATTAACTTATGCTGTGTTTTCACCAGAGTGGAGTCTTTTATGCTAGTAAATTATCGGGGGAAGGGGAGCGGGTAGTCTCTTTTCTGCTACATCAGATTATTGTAATAGAGAGAATATAGCTAAGACTCCTTTCTGAAATGAAACTACAATGATGCCAGAGAATCCATTAAATTATAATGCGATAACATGTTTAAAAGTATATTTTTCTAAAGTTATTTAAAATGGGATATTTGCTAAAGTTGTTTAAAGTGTATATTTATTTGCTTATGTTATTTCAAACGCAGTTTTGCGTATGTTATTTAAAACGCGTCTTTTGCGTAAGATATTTAAAGAATATATTTTGCCAGTTTATTTGAAAAGTATATTTTGTGTAGGCTATTATAAAATATAGGCTTTATGTAAGCTATTCAAGATACAATTTGCATTATTAGTAAAGCCTATTTTGACAAGTTGATTCAGATTATTGGTGTAATTTATAAGCTATTTAATATCCATATTTTAGAATCAGTTCGTTTGATTTGGGATAGCAGTTATACTATATGTAATATTCAAGTTCTGATTAATCTAGAGTTTGCTATAACTTCATATAAGTAAAAGAATAATATGCTATGCAGAAAACCGTAAATCAGATTCTCTGTATCGCCATTACCATGTGACTCAATAATGTCATCTATGAACTGACCGGCTTTGTACTGAGAGAAGCTAGGATTTAGTGTCTTTAATTTATAAAATAATAATTTAGCATGGCGAATGTATTGCTAGTTTGCATATCTTCTTGCTATCCCTAAAGGCCTACATCAGATTCGTATTTCGTCAAGTCACGCTTCGAAAGTTTAGGCAAAGGTGACCTTATTCCTATTTCGTCAAGTCACGCCTCAAAAGTTTAGGTGACCATGACAGTTATTTATATTTGGAGGAACCAGTCATTCCAAAAGGCTTATAAGCCATTCTTCTACTTTAATAAAAGGGCCTCTTCAATTATAGCAAGCAGATCAGTTTGGGGACCGTTTACTTGGTAATAAACCTCAATTAAGAGTACATTCGAGACACACTTATCCAAATACTATAGTTTATAACGCACTAGAGTCTTGACGTTCGACTGCCGCACCTCAGTTCAATTTCCCTAGAAATAACTTCGGCTTTGATCCGACTCAGAATCTGAGTTGACAGGTTTATCTGTATGACATATAACATGCAAATATCTTTCCGGTTAGGTTCAAACTTAGTAATAAAATATAATCTACACTTATATATATAACACGCAAATACTTTTATGGTTAGATTTGAACTGCATAATAATAATATAGTCATTGTCAATTAATAATAAATGATTACTATTAACGGTTAATTATTCCTACTATATAAAACATAGCATAGGTTGGGATATGAATGGCATAAGTTTATTAAAAGGTTATAGAATACTTAAACCCTTTGTAACTCTGAATATCCACTCACCTGCGTGTGAGCTAAAAATATATAAATTATTCGTAATATTATTTGTAACTCCAAACCACTCACCTGCGTGTGATCCATTGATAATTTGTTTTAGAACCTAGAGCCCTCACCTGCATGTGAGCCCATATACATTGTTATAACCTATCTTCATAACTCTGAATATTCCCTCACCTGTGTGTGAGCTAGCTATATTCAACTATTTGTTTTATTTATTAACTGTTATATTAAATTTATGAAATATATATTGGTCTCAGCCTCATTACTTGCTCATTACCTTATGAATCACTAGTTAAGTTATATAACCGGTAATAAAGGGGGGGGGATGTCTCATGTTTTACTGCTTTGCTACTGCCGGAACATGACTAAAAAGATAGTGAGTGTAACCACAGGCATGTCATTCACGATGTGTTGACTTGGAAGCATGAGTGAGAGAGTGGAGGTATGATCAGATGTAGGATATCACTATCCCGACTTGGTCAGCCCTTGGGTTCTCTGGCTCGGACTCTCGGTCGGTTGAGCAAATGTACAAACCTGACCGTTACAATATATATATATATCTTAATATCCTGAGTAATAAGTCTGAAATACAATAAAGTGTGTTGGCATCAACAGTTGAATTTTCAAAGATGATCTCTGAGAGAATATAATTATGAGGCTTAAACAAATGACACATTGTAATTCTTTTTTTTTTTTATTAAGAGCATACTTATTTCAATTTAATGAATAAAAAAATAATGTAATATAATAATTATAATGATCCATAGACTATATTTATAGTTTACATGACATGGGTGATATCTTCAAAAGTTATTTCAATAAATAATACGAGTACAAAGTTTAATTTCTTATTGGTAAGATTTCTAGAAAAATAGTTCCTTAATAATAAATATAATCCTTCACTTTTACCCAGTGATCTGTATGTTAAGCTCCAGTTTTTACACGTTGCTTCTATTTCAGGAAGTTGACAACTTCATTCATCTAAATCATGATAATGATGTTTCAGGGAAAGAAAAAAAAATGGTGATATAGACATTTTAGCCACCCATCTGAATATCAGCAACTATCACAGTGTAATTTTGCATCTTGCAGCATATCCAAAAAAGCAAAGAAAAAAAAGAGACTCATTTATTCCTGTCCAGCCCTTTTAAATCACTTTGGAAACTCATCACACATGTGTATATTGAACACTTCCCAAATTTCTTCTTCAAACTTTTATCTTTCATTAGATTTTTGCTCTCAAAGTTTTCTTTTTTGTAACTATTATTGCATCCTTTGCAGAACTTTTATCATATTTAAAATTAGTAGTTACTTTTATTATTTAAATTTACTCTTTCCCTTTTTTCATTTTTTTTATTGAAAGTCAAAAAAAAAAAACACAATATGATATTGCCTCAAGGAAAGAAATGTTCTATGTTTAATCAATAGCATATGAAAGCGATTTAACCCGCTGAAGGAGAAGCTGTAAGTAGTAACCAGAAACAATTAAATCAAATTAATTTAGGCATAGTACTTTCAAGGTTTTCCCTCATATTCATGGCCAAAATCAAATAAAAGATGTATTTTGTATACAAAAAAAAAATGCTACATGGGGTTTGGTATATATGCAAAGTCTTCAAATTCAACTGCCATCACATCTTTCACAGTTGCAATATGTGTTTTAGCTAATTTATTCTTCTACTCCTTTATAGTATATTTCTATTGGCTAATTACCCCCTTCCCCCAATCATGATTTACAGTCTTGGATGATATGGCTTTAATGCTTTTGCATGTGCATTTCCTCTTTTATCATTGGCTAGTGTAAAAGTGTTTGGCTTGTTTTCTTTTACTAAGTAATATGGGCCTGATGAAATTTCTTGGAATGTGTCTGTCTGCATGACTGACTGACGGTTACTTCTGACTCATACTTGATCCTCCTACTCTAAATCTATTTGTCCCTATGCCATGTCTTCATGCCCTTATTTCTGCACAATGTGAAAGTCATTTCTGTGCTCTTTTCTGGTCTGCCTCCTGGTCAATTTTATGTGGAACCATTGGCAATCTTGACTTATATAATACTGGCACAGATTGACCAAGATGAAGCTAAATTGGAGCAAATCCCATTGATTCACTGTTCATCCAATTCATATAATTTACAATTCAGGGAAGTTGTCTCACCGACCCTTTATGATCTGTTGAAATATAAACACTGAAAAGCTACCCCAATTCCTTCATAACTCACTCACCCAAATTAGACTGGGGGTTTCGTATAGATGATAAGTCATTTTGTACTCCTATGTTTTCTGACCAGTCTCACTATTATGCAGATGTAAAGGGTGTACTTATGATCAGACAATATGGCCTTAGGTTTTCCTATCTCATTAAAGGATTGGGTTTTTACTATTCTAGTTGCAATCTTAGTATTGATCTTGGGCTATTGGGTATGCAGTTACCTATTTTTAGAACACCTTATAAGCTACTAAATTTTTTTTTCTTCTTTGAAACCTGTGTAATGGACTGATAGAAATCCTTTGCTACCAGGTCATTTGGTCTCTGGGGAGCAATACATTGCTGCAGACCTTTATAATATCTGTTTGGTGTCTTCTCATGGGTTTTGTATCCCCTTATTACCTGTATCATCTGTGGTCTCATCCTCATCCAGAAAAACCATGTCTTTAGTAAATGTTCTGCCTTGTCTACCCCTAGTGCCTGTATAGGCAATGAGAATGTCTAATTAATCTTTCTTGTAACTCCCCAGTTACATTTGTCAAGTACCATAATATCCCTTTTCCTAAATGATATCTCATATCCTGTTTCCTCTCTATTGTTTTCCCTGTTCCACCATTGCTGTGTTTCTTTTCCTGTAACCTATCCATAATGTCCCTGCAAGTCACATCCTGTCTCTGCCGATCTCCTAAATGCTTTAAGTCTTCTTCTACAGACTTATCCTCTATTATCCGCATTGTTGCTATACTGATGTCATGTACCTGTAAATGATTTGACAGTGTAGAGGCTGTGTTCTGACTTAATCAGTCTATTACTACATTTTTTGTCCCTAGAATGAAGTAATTAAACTCTTGTAGGAAGAGGCTCTATCAGATTAACTGACTATTTAAGAGTACACTCTTATGATCCGATCTCACAATCACCTCTGACCCTACAAGAAATTTCCTAAATGTCTGGAATGCCAAACTACAGCAAAGGCTTATTTTTTTTATTACCGAATAAAATTTTTTTCTGGACCTCATGAGTGAATAGCTGCTAAAATACAATACCCCATATCTACCATTTTCTTGCTTCTGCATTAAATATGGCTTCCAGCCCATATCCACTACTATATTCCTGTATGATGAGTGGTTTGTGGAAAATCTGTGTCTACAAGCATCACTCTTTTGAATCTCCTAAAATCTGTTTTTTGGTTTTGTTCCCATTTCCATGGTGTATCTTTTTGCAATAATTGTATCAATGGTTCCATGTCTGTGGCAAAATTCTCATAGAATTTATTATAGAATGTTCATAGACCCAGGAACAATCTGACTTAGGGGTGGTTAAATCCTGACCAAATGACCTGGATTTTCTCTGGATGTGGCTTAATGACTTTATAACTGATCAAGTGCTTTAAAAACTTTCACTTCTGTAGCTGATATTCAGCTTTTTTGCAGATTAATCCTAATGTTTTTATCCTGGCATACTTGTAGGAATAATTTCAGATGCTGTATATGCTTTTCCATGTTTTATGAACAATTATAACATCATCCATATACATGGTTGCCAAATCCTTCATTTCTTTATTTAAATACATGGTCCAAGCATTTTACTAACCCTGCTCCATTATTCTTCACCGCAAAGAGTATCCTATTAAAGTGATATGACTTTCCATTGTATTGAAAGGCTGTGTATGTATGATCTGCTAGATGAAACCTTATCTCTCAATCGCTGGCAGTCAGATTCAACATTGAGAACACTTTCTTGCCTCAGAATTTTATCAACAGATCATTAACTGGCAGAAGTACATTTTGGTCAGGCCATGAGATTTTATTTAATTGCCTAGCATCTAAGCATAGATTTATTGAGTTATCCTTTTTTTAACCAAATGGTTATTATATGAGGCTGATGCCTTTGATATAACACTGCAGCCTTTCATTTGGATCTAAATGTTTTTCTACCTCAGTTCTACATTGATGGGGCACCGCGTAAGTCCATGTCTAATATGGTGTACCTTCCATTTGTTTGATACAGTGTTAATAACCTTTTTTACCCTTGGTTTCTCTGAGAAAACATCCTGATATGTACCCAAAAGATCTTCAAGATCCTGTCTGTTTCAACTTACTTTATTTGTTTTATGATTACCTTCTTCTCTTCCTCTAATTGCATATTATGTACCTCCTTTTTATTTTTCATCTTTAATCCAAAATATACTATTTCACTATCACATATAATGTTCCTGTATTTATAATCTATTAGACACCCTGTTTTATGCATGAATTCTGAATCCAAAATGACATCAAGTACCAACCCTTTTAAAATCAACATGATAAGATATACATATTTCTGCCCTATCTTTAACTGTGACCATGTTTGTTTGATTTCCAACTGTTCTCTCATCCCATTCACCATCATGACTGTCTTTACTGGCAAGGTTTTGACATTTATTTGTTGCAGAATCATCTTCTCGAAGTACATTTTCTGATGTGACTGATACTTCACTGCCAGAATTAAATAGTGCCCATACTTTTACATCATTAATGTCCATGTCAATCTTAGGCCATTCCTGTGATACAAAATTAGTAGTTCCCTAACCCATTTACAGATGAGGCTATCCTTTTTTTTGCATGCATGGTTCAAACTTGCTTCAGGTTCTTTTTACTATATATATATATAATATAATAGTGAATTATTAAATAATTGTTATACTATTATTTACTCCTTAACATACATCAATCCCCCTTTCCCTCTATCATCACTTTTGATTGCTGCCTGAACATTATATTGCCACCCACTCCAATAGAGTTAGAAAGACAAAAAACTCATGTTGTATTTCACTATAGTTACAATGGTCTGTTATTCCTGCCTTATTCTTACTTAATGATATGAGAAAAAGCAATTCAAAAGTATAAAAAAAACCTTAAAAAAAAACCTTCAATACCTGTCCCCCCTCTTTTTATTCAAAGAACTTTTATATTTTATTTCAAACGATTAATATACTACTAGATATATTAACAAATCATTATTTTCATTCTTTGCACTCGAGAAAAAAAACTTTGTCACTTATATGTTATCACAATATATTATGTTCATAATCCAAATTGTAAATACATTTATAACATTCTATTTTTCTCATTGATTACTCCTACCTCAAGTCATGGTTTTCTTTGAGACCCATCATTTGGGAAGCCATTGTACCATTTTCTGCCTGCCTAATCTGTATTATTAGATGAGAACAGCTGTATGATTGAGTTTGTATATCCATTATGAATATACCCGCTATCTATCATGCACACACTTAATCTACATTATCACATATAACCATTTAAGATTTAGCATAGGCATGATATATTTCCAGGTAATGCATGTCCTAATTATAATGAACTTATACATTCTTGTAAAACCAACCAGCAGTGACATACAGCGGTTAACATTATCTATCTACTACTTAATGTGAGTAAGGGCAATTGACTTACTAAAAATAAATGCTAACTTTCATTCACATGTCACCTTTAATAATTTAAATTTATTTTGTTTTATTAGCCACCAGAAATATACTTAGACATCCCTATTAAATCAACAATGGAAGGGTGATATCTATCTATCTATCTATCTATCTATCTATCTATCTATCTATCTATCTATCTATCTATCTATCTATCTATCTATCTATCTATCTATCTATCTATCTATCTATCTATCTATCTATCTATCTATCTATCTCTCTCTCTCTCTCTCCTCTCCCCCCCCCCCCCACCCTCCCTCCCTCCCCCCCCCCCTCCCACCTACCTACCCCCCCCCCCTCCCCCCCCCCCTCCCTTCCTCCCTCCCTCCCCCCCTCCCTTCCTCCCTCCCTCCCTCCCTCCCTCCTCCCCCCCCCTCCTCCTCTTTTTTCTACCTACCTACCTACCTACCTACCTACCTACCTACCTACCTACCTACCTACCTACCTACCTACCTACCTACCTACCTACCTACCTACCTACCTACCTACCTACCTACCTACCTATCTATCTATCTATCTATCTATCTATCTATCTATCTATCTATCTATCTATCTATCTATCTATCTATCTATCTATCTATCTATCTATCTATCTATCTATCTATCTATCTATCTATCTATCTATATATATATTAATAACCTGAAATACAATAAAGTGTGTTGGCATCAATAGTTGCATTTTCAAAGAAGATCGCTGAGGGAATATAATTATGAGGTTTAAACAAAGACATAATGTAATTCTTTTTTTTTATATTAAGATCATACTTTCAATTTAATGAATAAAAAAACAAAGCAATATAATAATTATAATGATTTGTTGATCATATTTATAGTTTAAGTGAGTGGGTAATATCTTCAAAAGTTATTTTAATAAATATTATGAGTTCAAAGTTTAATTTCTTACTGGTAAGATTGTCCAGAAAAATAATGCCTTGGTAGTAAATATAATCCTCGGTTTTTATTCTGCTATCCATATAGTAAGTTCCAGTTTTGACCTGGTGCTTCCATTTTAGGCAGATGATGACTTCATTCTTCTCAATCATTATAATGACATCTCAGGGAAAGGAATAACTAATGATGTACAAACATTCTCTCTCCCCCCATCTGAATATAGGCAACTATCACAGGGTAATTCTGAATCTTGCTGCATATCCAAAAAAGCAAAAAAAAGAGACTCCCTTTATTTCTGTCCACCCTTTTTATATTCCTTTAAAAACTCATCACACATGTGTACATTGAATACCTCACAAATTTCTTCTTCAAACTTTTATCTTTCATTAAACTCTAAAGTTTGGCCATATTTAATTACCAATGTCATTCTTTGCAGAACTTTTATCAATATTTAAAGTCAGTAGTTGCTTTTATTATTTAAATTTGCTCTTTCTCTTTTTGAATTTTTTTTTTATTGAAAGTCAAAAAAACACACAATGTGGTATTGCCTCAAGGAAAAAATTTTTCTAAGTTTAATCAAATAAAGGATTTATTTAGTATATTATTAAGTAATTTAAACTGCGCTTTACACAAAAAGTGAAGCTTGCAAAATATTATTAAAAAGTTATATGGCTAAATGGTTTCAGAAAATTTAAGTCTCCATATTCATAGCCTACTTTAATTGAAGTAATGATGTGAAATAAAAGATTAAGGAGGCATGCTTTATTGCAGATGACAACTGTGCAATAAACCCAAAAGAATCGTGCTTTGCAATCTCCAGAAAATGGTCATTATGAAAAAAAAATTTTGAATTAATTTTGCATAAATCACTGCTAAACTTCATTTAAAGTAGGCTATGAATATGGAGACTTAAGTTCTCTGAAAGCACTTAGCCATATAACTTTTTAATAATATTTTGCAAGCTTCACTTTTTTGCGTAAAGCTAGTTTAAATTACCTACTACTCAAAGGTGAAGTAGAAAACTAGTATTTTATTTTAGTATATTATTTTAAATATATACAAACTTTACATAACATATATTTTTTCTTTTTTTTTATATTCCATTCTCAGCAAAATCTTCAAATTCAACAGTCAACATACCTTGCACAGTTGCAATACATATATGCAATGTATTAATATTTTATCTAATTGTGTACATGTTTATTCAAAGATATATAATAAATATATGCATTAAATAAGAACAAAAAGTTTTATGTGGGGAAAAAAAACTAGTTATGAATTTAAAAAATGCAACATCAACATTTTCCTTTAAAAAAACTATTCTGTTTTTTGTTTTTATCAATTTTATTTTCAAATTTAAAAGCACTTTTATAAAAGTGAATTATTTTCTTTAGAAAATTGAAGGATGCCATTTTTGTTAATTTTTAAATAACCATTAATAATAGTTTGACAATATATTTTAGTATTTTCATATTTATAAATAAATGTAAATTTTATTTACTTTTTTATTTTTCCATATATTGTATAATCTTTTAATACTTTAAAACTAGAAAAAGTTTTTTTTTTTTTTTGGGGGGGGGTTATTGTTTTTCATCTTATGGTTCATATTAAAATTTTTTTTTGAAATGTAATCGTTTTAGAAGTTTACTTCATCGGGATAAACTTTCATTAAATCTTATTTGCACCAGGCTTTTAATAAAACTTGTACCATTTTAAATGTTACTCTTAATCTCTGTTAATCACTGATTATATTTTATTATCAATTCTAATGGTAGGCTCAGTTGTGGCATTTACAAATGAAGAATAATACCTGCATTTCATTTACTTCTGATGGCTTCTAGTTTTATTATTAAGTTGTATTTTTTGTAAGTTTGAAAAGCATTGAATATTATATTGTACTTAAAAACACATTCTCAAATAATTATACAAATAAGCCAATAGTGAAAATGCCAATCATAGTTTTAATAATGTGTATTTTTGAGCTTACACATTACAAGTTTATAAAGCTTATATTTGGTAAGGAACATAAGTTTTTATTATGTTGTTCTACTATTTCTCAATCACAATCATATGAAATATTGTCAATGCAGACTAAAATGAAAATGTTTTGTGTTTAAGCCAATAAACAGCACATGACCACCACTTCTTATGCTTACTTTGTATTCTGTTTCTTTCACAAAATTTGTATGTTTTTGTCTTAAAGTAAATAATAATAAAAATATAATAATGCTGCAAATAGTTATTTGAATAATTTCTTTATTATTACTAATGAAATATATGCAGAAACTAATAATATATTCATTTATTCTTTTTTCTTATCTATTTGTAATTTGTTTGCTTAAACCTTTCAAATGATGGCTGAATTCACTAATTAAAAATGTGTTCAGCTACAGTTGACAAAATTAATATATGGGATAAACCCTTAATTAGCTAATGTTCAAAACATTTAAGCAAACTAATTATAAACTAATGATATAAAATTAATAGCCCTGTGTGGTTTGGCATAGTAGTTGAGTGGCAAGCTTGAGAGCTAAAGGTTCATGAATGTTACACAATCTCTTGAATAGTAACTATAATGAAATTGTTTAAAAATTTAACCCTGTGGAAGCTGTAGCTGACCTGAATGACAAAAACACAATGTTTTCTTAAAATATTGTTACAGATATTGAGTTCATAGGTTCAATGTCATGTCTAACTAAACACGTTTATATGTGGCAAATGTTACAGTATAACCTTTAAGCCATCAGTTTAATTATAACATTTTGTAAGGCTGTGTACTATTCAATAGTAAATTGTATCTTAGTGATACCACAAACTCCAGAGTTAACATTGGAATACCTTAAGCATAGCATATTGTTTGTGATTATTGTTATAAATATTTAGTAAAGTGAACTATTGAAGATTCTGATTAATTAATGTTAGAAACACGTTTCTCGGCCATATTTTTTAGCAATATCCATGTTTTCATTATTTGAAAAGAATACCTTTTATTCTTCATATTTTTTCACTTTAGTTAATAACTTTTAAAATATAATGAATAAAACAAATAAGCATGTATTTTATTATATAAATATGATAAACAAAGGCAAAACTCTCCATACAGTAGTGCCACCCTGTGCCAAACAGAGTAATCAATGGATTCCAGAAGGCTTGTGCATAAAATCCCTATCTATTGCCTACTCATCCAATATCTCCAGACTAGATTCTGGCTTGTGGCCATCATCAGTGAGGAGCCTTGGATCTGAGAGCACTGTACCTAGATCTTAGGATCTAATGCAACCCTCCAGCAGCCACCTTTTAACTCTACTTTACTACAAAAAACTATGAGAATGAAATTGAAAACACAATAATATTTTCAATCTAAGCTCAATAGCTTATATAGTCATATGGGTCTGAACTCAATTCAGCACCCATACATTTTGGTGCCTTTGGCTCTTAAACAACCATAGCCACCATTATCCTATTAGGCAGGATTGGTGTTAATCCACTAAACATCACATGATCACTACTGTATGGAGAGTTTTGCCTTTGTTTACAACAATTATGTGCTAGTATAGAGATGGTGATCATGTGATGTTTAGTGGATAAATATGATAAACGTAAACTTTCAATGTTTTTTTTATATTTTCTTTTAGCATTTCAGCATATTCTGGTAATAAATATACCTCTTAGATACATGCTATCTGTGCCACAATTTTTTGACTGTGGCTTTCACAAGATTAAAACTCATATTATGATTGATCAAATGTTCAAAATATTTATAATAATTTTAAATTGCCCTATTCCAATTATGGTGGTAAAATGGCAGACTTTGAAGCATAAGGTCTATGGATCATGCCTAATTCTGTCACTTATGTTGCTTAAACGTTTTAAGAACTTCTGGGTTATAAGACATTCAATTAATATTACTATTATTATTATTATTATAGTAATACGACTAATTTGATCAATTGCAGAGATTTTTATTAAAAAAATTTTATGGATTAATTTTATCAGTTTTAATACAGAAACGATATAGGAAATATTTTATAATTTTTTTAACCATTTAGATATAAGACATTTAATATTAGAATTTATATCAATAAAACAACATACGACTTCCTCTGCTTATATTTAACAAACTCTTTCAAAAACAGTTATCTTCACACACTATTGTAATATTGATTAATCAATGGATATTAGTCTAAAATATGAATATAATAGCATTAACTTCTAGTACCCATTGATTATTCAAGCTCGCAATAGGTGGCTCAGGAGTAGAGTAAAAAAATTTACTCTTAAAAAGTATTAGAATATCACACTACTGGTCGCAGTGGATTTTTTAAAACTGCCTGTTATCTAAGTAATAATAATCATATGGTTTAGTTGCTCAAGTAGAGTTATGTTCAAGTACACAGGTAGAAGATTGATCATGTTTCTATGTAAATAATTTTTTCCTCAAGTGAGATGTAGGCAATAGAATTATGTTTACTATTCATATTAACTGTTCAGCTCATTTAACAGATTACTATCAGGTCACTTTTTATCATCAGACAGACAAATATTAATAAAGATTGATGGCAGAATTATTTCACTCAATATGTATGTGAAGACTGTTTCAGTGCCAGAATTAACAATATTGCTATTATGATGCAACAAGATTACAGGTAAGATGAGCTTTGATCTGTATTCACCACATTCAGAAAATTCTCCACCTTAATATTATTCTATAAATTATAAACCCATCTAATCAAAGAATTCTTTGCTAAGGAATTTCATGGTTTCATCAATATTTACTGGTTTTATTAGTTTTATGCTAAAAGATTATTGTGAGGGAAAAAATTGTTGTTCTGCCAATGCTTTTTATGGTTCTGTAAATCTCGGATTTAGAAAGTTGATATATAAGATTGGCAACCTTATTGGAAGTGATAATAGTAATTATTTTAAAAGTGTTTCTATACTCATCAAACTTTAACAGAAAAAGACATGCTTTTAGCTGGATCTTATAAAGTTCCCTTCCTCATGATCTCTCTTCATTTTTGTTTTCTAACATTATTAAGAAATTTTATAAAAATTTTTAAACAGTATCTAAATAAAACAGGCAAAACTCACTATATATTGCCACACCCAGCAAGCTAGAGTAATCATTGGATGCCAGAAGGGTTGTGCATAAAATCCCCATCTAGTGCCTACTCATCCAATATCCCCAGACTAGTTTCTAGCTTCTGGCCTTCATCAGTGAGGAGCCTTGGATCTGAGAACATTGCATCTAGATCTTAGGATCTAGCTTGCTGTGTGCGGCAATATATATAGTGAGTTTTGCCTGTTTTAACAACAGTTATACAAGAGCATAAGAGGAGGTAGTCACATGATGTTTATTGTCAGTATCTAAATATTTAATACGTACATACAAACACAATAGTGCAGCACAAATACTTGTAATGATGTGCTAAAAGTAACCCAAAAAATAAGGCTGTTTTTTGAAATGTGGAAAAACAATGTCTCATAACTTTGACCTGCAGTCAGTCAATATAGTGTGTATGGAGCATGACAGAAAAAGAAAGGTCAATGAAGCATAGGTATCATCAACCATAGAAATATAATTACCAAAAGAGAAAACAGCATTCAGTTATCAAACAAATGGAATATTTAAATGAACTAATTTAAATAAAAATGTATGTATAATTACATTTCAGTATAAATAAAGCAGCGGCAATAATTAACAAGAAAGCTATGATTACGATAAGCTTCACTGAAAGTGCACTCAGCTTTAGGTTACAATAAAGAAAAAAACTATTTTGTTACACGTATGAAAAAATATATACACATATATAATTACAATGAACAAACCTCTTTCCTTCAAACTATCACTAAATAACAGTCTGTATGTTAACAATGGATCTATCTATTCTTTGAGCATTTGATATTATAAGTATCCCTTTTCCAGAAATGATGGAATGTAACACAGACACCTTGCAAGCAAGTAGTTGGTTGCAGACAGTTGTGGGTTCGCGTCCCGGCCGATACTACGACATATGAAAAAAAAATTATTATTAAACTAATAATCAAATATGCAAAAATAGAGACAAAATATCACTTTTAATAACCTTATTTTTTAATAATATATATGTAATTAAGAGAAGTAAATCATTTCCCCTCAAGCTATGAATATATAACACTCTGTGTGTTAGCAAAGTATAACAAACAGAAAATGATTCACCTATTCTTTAAACTTTTGATGTTTATAAGTGTATTTCTGCTAGAATTTGTGGAAATTCATAACAAAATTTATGGTGTATTTTCATTTGACTGATATATTAATTTCATACTGAATTCCAACAATGTTGGTAAAGATAAGTTTATAAATACGGAAAAACTTAAAGAAAAAAATGATCTAGTCTATTATTGACTCTATGTTAACATATATAGTGTTTACCCATAGCCAGAGAGAAAGGTTTATTTTTTATATTTACACATATATCAAGTTATGCTATTTCATATTTACAATTATCATCTTATATTTATCTTATGTTTAATTATTAAAACAAAATTATTAAAATGAGATTGTGTCTCCATTCTCGTATATTTGATTATTAGTTTAATAATTATTAGTCATCAATACATTCATTTTATTTACAACTTTCATCAACATTGGTAAAGATAAGCTTGTAAACATTAAAAGCTTAATGAGAGAATAGATGGATCCATTCTATACTGAACCTTTGTTAATATGCACTGTATTATTTATCAATAACATAATGGAGAGTAATTTATTCCTCTTAATTAATTATGTATACATTAAGCTATGATAATTGTATATATTATAATAGTAAAAAGTCTTATTTAGGCTCTATTTCCATTGCCAATTGTAGTGGTATATAAAAAAAATTGCCTAAAATATTCGATGCCAAATGTAATAGTATTAAAAAAATTGCATATCACATTCAACATTAAATATAAAAACAGGCAAAACTCTCTATACAGTAGTGCCACTCAGTGCCAACCAGAGTAATCAATGGATGCCAGAAGGCTTGTGCATAAAATCCCTATCTAGTGCCTAGTTGTCCAGTATCCCCAGACTAGTTTCTGGCTTGTGGCCTCCATTACTGAGTGGCACTACTGTATGGAGAGTTTTGCCTGTTTTAATAACAGTAATGTGCTAGCATAAGAAATAGTGATCATGTATGTTTAGTGGTTTAACATTAAATTAAATATAACGATAATAAATAAATGAAATATGTAGAATACTTATCTAAGGTTTAGATTAATGTGGACTAAAATATAAACAACTAAATTCTTTAGATTATTAAAATACAGTTTAAATTATAAAGGAATTTTGTTTGAATTTAAACTATATTTTTAAATAGGTATTTTTAGGAACTTCCTTACAGAATTCATCACCAGTTGCAATGTATATAAAGCTGTGAATAAATAATAAATAAATGATCACAATAGTTTATTTACTAATGATCATGGAAAATCAATTTAATTAACAAAAATGAAAATGTATTAATATAAAGAATAAAAACAATATATATAAAATTAAGAAGCAAATAAAATATTCTTTGTCGAATACTTTATACTTGAATTGATTACCTCTTTATCTATTATACTTATTGTATTATTTTCTGGATGTATCTATCAGGTGTTGTAAACAAAAAAAAATAGATTATATATTAGCACAAATATTGCTAAATAAATACATAAAGATATATTTTGCAATACTTAATTAGTATGTTTAATTTGACAAGGCAAAACTCTTCATACAGTAGTGCCACCCTGTGCCAACCAGAGTGATCAATGGATGCCAGAAGGCTTGTGCATAAAATCCCTATCTAGTGCCTACTCATCCAATGTGATGTTTATGTTTAATTTGTTTCTTATTTTTTTTATCAAAACAAACATAAGCTTATTAATTTACATTTCAGAAAAGTATTATGTTACAGATGTTTTTAAATATACAAACTTTCATTAATATCACCCATAAATATTTATACATGAAAACTTATTTTTAGCTTTTTAAGTATGAATGAGGAAACAAATAAATATACCTTTATTTAGATAAACTAAAATTGTCATTAATAAATATATTGTTTTTATTTTGTTTACTATTTATTTACTTACTTTAAGCTCTTCTTTTAAATAATAATGTATTTTTCTTGTATACTGAACAAATACATGCATTTTCAAAACAAAAAGAATTTATATAAAAAAAATTATCTGGTAACCCTTTCCTCCTTACTCACAAGAAATGTCCAAACTGCAACTCCATTGAAAAATGTAACATTTATTATGTATAACAAAAATTTTATGATTCACTTACACATTTTATACAAACTCAAAAATATTAATGGTTCAAAATCTTCTATATATATATTCTGTTGAAAATCCCATGTATGTTCTGTTGTGTACATTGACATTTTATTTAATTCATCCAAGTTACTAGCATTCTAATAAAATTATTGATTTTGATGACTAGTTTTATTTTTAATAAAGTATTCCATATTCAACAGTTTGTAGTGTTCAATCTAACTTCATTTATATAATAGCAATAGTATTTATTAATTTTTTCAACTTATTCTTATAAAGTATATTACAGCTCTTAAGATTTTTATCCAATATTATTATATTTAGATTCCCAAAAGATTTGAAGACTTTTAGCAGATATTTTATAGATTTAGCCTATAATATTCATTTAAAATTTTAAATAGAATTATTGTTATATATGCACAAACTTTTGTGCAGTTTAGCTAGTGAGACAAAAAAGTGAGAGTCTAATCTAATGCCAGGGGCTTAAATAATTTTCTCTGAATGATATCTTACTGTTATTATTCTAGATATTGTTTCTATGACATTTCATGGTATAAACTATATTTTCATTTGTTTCTATGATTTTTTTTCTATTGAAAATGTCCACTTTATAAAAGTTTTTTATACAAACACACCAGAATTCATGATATTAAAATATTTTTAAAGCTTTATAAAAATAAATATTACAATATATTTTTAAAATAATAAAAATAAACATAATTTTACAAATTAAAACATAAAATATATTTTAAAAATCACATAAAATAGACATTCTTTTCTATTTATCTATTTTATATACTATAATCAATCTTTTAAATGCACTGAATATTTTAAAATAATATTAATATGTTTTTGAATTATTCCAAAAGATATAAAAAACTTATATATGCATACCATACTTTTAATAATAATTTAATATCTCTTATTTTTGAAATTTATGCAGTAAATAAAATATCAATAAATACATAATTTATTTTATTATTGCTATTGTATAAAACTGTTTATATATTTGTATTGAAATATTCCTAACATATTATATATATATTATTACTTTTACTAGATTGTCCTAAGAATAAAAAAAAAAAAACATTAATCTTAAAATTTTGCCATGAGATAAAATAAAATAAAAAAAATTTTGATACATCACTTATTAAAATTATGTACAACTATTTTACATTGCTATGCTATCAAAATTACCATTTAATAACAAGATAAACTATTTTAATTATTTTTAAGTTAATTCAGATAATCTTAGAATTAAGATAAAAGAAATAAACTAACAAAATTTTTATATAGTTAATGTCACCAAATTTAAATTCAAGTCAGAATGCTGCAATATATATATATATTAGATATACTTAAAAGTTTCATCCATATATGATAAAGACATATATATTATTTATTACTTTATACAATGCTTTTTTACAATCTACAATCCACTATATCAGTTTCGATTGCCCCAACATTCTTCTTTAGTTTTTCTGGGACAATTGAAATTGTCATAGTGGATTGTAGATTGTAAAAAAGCATTGTATAAAGTAATAATGAATATAGATGATATTAATATTATATGGATTTGTCAATGCAATAAGAAAGATAAAGTTATAATAATGAATGAAGACATCTGAAAGAGATAAGTGAAATCTGAGATGTAGCTATCTTGTGCCAAACTAGAATTCTAAAGTAGGTAAATCACAATTTGTTCCATATGTCTTCATTTTTATTCAGTATTTATCATTATTAAATTATTAAACATTGATTTTTGCATGCACACTTTCGACACCAATCATTTCAGATAAATGTATTAATGATAATTGCTAATCATTTATTAAACTAATAATAATCCTTAATCCAGATATAAACTTTAAACCTTATTTAGAGATTAATATATCTGATTTTTAATTAAACATTCATGGAATACTCAGGTTCATCAGTTTTTTTTTCATGTGTAATATTTTTTTAAATATACTTCCACCAACTTATTCCATATATATATACGTTGCCTTAACAACAGTTTGGCTGCAGAAAGGAGTTTGCTATTAACTGAAAGGAGACCCTTTGATTCCTCTTGGAGGCCTTAAAGGAACTGAGCAGGGCAAATTCCTAATGTCCACTCCATACGTTCTTGTCGTTGCAGCTGTTATTACTATATGTTTATTCATATAGTATACGAACATGGATGGGCTGCTCACCAACATGCATTAGCCAGCGTGGTGAGTTTATTGGCTTTTTACCTCTGAGTTTAAGATCAAGAAACACCATGGTCTTTCTTCTCAGTGCCTGATAAGGCAGAATGAATGTTTGTGTAAATGATAAAGATTTTTCCCAATTATACAATTATGACAGACAAAAATAAAGCATAGCCCTTAATCCCAGGAGGCTGTAAAGTCACCAACCAAGGCAGCGGTTGGTGGCCGAAGGCGGAGGGTGCTAAGAATATCCTGGAGGCGGACCCAGGCTGCCATTTGATGATGACTTTTTATTTAGGTACTTACAACTGCAGATCACTTTCAAGTGAAGGAAGATTGCAAGAATTAGAAGAAGAACTCTCTTATATTAAAAGGGATATTATTGGACTTTGTGAAGTTAGAAGAAAAGGTGAAGAGACAATTGATTTAAAAAGTGGACATATGCTCTATTATAAAGGCACAAATATTGGAAATACAAGTGGAGTAGGATTCATTATAAATAAAAAGTGGAAGAACAATATTGTGGAGATTGATGGTGTATCAGACAGAGTGGCAAGATTAGTTATACAACTTAATAGCAGATATCAAATGCAGATAATTCAGGTTTATGCCCCAACAAGTTCTCACAGTGATGAAGTAGTAGAAGATTTTTATATGGATGTACAAAAGGCTTTTGATCAGAGTAAACAACATTTTAAAATTGTTATGGGAGATTTTAATGCTAGAATTGGTAAACAAATGAAAGATGAAAGTGTTGTAGGTAATTTTGGTTATGGTAATAGAAATGAGAGAGGACATAGACTTGTGGAGTTTGCAGAGAAGGAAAAACTTTATATTATGAATTCTTTTTTTGAGAAAAATGTTAGAAGGAAATGGACATGGAAGCATCCAAATGAAGGTA
This sequence comes from Epiperipatus broadwayi, assembly GCA_028023455.1. Classification (NCBI taxonomy): domain Eukaryota; kingdom Metazoa; phylum Onychophora; class Udeonychophora; order Euonychophora; family Peripatidae; genus Epiperipatus; species Epiperipatus broadwayi. The sequence continues at coordinate 516,187 of JAQFVV010012470.1, forward strand.
CAGCAGAATTGGATTATATTTTGACTAACAGGAAATACATATTTCAAGATTGTAATGTTCTTAATAAATTTAACACAGGAAGTGATCATCGATTAGTAAGGGGTAAGATACATGTTAATGTAAAACTAGAGAGACAAAAATTATTAAGAAAAACTATATTTACAGTTGATATTCCTAATCTTCAGAAACATTCTAATGAATTTAAATTAGAACTTACAAATCGGTTTCAAGTATTAGTAGATTTTGAACATGATTCAGATTTGAATGAAATTAATATGAAAATAACTGATACACTTTTAAAAACTGCAACAAAGATAGCTGGTAGAAAAAAGCAGCAATTGACTAATAAAATTTCTACTGAGACTAGAGAACTTATGAAGAAAAGAAGGAATATGAAGATATGCAAGAAGGATGCATTAAAAAGAATTGAATATCTCGAATTTTGTAAAATGGTGCGGAAAAGAGTTGAAAATGATATAAGAAAGTATAACTGTGAACTAGCAAGAAAAGCTGTAGAAGAAAATAAAAGTCTTAAGAATGTAAAACAACATTTTGGTATTGGTAGGAAATTTATATCTACAATAAGGAAAAAAGATGGAATTATTACTAAAAAGAGGGATGACATTATGAAATTGGTAGAAGATTTTTATCAAGAATTATATAGTAATAAAGAACAAGTACCTCCTATATCTATTACATCTTCCGAATTGCCCAGAATTTTAAATGAAGAAATGAGAAATGCAATTAAATGTATGAAAAAAGGAAAGGCTCCAGGTAATGATGGAATTATAATTGATATATTAAAAGAAGCAGGTGAAGAAACAGAAAAAATATTAGCAAAGTTATATACCAAATGTCTAAATGATAAAGATGTACCGGATGATTGGAAGAATGCAGTAATAATATTTAAAAAAGGTGATAAAGAAGATATTAGAAATTACAGACCTATCAGCCTTTTATCAGTTTTATATAAAATTTTTTACCAAGATAATTACAACTCGTCTACAGAGAACCTTGGATTTTCACCAACCAAGAGAACAAGCTGGATTTAAAAGTGGTTTTAGTACAATAGATCATATTCAAGTATTGAGAGAAGTTATAGAAAGGACAAATGAATATGAGTTGTCATTATGTTTTGGATTTGTAGATTATGAAAAGGCATTTGATTCTATAAACATTTCTTCAGTGATTAAAGCATTGGATCATCAAGGTATAGATCCAGAATATTGTCATATTTTAAAGAATATTTATAAAAATGCAATAGCAACAATTAGATTACATAATGATACTGGGAAAGTCAACATTGAGAAAGGTGTAAGACAAGGTGACTCTATATCTCCAAAACTTTTTACAGCAGTGCTTCAAGAAGTATTTTGTGGATTAAAATGGGAAACTAAAGGAGTGAAAGTAAATGGAGATTATTTAAGTCATTTAGATTTCGCAGATGATGTAGTTGTTTTTGCAAATAATGCTTCCGAGCTGCAGGAAATGTTGCAGGAGTTATCAGATGAAAGTAGGAAAGTAGGACTAAAGATAAATGTTAAAAAGACTAAAGTAATGTTTAATCGATTTGCTCAAAATATGAAAATAAAGATTGATTATGATGAATTAGAAGAAGTTAAGAGTTACAAATACCTTGGTCAGATTATTAATACAGATGGAAACATAATAGAGGAAATTAATCATAGAATTAAACTTGGTTGGAGTGCTTTTGGTAGAAATAACTTGATATTAAAAGGAAATATGCCTATGTGTTTGAAAAGAAAGGTTTTTAACAAATGTGTTTTACCAGTTCTTACTTATGGATCTGAGACTTGGACACTTAATAGAAGATCAATACAGAGACTTCAGACCACTCAAAGAAGTATGGAGAGATGTATGTTGGGAGTAACAAGAAGAGATCGAAAACGCAATGTATGGGTAAGAGAACAAACAGGTGTTACTGACCTCATTGAAAAAATTAAAAGATTGAAGTGGAGTTGGGCTGGACATATTGCTAGAAGAGATGATAATAGATGGACAATTGAAATTTTAAACTGGATTCCAAGAGATTGTAAAAGACCCAGAAGGAGACCACATGTAAGATGGATGGATGAAATAAGAAAATGTGTAGGGGTGATGTGGAGAAGAGAAGCTAAAGATCGGAGAAGATGGATTAAACTTGGAGAGACCTTCATCCTGCAGTGGATTGATAATGGTTGATAATGATGATGATGAACAACAGTTTGAAATTCTTGATTGTTATCTATATTGGAATTGTCTAAGTGTTGACTGGGTTCTAATGGTTATATATATTGTAACGGTCCTGTCATTTGTCAAATGTGATCATCAAAGTTAATTTAGCACAAATTATTAAAATCACACATATATATGAAAAGTTGGTGCTTAATAATTAAAAAAATCTTTGCAATTTCACACTCAACTCCAAGTAACAGAAACAAAACAAGATAAGAGTCAAATATAGTTTAATTCAATCATAAATCATATTAATGATCAGACACAGCCAATAATAATAAAAATTTTACAAACTATGTTATCTTCCCAGATCATTAATCACTCCTGAATGAGTAAAGGGAAATTATATCTTTTATGGATTGCAAATTTTTATTAGGTTAAAAATCACAGCGCCATCCCAAAGCTGAGAAATCCATAGAAGGATACATCACACCATCAGTCTTATTAAAAACACTATCATGATTAATTCAGTAAAATATGAATTCTCTTATCTTCCTAGTAACTATAAAGTTTAATTTATTATTTAAATGATAAGAACTTATGAGATGAGGAACAGAAGGCTGGATTAACAAATCAAATATTTATTATACAATAAGACATATAAAATATTTAAAACATTATTATATTAAATTATAAAATAATAATTATTTAAACATTTCTATCCTTTAAGTGATCACCCTTTAACACTAAAGTTTTATCAATATCTTCAGTTTTAATTCCTTTTATGTTAAGCTTAACATTTTTTTCCTTTGTTTGTTTGCTTTTCATTATTCAGTCTATTCCAGTATTTGAGATGCTGAAAATCCATCCTTAAGAATGTAGAAACATTTTTTAAAAAAAATTCTTTAGCTGCTCCACATTTTAATTTATTTAGATCATATTTCCTTAAATCATATTTCTTCACCTTTCCAAAAACAAATATTCTGTAAGAGAAGACTTTCAGTTAATATCACTTTGCAAATATAAATTTTTACATTAGGTTTAGCAGAACTCAGAAATGGCAGATCAGGTTTGATTACATATCAGGCTGAATATAGATAATTAATCCAGGCTATATTGATATGCGCGGGAATTAGCCGCCATGAACCATAATATCCATTTTATAATATTTATCTTTGTTCATAACTTGGCAGCTAATAAAAATAAATTTAAAGTTTTTACAAGCTGCTAATGATGATTGTAAAACAAAAGACAGACTAGAGATGCTGACAAGAATGCTAGCTTTCAATAAAATTTTAAGATATCACATTTTATTTAAACCAACATTGATTAAAAATAAATAAATCGTATTCTATTATTTTTTAAACTTTTTTTTTAAAGTTAGGTTTATTATTTATAGCAAACAAAAAAATACTCATATAAGACATAAAGTTTTTATAAATTGATATTTCGCAAAATAAAATTTAAATCTCTTTTTGTTTTAAAATAAAATAAAAAATAAAATTTAAATGATTTAAACTTTGAATGACTGACCTTTGAACCCTGAACTTTAATCTTAGAGATGACATAAGCAACTTTAAATTTGTAAACAAAAAGAATTCTTTTTCCTCTCTTTTTTTAAAAAACTATCATTTCTATTAAAATTGTTACCTAAAGACAATAAGCACTTAACTACTCTTGTAATCAATTATGTATCTTGCAGTTAAAAATAAAATAAGTCAATTCAGACCTTTGACACTGAATGATTTTATTTCTACACTAAACTTTAATATTATTAAATTCATGCATATAAACGTAATAATGAGCGAGAAATTAAGTAAGTGAGATAGCAAATTTAAAATCATCTTCAATAATAAAATAAACTGAATAAATCTAGTACCAAATTTAAAATCACTTTTCCATATGAAAATAAACTGCCTAAATCTAATTTAAACTGGATGACCTAAAGATCAAAATAATAGAAGTACTAAGTTTAAAATCACATCCAATACTAAAGTAAAGTGACTAAGTGTTAACGGAACCCAATTTTAATTTTCTTAAGGCTGTTGCCCTACATTGTGAGCTTACTTATGCAATATACATTGGTTTAAAAAGGTTTTTTTTTTTTTTGTGAATGTCAGGAAAATTTTACTGAATATCCAATTTTAACTTACAATTTATAATTATAAAAAAAAAAATTTATAATTATCATGTCACTGTGAATTCCTTTGTACCAGCTACCAGTTACTCTATAGTGAGCCTAGGATATCTTTCAACTGATACTATACTATCAACTTACATGGGTTTTGAGCATGAGCACACACCTACAGTTCAGACAGACTCCTTCACTGAAAAGACTTAATAATACAAATATCTTCAACCACAATTAGCACATATACTAAAACGTACATCCTATATCTCTAACTTATCAAACCACCTATTCATCATCACTAGTTAAGTTATCTTGGACAAGTTTCAAAAAGTGGGATTGTATGTTTCCTTTTCTATTCCTTCATTAGCCAGCTCAAAAGCATTATTGTTATATTGGTGAATAATAGTGAATGAGCTATCAAAAATTTCTTGAAACTTTTTTTTATATACATTTGACTTGTGAGATTAAATTGATTTATAACTTTATCACCTAATTGAAAAGTTTGGCTAGAGATCTTCTGCTTATTTATTCTTAGATCCCCTATTTTTATTATTCTACAAAACTGTATGTATCATATAACCAGCATAGAATACCTGTCTGGACGATAAATTTATAGAACGGGCATTTTCAAACATACAGAATAATAATAAAACAATAAATAAAGAGATCATCTTCTGTAAATGATTTTTTTTCTGGGAATATCATCAACATTAAACACTCTCAATCCACTGCAGGATGAAGGTCTCTCCAAGTTCAATCCATCTTCTCTGATCTTTAGCTGCTCTTCTCCACATCACCCCTGCACACTTTCTTATTTCATCCATCCATCTCACATGTGGTCTGTTTCTGGGACTTTTACAATCAATTGGAATCCAGTTAAAATTTTTATTGTTTCATCTATTATCATCTCTTCTAGCAATATATCCAGCCACTTCAGTCTTTTATTTTTTTCAATGAGATCTGTAACACCTGTTTGGTCTCTTACCCATATATTGCGTTTTCGATCTCTTCTTGTTACTCCTGACACGCATCTTTCCATACTTCTTTGAATGATCTGAAGTCTCTGTATTGCTCTTCTATTCAGATCCATAAGTAAGAACTGGTAAAACGCATTTATTAAAAACCTTCCTTTTCAAACACATAGGCATATTTCATTTTAGTATCAAGTTACTTTTACCAAAAGCATATAAAGCCATATAAGTCAATAACTTCACCTCTACAACAAACATGATTTTTAATTTCATAAGGCATCACACAAATTATAGGCATAATGTATAATTAAAATTTTAAAAGTATCTTAACTATAAATATTTCTTTTGTCTCATATTTTTCTAACAATTATAATCTTTATATCACAAATTATTATATCTCATCATGTTTGCTTTTAACAATTATAATAAAGATTGAACTTTTTTTAAAAAAAGAAATGTTTCTGTAAAATTATATTTTATTCAGCATTCATACATAATCTCATTAATTCATTAATCAGATTCAGGGTCTTTGATAGAGATTCATTATTCTTTATGAGTAATAGCAGAATTCCTTGGCTGTCAATGTTTTTTGTTTTCTTTCTTTTTCCATTCCATGAATTTCTTCTACTCCTGTATTCCATTAAATTCACATATTGTTTGCATTTTTTCCTATAAGTCTCTTTCAGTTGGGATTTAAGGCTATGGTCTTTTTCATCATACATATGTCTACTATTATTGAATGTGTTCACTAACTCAGCAACCTGTTCAACAATTTTTCTTTCTGCACCAACATCTGCTCTATATTATTAAAAAAGCTGTGCCTTACTATCCTAATAATTTGATTCTCTGACAGTGAAGTAGTTGTAAAGCTCTAAGTTTGCCACTTGTCTACGAAAAAAATGAAGTGGGTTCACCAGGTTGCCATCTTTCTTGTGATACTTGGTGCTTAATGTTTTCTTGATACTCCTCACTCCAGTAACTTGATAACGATGCTATCTTATAATCATTGAAATTTTGAGGCTTTTCAAATAGATAATACCACCAAGCTTGAGAGTCTTCTTGTAAATGGCTACATGCAATCACAATTTTAGCCTCTTCACTCAACTGATTCATACAGAAACATCTCTCCAAACTATTTAGATACTTTATAGGAACTTCACCTGCATGCCCTGATAAAAATTCTAACTGATTAACAACCACAGATGTATTAACAAATATATGAAGTCTAAAACAACTCTTTCCTACTCAGTATTATTCAGATGACTTACGTTTTTATTTATCTTATTATCCCCCTCTTTCATGAAAGATTCTACTATCTTTATCAGTTTTTCATATTCTCTACTACACTTTATCTCTATCTTTTCAAATTTTTCAACAATAGTAGATAAACCTGTTCTGATGTTCTATGGTTTACTGTTTTTACTACCTCATGTAGCAATTTTATTTTGCTTTCTTGCTCAACTTTATTTTTCTGTATTTCCTGGCATGTCTCTTCAACTTTATTCTCAATCTGGGTTAAATCTTCCTGTAACTCTTTTATAATTTCTTCCCTCATTTGTTCATATTCTTTTTTATTTTGAGAATCTAGATTTTCAAATATTTCATTTTGTTTTTCAAATTTTATAGCTGTCTTTTTGTTTTGACTTTCTATTTTTTCTAATCACTGTTTTCCATAAATTCCTTTATCTTCTGTGCAATCAATGACATTATAAATTTCAGTCTTCTTGAAATATTTTATGACTTCTTTCTTGATACTGTTCCATGATTTTTTTCATATACCTGACTAATATCAGCCTTTTACATTTTTCCCGTTGGTGTTAATTTTTCAGTCTAAAATTTTAAAAAAGTGTGTTTTGTGCATGGAAATATGTATATAACTAAGAGCACTTAAATTTTTTACACATTTATTATTTTATTTGTGTGAAATATACATCGCATATATCTTACTCATTACAAATATAGACACTAAGCGATTATTTATTAATTACAATTATTATTAAGACAAATTTACTTATATAAATTCAGCAGTTCTATTAATATTGTCTATTTATTATTATAGGTGTTATTTATTGTTTGCATTTATTCTGTATATATTTTTCAGAGTTCTGTGCAACGATCTTAGTAAAAATCGAATATAGAGATAATAGAGTGTTGATAGATCTATAGTTTTTAATAGTCACTTCTTTCTTAAATATTAATACCATTATTCCATCTTTCCAATATTTTTATCATTAATAGACATTTTCCAACAATTTCTCTACTTCTTCGTATATGTTTTTAAGTATTTATAATGTTTCTAACATTTAAATGAAACTATTTTATTTTTCATAAATTTAATTGCATGTCTCATTTCTTCTTTCAAATAGTCAACATTTCAAAAAATATTATAACTCTAGAGATTATTTATTTTTTATTACTAGACAACTCCTTATAGAACTCTTCCATGAACTTTTGTAATGCCATCTCTCTCTTTAGTATTATTATTATTTGTAAACTCTATATTTGTGTTAACATAAATACACACGTATAAATTAAATATAAACTATAATATATATAATCACCATCTCAAACGAATGACAAATTTTATCAATTTACTTAAGCGCTTTCAAAGGTCTATGCCTTTATTTTCAAGAAGTAGCTGGAATAAATTAATTTTACTTCTGGTATTAATATGCTGTTTGATACTTTTTAAGTATTTGACTTCTTTTATAGCTCTCCTCATCATCTCATCCTTATACCTTATTAAGTTTTTTAAATACTATTATACAGAATTCTAAGTATTTAATTATTTTAAATGGATCACTTTATAATATTTTTATATATTTTTTTTTATTTTCATACATTATCTTGTTTCAATTGAAATTTATTATAAATTGCAGATTATTTATTTTTACTACCTGTATTCATAAAACAGACCTAGATTCCCAATTTATGTTTTGTGGAGTACTAGGATTTCATCAATAAAATTTAGTCATTCCCAATAAAATCAGTTTTTAAGTTCTAATTAGTAGTTTTAAATATGTGTAAAAAATTAATTAAATAAGGTTTCAAAAATTATTTATATAATATATATTAATATTATATATATAAAATTATATAATGTATTATTTATTCTGTATATTGTTTTATGTTATGTAGTAAATTCTTTTAAGTTATATTGTATCGCTATATGAAGGTGTATTCTATTTTATTGCTGTTATATTTTGTTATTGTTGTTATTTCACTTCCATTATAAAACACTGAATTATGTTCTATGTGCAGTAATTTGTTAATGTTAAAAAAGATAATTAACACTTGAAAGGGGCACAAAATATGTGCCAAAAAGTTTTTTATGTATAATTATTATTAATATATATATTTATATAACTGTTATATGTGATTTTTATTATTATAATTTATATGAAAAGGGAGCATAATGGATTTTCATTAATTTTCATTTTTATAGTAAATAAAATTCACTGAGACTAATAATGGATGGATGAATTGAAAAACTGTGTTTAATTACAACACCACTAGATGAGCCATGCATCTTTATAAAATCATTGATAGTTATGAAGTAGAAGTGGTTGTATCAGTCATATATCAGTCATGTTTAGCAAAGCAATGATTTTGTGAAGTCTTATGCACTTTGCATATGAAAATAAAGTGGGCACCCTATAAATTTTTAATATTTTAGTTGTGAATAAAATATCTTACATTGTTGATGGAGATAAGTTAAAAAAAGTGTAGTAGGCAGTTTATGTCTTTAGTGACAAGGAGACTACCAAAATGGATACTGACAAAAATAGAGATCAATGATCTAACATCACCCAAATAACAGACAAATCACAGAAAAGAGTAGTATTGTTCACTAATACCAACACAACCCCAAATCATTAAAAAATATAAATACAATTTGAGTTATTAATTGTTATCATCCACAACTGCAGAAATTGACAAGGCATTTGATAGTATGGCAAGTGAAAAGTTAACTGGTTCTCTTTCTCTCTCTTTTTAGATACCTGCAACATCACCTCTAAATTAATGAATATGTTAAATAATGGCATAGTTTAGATGATTTTAAGGATTCTTGATCACAAGTTATGGTATGATGTTGGTATCTTCAGAGATCATTTTTAATGCTCTCTCTGCCATCACAAAAATTTGCAGACCACTTAATCATTTCAAGCATTTCAAAAATAGTTATACCCAATTTAACATAAAATTTAATGTTAACACACTATCACATTTCATGCAGTAAAGCATAATCTGTGCATACAAGTGCTTTAAAATTTTTGCGGTAAATAGTCAAGCTGTGTTGCTACATAACCCATTCATTTATTCAAAAATGGCACTGCAGACAGTCTGAAGGGAAACCAGTCATCTTTTCACTGGGATATACTGCGTAATATCATGCTTATCAAATAATTTGATAGCACCAACTAAATTGTGGAGTTATTTTGAAATGAGCCATTCACAATATAAAAATTAATATGTTAAATTTTTGGAAAAAAAACCTCAAGCTTCTTGAAAAAGCTGAACATTTTATATTGAAAATGTAGTGAAGGAGCTGAATGGCTTAATCCAAAGAAAGATATCCTATGGCACTCATAGATTTCCATTTCTGAAAGTCACATAAGATCATGCATTAAAGATGCTGTATGTTTAGATGAGAAATCCCAACAGGAGAGTTGATTAAAAAAATTTTCCCAAATAATATAGTTTCATGCAAAACTCATGATATGGCTGAGAATATTGAGCAGAAACTTTTTTAAGACCTATTATGTAATGAGTACTCTTTACATTTTGCACGTAACAATGGAAGCTGCAAACTCATCAATTTTATCCATTATTAATACCTTAATTCTATTGAAAAAGACATGTTTTTTCTGTGAAAATTTATGAACTGTTATATTAGGAAAAATGATATTTAAATATAATGACAATTTCATGAAACCTCATGGAGGAAGTTTTGGAAAATGTGTTGAAGGATACAGCAATGAGTCAATGTCATTATTTATGAATTAATAATAATATTTTAATTTGTGAAGCGCAGATAGTCGAAAATTGAAATAAATTGAGATACTGCCGAATCTCACTGCACTCATTACAACACCTAACCGACAGCCAATCAGATGTCATGATAGCTGTCTAAATGACAATCAAATATTATTTACATACTTTACTGCTTGTTATGTATTCTAAAAACTACTACATAGTAATTCATAGGATTTTATGTTGTATGTTTATGATTTAGACTTAGTGAGTTATTTGTGAAGATATTTAAAGCTTCAAGCTTCCATACCTAAATACTTATGACTGGTTTAGATATATAGAAAGAAAAGTTGAGAGAAGGGTAGCCACCCTTTTCTCGTAAAATCTTTGTCGTGTGTTTGGGTTTGATTGTCGTTTAAATGGCTATCATGACATCTGATTGGCTGTTGGTTAGGTATTGCAATGAGTGCAGTATTTATTTGAATTAATAATGTTATTAGAATATGTAGGAATTGTCACTATATTATTCATAAACATGTATTGGTTGGTCAAAATATCCCTTCATTTTTAAAATGTATTTTAAATGAAACAATGAAAATCATCAACGTTATCACATTAAAAACAAAATGATTAAAAATTATATGTGCACAAGTAGATAAACAGTCAACATATCTTTTTTTGATACATATTGAATTAGATGTCAAACAAACTGTTCAAATAATGAGATGGGTTTACCATATTCCTACTCATTGACAAATTGATATTAGCAAACCTCTATATAAATGTTTTGCAGTTGAGTTCTTTTGCTTATCTGATGGATCTAGAAAATATTTTTTCCAAGAAAAAAAACTATTTTCAATACAAAAAATAAATTCCACTCATTATTACAAAAGTTACAAAACTTGATTATGGCTCTTGAAAAAAATAATAAGGATTCATTTACAACTTTGAATCATTTTATAAAAATGGATAGTTAAAATTGATGAGGAAATTTGGAAAGAAACTATTTTTTACCTAAAAGCAACAAATACCACATGGAATATTTTCCTTTACTAAAAGATGGCAGTAACTATTAGGTTTTTAATCCTTTTGATATTAAAGAGAATCCAGAGGAATTTTTTACTTCAGAATATGAACATCTTATTAATCTGAATAGCCAAATTAAAAGTTAATTTACTAAAGTTTTCAATAAACAAATTGAAAGAATATTAAAATTTATTCAAAAAGCAATTTGTTGCTTATTACAAACTAGTTTTTGCTGTGCATGTACACTTAAAATAGGAAATGTTAAAGAAGGCAATTAAACCAAATAAATAGAAATGGCATGATCATTATTTCCCATGCTCGCTCATAACTGTTGTTAAAATAGGTAAAACTCTCTCCATACAGCACTGCCACTCAAAGCAAGACAGAATAATCAATGGATGAGTAGGCACCAGATAGGGATTTTATGCACAAGCCTTCTGGAATCCATTGATTACTCTGTCTTGCTTTGAGTGGCACTACTGTATGGAGAGAGTTTTGCCTATTTTAAATAGAAATAGATTGGGTAGACAATTATAAACGACCAATAAGAATATAGACAGAAACTGACCAGTAATAGAAAAATAGATATTTTCTCTGAGGGTAGTATGGTGCTTATAAATACCTGTGAGCAAATTAGCATCTTCATTTTTGCATCAACATGCACCCAGAAGATGTGTGGACTTTAACCCCACTGTAATTACCCAGAAAAACCCTTACTGAAGATGAAGAAGAGGAAATCAGGTAACAAAGAGGCCATCCCAATCTACATTATTATTTTTTTATTCCATATGACTATAATTCTAACTATTATTATTACTATTATGATTATACTTATTTGTCATCTATAATATAATTACTATTATAGATAACTTAAATTGCTATATGCATATAATTATTCTATCAATTCTAATTGTACAAATTAAAACTGAATGTTATTAAACTAGAAGTAACTAAATGTGCTGGTGTGCCTCATCATTTATTGTGCTAGATTAGTTAGTCAATACATAGTAGTTTTAAAATAGTTTTATTGATTAATGATTTGTGTCAGGTTATACATCACATTATTAAATTGTAAAAGATAATCATTTAAATTTGATAATTTTTAAACACTTTATTCAACATAGAAAATCTAATTACTTATCTTTGTTAAATATTGTAACCAATTTTTAGATATCAATGACAATGCAATGTGGCACTAAAATATTTCAGGGTTATTTAGTAGTTATCCAATCTAAAATGGTTCATGGGCTTAATTTCAAAATATGTGATATCAGTTTGGCAACTTTACAGTAATGTAGCACTATATATTTTTTCAAAAGATACTTTATTCACTAAAAGCATTTACATTTAATTAAAATAATAAATAATGATGGGAATAATCTTTCAGTCATGTGCTGTATATGTGCAATTCGTTTGTCAACTTATATGTCATGCATACAATAGGTTTAAGTCCTGAGTTAAGCACAATAAGCAAGGGCTGGCTTATAAATGAATAAGCTCTAAGCTAGAGGTCACCAAAGTGGTCTATATAGACCCCCCAGGGGTCTATTTAACAAAAGTAGGGGTCGATATGAGCCAGAGGGTCAAAGGAAAAACAATTTTTAATATGCAAATCACACATAATTTTCATAAAACTATTGTTACACAATGTAAAATTACTTTAATAAATGTTTAAAATCATAAAATAAATGTACAAACACAGTACCTAATAGATAGTTTTATTTTAATTAACTGAAAATTACTTTTTTGGGGGTCGATGGAGATGTTAAAAAATTATATAGGGGTCTATAATCAAAAAAGTTTGACGACCCCTGCTCTAAGCATAAGTGATTCACTTGTGTTTTTCAAACTCTTGCTTACAGATGAGTGAGTGTAGATTTAAAAATATTCATGAACAGCATATGAATGAAGGATTTTCTCTTCATAATTTATTATTTAGTTAAAATTGAAAAAAAAAAAACATGACTGGATTGAAATTTTAATTTCTCTTGTTGTTTTAACTAAAACTTGTTTTTTTTTTTTTTAAAGGTTGCCTTTATAAACAAAAAAACAACAACTTGTAAACCATTTGTAATGCTTATGAATTTCATTTAAAAAATAGAAATATGATGAAATTGTTTACATTTCTTAGTTTGTAAATTTTAATATGAATAGTTACAAAAAATCTATTGTTAAATGTCGAATAATTAAAAAGGGAAAAATAATATATATAAAAAATATTTTATAAAAAACACTTTTATTTAATTTGAGGAGTAATACACTAAAAATCAAAAAATAATTTTTCTCTTGGATCACAAATTAGGTTGATATATTTAACTTGAAACAAAAGCAGGGGCACCCATAAATTAATTAATTCTTTCACCCAAGAGGAACAAATCTTTTGGTTTTATGTAGATTAACTCCTCAAATTAAATAAAAGCATTTTTTATTTATTTATCAAAGTTATATATATATTATTCTTTCTTAAAAGAGACATTATAAATAAATACATAATTCAAGATAAATAGTTTGAATTAATGATATTGAATTTGCTTTTCCAATAATAATCTTGTTTTTATTTTTCAAGGAACTTCAATAAATTATTTTTGATTTTATGATTTATTGGTTCATTTATAATCAGTAAAAATTATCAGGATACCAAAATTTTTTAATAAAATGAGTTTTATAATTGAAATAAATTGAAACTACTGTGGTAAAGTATGTTATAATTCTATTCATCTCATTCAAATTAAAGCTGCATCCGAAGTCTGACATTTTACAATAATTTTTAGATCCTGGATTAAATTCAGTGGAATATATTTGAAAATTAATGATATCAATGACTGATATTGACTCTCTTAACAGTTTTTAATTCAGGCAAAACTCTCTCTATATATTGCCACTCAGTGCAAGACAGAGTAATCAATGTATGCTAAAAGGCCTTTGCATAAAATCCCCTTCTAGTACTTACTCATCCAGAAACTAGTCTGGGGATATTGAATAAGTAGGAACTAGATGCAAATTTTATGCACAAGCCTTCTGGCATCCATTGATTATTCTGGCTTGCACTGAGTGGCAATACATATAGAGAATTTTGCCTGTTTTAATAACAGTTAAGAGCAAGCATAAGAAATGCTGATTATTGCAATGTTTATTGGCTTAAAACCAATCCTGTCTAATAGGATAATGGTGGCTATGGTTATTAAAGAATCAAAGTCATAAAAATGTATAGGTACTGAACTGAGTTCATACCTATATGACTATATAAGCTAATGAGCTTGGATTGAAAATATTATAGTGTTTTCAATTTAAGACTCATAGTTTTGTAGTTAAGTAGAGATAAAATGTGGCTGCTGGAGGATTGCATTAGATCCTAAGATCTAGGTGCAGTACTTATCACTGATGAAGTCCACAAGCCAGAAACTAGTCTGGGGATATTGGATGAGTAGGCACTAGATGGGGATTTTATGTACAAGCCTTCTCGCATCCATTGATTACTCTGGCTTTCACTGAGTGGCAATACGTATAGAGTTTTGCCTGTTTTAATAACAGTTATAAGCAAGCATAAGAAATGGTGATCATGTGTCAGTTTTTAGTTCTCTAATTTTTCATTAAAACGTGCTCTACATATCAATAATCACTTTCTGTGTAAAATCTATTAGGCATATTATAGACTTGGAAATATATCATTTATGAGTCAAATTTTAATTCAATTCTGCTTTATTTTCATTTGCATGCTTCAGTACATTATGATTCTTTATTTTTCTGTTCCCCCTCTCTCTCATTGTTTAGTTTTACATTAAAACAGCTTTATAGCTCATTAATGGGATAACCAATTTCCATGCTGTATCTATTAAGCACATTACATACTTGAAATATATCATTTCTGCTCATCAAATTTTAATTTGATTTGTTGCATCCTCTTTTGTATAGCTTGACCTACATAATCTAAGTCCTTTTTTTAATTCAACTTTTACAAGTTTATGACCTCTTTGAATTCTATATTTACATCCAAATTTATATCATGCCCTCACAATTATTTTTCATTTCTGATATAAATTTTATAATATTAATTGATCTGATCAAAAGCATTCTGTACATCTATATAAAAAATTCATTACTTTTTCATTGCAATGAAAATTTGTTGGAATTATCCATATTTAGTTATCTCTTATTAAGTGGAATAACTAAATATTCCTCTCTATCTGATACAGCATGATTTTTCACAATGTTATTTTTTCATCTTTTATTCATAATAAATTCTACATAGCTTGTATACTTCCAATAAAATACATGCCCACTTTTCAAATCATTTGTTTGTTCATTTTTTTCCCTCTAAATTAACAAAATCCAATAATAACCCGTTAAATATTACACATTTTTTTAAAAACATTTTTGCAAACTTCTATAATTTAAAAATGATCTAGTTTTTAGGCAAGCAAATAAAAGATCGTCATCAAGAGGAAACTTAAGTCCAAAACCCAGTAATACTTAGCATTTCCTGTTTGGATCACCAACCCCATTGCCTTAAATTGATGACTTCCAGGATTAAAAGATCGTCATCAAGAGGAAACTTAAGTCCAAAACCCAGTAATACTTAGCATTTCCTGTTTGGATCACCAACCCCATTGCCTTAAATTGATGACTTCCAGAATATGAGGACCACAACTTATTTTTGACTGCCAAAATTTAATTTTTAAAAATAATTGCACATGCACATATATTTTGTCTAAATCAAATCTTATAGATCTGTCAATTAAAAACAATCAAGTTTTTCAGAAAGAAGATATTGAATATTGTTTGTCAGAAATTCAGAGATAAAACCATGATGGATCGTGAGTGTTGGCGATTAGCCATCTATGTCCCTCTATCAAATAAGTAATCATAACCAGCTGCAACGAACCCTACTTACTGTCAGTAAGGCCTCAGGGAGGAATCAAAAATTAATGTCACACTTTTTTTTTTGTAACTGATATCTGATATATATGTAAAATCCCCCCCCCCCCGAAGGTATATTGAGGCTACCAGATATATATAAGGTCTTGTCATCAAGCTGCTTAAGTGGGTGTGTGTGTGTTAAAAGTAAAATTGTTCTGAAATATATTGTGACAATATTTCAGTTTTCCACTTTCTAAATGTGACCAGTATGTCTGCTCTTTTTTTTCCCTGTTTAACGATTAAGTGAATTTTAACCTCTTTTTTTGGTTCAGCAAATTTACAATTGAAATATGAAGTGCGAATTTTGCCTAAACGCCGTCTCCAGTCGGTGAAAAATAAGAAATCTGCTCTACAAGGAAGTAATGCTAATTTATCAAGGTTTACTACACAATTCATCAGCAGTCGCTGGGAAACTGACTATTCAATATTTATGTAAATGTCAGCGTAAGGAAGACTGAGAAAAGGATTTCTAAAAATAATAAACTGCTCTAAAAACTTAAATAGATTTGCATTTATTTTCAAGGCTATTCTGTTGCAAAAACAGGGACCCTGACCGGTCTTCCAAAAACAAATAAAAAAATTTATATTCTTTTTTTTTTAAAATAAAATTAAAATGCGGTAAACAATTTTTGCAATCAAATAATTATAATAAAAAAAAAGATGAAATCATTTTTTTAATAATTAGTCACTGCAGGGCAAAGACTTCACCAGCAGGCAATGCTTACCAGGATTGCCATTTGCTAGGTGGTGATCGTAGGAGTGGATTTCCAACCGGATTTTATCCTAAAGCTAAGGGTAGCTAGATACCCATTTACTGATCAATGTTAGATATTTCGCTGGATTGGCTAAGGGTCAATAATTTGAGAAAAATCCTGAGCACCCTGAAAAGAACTTTATTTGGCCCGGATTTGAATTCAGATCATAGACATTGCAAGCAGACGTGCCATTTGCGTATTATAAGGACCTAAGTAAACATTAAAACAAATAAAACATTGCAACACAAATACTTTTCCAGTATCCATTCAAATAGAAGCAATGAAAGAGAAGTCTATTCACCAGGCTAATCAACTGCCATCTGTTCATGAATTTAAGGGGTTATCTATTTTAAACTCAATTTAAGACTAGTTAGATGCGCGTGCTCTTTACGTTAAAATTATAAAATGAGCAAAATAATTGTACTTAATCAATCTGGTTTTTAAAAATTATTTTATTTGGAATTGAATCAAAAGCATTAGCATTTGAATTCCATCCTACTAACAACCAGTTATTGGATAGCTGCCAGAGAATCTATGGATGTTTATATGAAGTTTAAGTTTAGAAATCAACCAATTGAAGAAGTTTTCCACTATATCACATGGAAGTGCTTAGACGTTTAATAACTTTTCATATTGCTATATAAAGTTGTTTAACTTTTTATTAGTATTTGTATTATTTACAGAGTTTGTCTTTTCATTAAATACAAATAACTTAATGGATTTTTTTAAATAGCTTATTAAATTATTGATAACATAAATAAAATATTTGATTTCAAGTATAAAATTTATAAACTGGTCATCAACACTATCATTAGCAACTACACTTAAGACACAATTGCTATTCTAATTTTTTTTTTTTAAGTGTCATAGCATCGGCCGGGACGCGAACCTGCAACCCGGGCAACTGCCTGCAAGTGCAAGGCACTCGCGCTGACCTCTCGAGTTAAAAAAATAAAAGATGGATAAAAAATAAAAAGTTAAAGAAAATCTTAGCAATGATTGTAGAAACTAATATTTCAAGACTAGTTTTCTTCCCTCTATCCTAAAGTCATCTATTGCAAGTCTGAATGATCATTGAACACCAGATTTCATTATGCTATAATGTCCACATTTCACAGACTAGTTTCCGGATTTTGCCCTCAACAGTGGTAAAGCTTGAATTAATGCACCTGTGCATCTAGCATACAGATTACTATTTTACATTATTCAAGCTAATACTCTGGCATTAAAATAAATACACTCAACTCTCTTGCCTAATCATAGGTTATGTATTTCTATTAAAAGATATGAATCCTACAAATGGCATAAAACATTATATGATCACCATTTTTTACGTTTATACATACTAGGGTTATATTTATATAAGCAGGTAAAAGGTGGCTTCTGGTACAATGCACTCAGATCCAAGAATCCTCATTGATGAAAGCCATGAGTTAAAAACTAGTCTGGGGATATTAGAACAGCAGGCACTAAATATGGATTGTATGCACAAATCTTCTTGCATCCACAGATTATTAAAGTTTGCATTGGGTTATACTACTATATAAAGAGTATGTAACTGTTTTAAATGGTATAATTGATTTGATGTCAGATCTATATAATAATGCAGATAAATTAACTGGCATTCAAAATTCCTAAGGATTTTTTTTTAATTTTGAGTTTTATTTTGAATAGTATAAAGGAATAAAAAACAGCTGCGAAATGGATAACTATATTAGTTCCAATTTTGACTTTAAAGTTCTCATTGACAAAAATATATAGCCATGTATTGGTCTGCAGATGTGAATATTATAATACTATATTATCTGGTGTCCATTGATTAAGCTTTCAGTTGGTAAGGCAATAGAGTAGGATGAGGAAAACTGCTTTTGAAAGTTCATGAGTAAGATGAGAGAGCCATATGATATTGCTGTTGATACAAAGCACACTGTGAGATCTGAATATGTTTATGTCCACATATTCACTTCTCATCCTGTATTGCAGTAAGCTTTTAATTCAAAAAGTCTACAACATATTGTGTATTTGTAATTCTTCATTGCATTCTAATCTCAGCCTTATTCTAACAATTAAAAACAATGTAATACAGAGAGTGTACCAATAGCTCAAACAAACTCTTAATTGATAAGTGTAGTAAGAGAAAATATTTAAAATCTCTATCTGAAATACTCTTATCCCCAGACCAATTGGCTCAGCGAAGAGGTAGAATATTCAGACACTAGATCTAAAATATTAATTCAAAATCCAGTAATTATTTTATACATAATATTTAAGAAGAAACTCTGAAGTTTTTGAACATGAAAATGTCTTTTACTCCAGCTATCTAATCTAAATAGCTTTATGGGACTGAACCTAATTCAGATCTCCATATATTAATAGCCTCATCATAGCCAAAGCCATAAAGATAAAAATTATAAATATTGATAAAGCAAGTCATATATAATGAAGTCATATATAACATGACATTGCTTTTATAAGCTTGTATTTATAAAAATGTAATTACAGAGAGCATACCAATAGATCAAACAAGCTCTTAATTGATAAAAAAAAGCTCTTGATTGATGCACGCTTTACATTTTTGTAAATACAAGCATATAAAAGCAATGTCACATTATATATGATTGCTTTATTGATAATGATAACTAAAAACAATCAATATTATATCTCTTTTTATGTAATTTTTTTGCAAAAACATCTCGAGTTTATCATAATTTACTCTTTTGTAAAAAGTTTATTACTATTTACTTGCTTCATATGCCCATTCCAGTGTATATACATAACAATAGATTCAATATTAACACATTCACGAATTGTAGATTGTACTTGCTGTTTCTAATCTTGACATTATATTTCCAAAATACTTCAGAACATCCTTGTATAAAAAATTTCGATGATGCTAGTCATAGAAGATCCTTGTCTTACTTCCATACAATGAAGTTAGAAGAAAAATAACCATATATAAATTAATTTCAGCTGAAGTAGTTATATCACTAACATAAGTACCTTATCTTCTAAGTTGTTAAATATAGAACCCATCTGCTGCATTTAAAATAAGACACATTTTCAAATAATTTGTTTTTCTGACTGATAAAGCACCACAATTGGTTTGAACACTAACTATTACAGGAAATTCTTACAGATTGCCTGGTAAAATTTAGACAGTGATAGATTATCAGACTTTTGGTGTGGCTTAGTCTTTATTTCAGTTCCAGTTCTGGCATTCAAATTTCTTATAAAGTCTTGAATAATGAAGCCATTCAGTTATTATTGATTTGTTCTGAATGATTTGGTGCAGTGATAGATTATAAAATTCTGAAGTATAAGGTCCTCAGATTTATTTCGGTCTGGCACTTCCAGTAGTCAAAAATTCTTACAATTTCTCAAACAACAATGTTCATTTGATTACTTTACAGATTGTATTCAAAACTAAAGAATATTCTAATGAAGGTAATATGACCTTTATCTCAAATACAATGTAACAAATATGCAAAAAACATATGGAGCAAAGCTCTACTGAATAGTTTAACTTAATGTGCTTAGCTGTCAGTCATAGATGTAACAATGATTGTAGTGGGGAGAGGAAGATGTGTATATATTGTTTGTGCTAATTTACATTTAATTTGCATGTTGCATTATGATGGGCAAGTAGGCCTTTTTTTGGAAAGGAGAATGCAGGATTCCTTCTTATTAATGTTCTCTTCGTCTTTAAAGATGTGCTGTGCTTCCTTAATTTTTTGCTTGGTGTTGCTATGGTCAGTGCGAACAATGTTGACAGAGGAGGGAGTAAAGGCATAGCCAGATGTGGAAAAATGTTTGAAAAAAAAAATGGAATGCGAATTGGAATTGTTTTTAACTTTGTTATAAAGATAAGTGTGTTGATCAGTGTGAATAGAGATATTAGCCCAAGAATATTCTGTAAACTAACCTTTGAAGTGACAAAAACAGCAGAATCATTAGCATGTAGCTTATAAATATAATAAGTTCAATATGCGATTTCTTTTACAAAATCTATAAAACGTTTTTTGTCATTCAAAGTGCTAAAATTAACTATCATAAAAAACTAGTTACAAAACATGACTCCCCAAAAAATGATCTGTCAAATTAGATACTGTTCTCAAATGAAAAAGAATCAAAAATTAAGACAGTTGAATCAAGATGAAAAAGGTTAAGCTATGCATTTATATGCAGAAATGTACATAGAACTTTATTTATGATCTGAGGTTGTGAGTAGTTTGCTCTGATGCCAAATCTTTCTGACTGAAGTACTAAAGAAAGAAAAATCTTAATCTGTACAAGAGGATAAAATTGTTATGTTTTGCACACCACTTCATTTTGAAATATCGTTTGACTTCTTGGAAAATTCATATGATGAAGCATTAATTTTTCACATAGTATTTTATCCAGTATTTGCTAATAAAGACTCTACTCAATTTATACATACTTTTCTCTTAAAGTATATTCACACACATATATATATAATTATTTGTGTACTATATAAAAAATGGGGGGAAAAATTTTCATTGTATAATAATAGTATACCTGTTTACCATATATACAACCTGTTTAATTACAATCTGGATAGGAGAAAAAAATCAAATTTCAGATTTCATTTAGGCTCGGAATTTTTTTCTTACATAACCAGTTGTTAACAAATCCAGCCAATAATCTAATACTATTTGATCTTTGGATATCTGGTTACTCTAGCAAGTGAGAAAAACAGTAATCTTTCATGACACAATAAGTTGAAGGTCAGCGCAGCAGCCTTGCAAGCAAGCAGTTGCTTGCAAACAGTTGTCGTGGGTTTGCTTCCTGGCCAATGCTTTGACATATGGGAAAAAAAGTTGAAAACCTAGTGAGTAATGCCTTTTATTTTACTTTTCTCTATGGCTACTGTAGAAGAAGTTTTTCTTCTAAAGTGGAACTATTTAAAGACTTTTGTTCATATATACACATGCACACACACACACCTTATCATGATTTTTTTTTTATAACTATTATTGATCCATTGCAGAATGATATTTTCAAGTTTAATCTAATTTATTTGATCTACAGTCTCTTTTTCCATATCATACCACAAACTTCCTTATTTCATCTATCCATCTCAAATGTGACCTCTTTCTTACACTCTAAGATTTCACTGATCATATATTATCAGTTTTACTAGCAATATGCCCAGCCTAGCTCTACTCATAGTTTCTCAATTCTTTCAATGATATCCATTTGTTCTGTCACACAAGTATTTTACTTTTGATCCAGTCCTGTTACTTTCAAAATACATCTCTTCATAGTCTATTGGATAAACTGAAGAATCTGTATTACTTTCTGTTAAGTAATTTTCTCTCTCTCTCACTCACAGACCCCACACATACATTATAGATTTTGAAGATGTTTTTATGGGAACCTATTTTCCTGATGTGTCTGGGTATATATGCTTGATGCTGAAATTAAAATTAATCTGTTGTTTGGATTAGATCAAACTTGGCCTTAATTGATAAGTAGTGTCTATTCAAGAATGTTATAGAGCTATCTGAAACAAAATCAGGCATCTAGGTAATATCTTGAATAAATTCTATAGCTCAACTAAAAAGCTTTTTTAATTTTTTATTATGTCAATTTTATATAATTTAGTTTAATGAATTTATTCTAGTGTCTTGCATCATTTAATGCAGTGATCGAGTATTGAACTCTTGAGCTTAAGATTCATGGATCATGATTCTTTTCGACCACTTCCAGTGCTCAAACTTGTTACGAATTCCTGAGCAATATTAATTTTATTTTTTAAATTTCAGTATTATTACTTCACTAAAAAATTGCATCAAGCTAATTTAGAACTTTTTTAAATATGGTTACTTTTTAAAAGTCTATTCTTATTATCTTACTCAAATGATTCTCACAACATAATCACACCCTCTTTACTACCTGCTAACATAGCCTCTTGAAAAACTTCCTCAAAATTATGGTATATACATCTTGCATCAAATTCAAATTTGACTTTTTAAAAAAAATATATTTCTCATATTTGCATTGATATGTCACAACCTTTAAGTAATTGCTGAATCGGATTTGGTTACGCAGTGATTTAGTTTCTAATTCTTTTCTTAAACATCACATGATCACCATCTCTTATAGAGGCACATAATTGTTTATAAACAAGGCAAAACTCTCCATACAGTAGTGCCACCCTGTGCCAACTGAGTAGGCATTAGATAGGGATTTTATGCACAAACCTTCTGGCATCCATTGATTACTCTGGTTGGCACAGGGTGGCACTACTGTATGGAGAATTTTGCCTTGATTAATTCTTTTTTTCTTGCATTTCCATGTGATAACTATTTTTATCTTTTAGAATGAAGTCATAAATAAAATAACTGGTCAATTAAAAATGAATGGAAACTTATCTAATTAGGTAGTATATATAAAACTATATAAAGTATGCTTTTATCTATACTGTGTATCTGTTGTATTATCAAAATTTACTCCAAATTCACAATTCAAACAGACTAGCCAAAAAATAAAAAGCACTACCAATGGTTTCATTGCAACAAGCAGATTTCTCAAGTGTAAAGAACTACAAAGTAATTAATTTATTTCAATCTTTATTGAATTTCTAACAATTTGGATTGCTGTATCATCATTTATTTTTATTCCAATTTTATTTTTGCTTATTTTTTTTTATGTTATAAAACAATAGATGTAACTCTGTATGCAATAATATATTAGCTGTTAAAATAGATAACACTGAAAAGGGCATAAAATTATGTACTAAAAAGGCATTTCATTTATATATATATATCTTTATAACCACTGTTCTATATTGATATTTATATTATTTTATTATAAATTTAAGCTTTTCTTTAAGATTTTTTTGTTTATGGAATTCTTTATCTAACCCCGACTTCATATAATTAATATGGCCTAGACTTTTTTATAGCATGGTTTATTGTGGGCTGGTAGATTCTGGAGTTGAATGATTGTGGATCATGGCTCAATTGCCATTTCTGATTTTTGGGCTTCGTGTGAATTCTCAAATAGCAAACCAAATGATTATTTATTTATTACCCTCCCTGAACATATTTTTATGTTTCCTTTCTATTGATTAAAAAATGACTTTAAAATGCACATTTTATTCATTTCTTTAAATTGAATATATATATATTTATAAATTTATATTTTTGTAGTGCATCCTAATACTGTAAGAGACTTTATGCTACCACTCTAAATTGGAGATGCTGGAGTCGTTATGCTATGAGAGTGACAAAGTAATGACAACTGCAGCCAATGATGATGGAATTTATTATTTGGTCATAATATTATGTTGTCTATTCATTCTATCTTGTTTTTGGACATAGAACTTAACACATTACATTTAAAAAATATATTTGTCCTTTTCTTGCAGTTTTTTCTTAATTTCTTCTAAAATTTAATTGTTTAATTATCTCGCTGTCAATAGAAGTCTACAGCCACATGATTTAGTACAGTCATAGTGTGGCATATTCTGTAAATCAAGATCCGTGGATTACGGTGCCAACTCTGTTATTTCCAATGTTCAAGCTTCATATGACTCCCTGAGCAACAATCAGTTTAATTATATATATTTTTATGGATTTTGAATAATTTCAAATTCATATGGTATGTATTTAAAATACAATTCTACATATAATTCACAAACTGTTTAAGAATAGCGATACAGCAGGTTATTTATCTGACCCCAAAACAAGATGATGAAACGTAAGAATTTACATGATAAAAAGCCAAAGAAAAATATTAGTAATAAATTTTGTAAAAATGTAAATTTATGTATCGTTTTTATTAAGTTGAAATTTTATTTTTAAAAAAATATTTAAATAATTATAATTTTATTTTTTAAAATGCCTCCCTAAGGCGGCCAAGCCAGTTCTGCCTAAGGACATGCTCCTAATATCATTTACTTTCACAGTTAATATTAACGATTATTTTTTAAATAGGATAAAAATAATTTTATATAGGGATAAATATTTATTATAATTTTTATTTTCATGGAAACAATTGTTCTTTGAATCAGAAATCATTTCATTTTTAACCATTATCATTCACTGCAGAAAGCAAGTCTCTCCCAATTTAATTTACTTTCTCCGATCTTTAACCTTCCCTCTCCACATCACACAAAAACTTCATTTCATCCACCCGTCTCACATATGGTCTCCTTCTAGGTCTTTTATAATCTCTTAAGCTCCAGTTTAACAATATAGTCCAGCCCAGTTTCACTTCAGTCTCATAATTCTTTCAATGATGTTAGTAATACCTGATTGTTCTCTCACCATGTATTTCATTTTCAATCCCTTCTTGTTACTCCTAACTTACATCTCTCGTTACTTCATTGAGTATTCTTTGAGTAATAATAAGTTTATCTTTTGTAAGTTATTTCTAAAATTCAAAGTTAATTACTAAATATTTCGGAATTATAATATTGTATTTAATAATGACAACAAATCACATAATTTCTTAGCCCTGACATGTTTGGTGCAGCAGTAGAGTGACAGACTCCAAACTCAGGGTTTGTAAATTATGACGTAGCTGTCACATTCAGCCATCAAACTTCTTATAAATTCCCAAACAATAAATCATTCAATTATTGCTATCTTTACTTAATTCCCTAGTTTGCACAATTTATAATAAAGCAAAAGCACTTCCTTATTCTAGTGTCATCTGTAGCAAACTTGAGTAATCCATGATTATCTGATGGCAGATGCATTTAAAACTTCATCATCACAATCCTTTATGCCTTTTGCCTATACTAATGAGGCCTGTATTTCAATGTTGGAAGTGATGCAGGTATGCAACTAGCAACTGCCTTTAACTCCATTTTACTACTTAGCTTTGAACCCAAGTCTCATCCATAAAGAAAAAAAAAACAGAAATCAATCTAGCACTGGAGGTATAAGTGCACTATCACCTGGTAATCACTAATTAACCAATTTTAATGTAGATGACACTAAAGTAGAGAGTTACTCTTGTTTTATCATACTATATCTTCATAGTGAGAATTCATTAAAATGTATGTCACAGCTCTAAAATTAGAGATACTAAAATAAATTGTGTTGCGAGATTGTCAAGAAAATGGGGAACTAGCATCAAGAATGGCCAAATGTTATGATTTGGTCATAGCATATTCTGTTGCTTAATTACCCAATCTGGTTTTGGATAAAAAACTTAACTCATAAACAACATGCCATATAATCATTTTATGAGACATCAAACATGGTTTAAGGTAGATAATTGCTAAACATATGTAGCCTTGCTGCATGATCTGCTTACACCCCATTTTAATTCTTTAATTTTTAAAATGCCCCATACTACTTAACATAGTGGTAGAGTATTAGATTCAAGAATTAAAGGTTCTTAGATAATTTCTCTACTGAGTAAAGTTTTACAATTGGTCTGGTATCTTATGTAATACTACTGTGCTTAATCTATTACTTGCATACTTAAATGTCACATGATCTTTTTACTAATAAACTAAGTTATGGTGTTTTGTGAATGCCATATTACTGTAAAAGTTGGACACAGGAAATAAAAAAATTAGGAAAGATAGTAATGCTTGTGAACTGTGCAACAGATAAGATGAGAATTTTATGGATAACAAAAAAAAAAATGGACGTGGATATTTAATTAGATCAGATCAAATAATCAGATGGAAGTTCCCCCATTTGATCATATCTGAAGATGTTTTAATTTATTGGGAATGTAAATAATGTTTTGGAAAGATTGGTGGTAAAAGAATACAGTAACAACCACCAATGAAATAGATATATTCCATCATCACAATAGTGAATGCACTCTGGATATAGTTATACAGATAACTGGATATTTTACAGTTAATGCCATCTTGATGGTACCTAATAGTAATATTACTCTAAAACTTTTATTTTCAAATGTGTAGAAAATTTGTTTTTAAATGTCACCCAAAATTATTTAAAGTTAAAATATTGCCCCCCCCCCCCTTGCCTAAGAAAAATCACATAGTCATAACAATTGATTACTTGTAGTGGATACCTAATTGGTTATATTACAATACAAAAGAAAAGCCTATAAAACCAAACATTCTTTTTGAAAATCTTCTTTTCATAAGTTTTTGAAAGGCCGAAGAAAGTCCAGATTGCTTTGTTGAAAAGGATGAATGAAAAGTCGATCTTAATATACATCTTTAACAATAAAGAAGTTAAATTTGAATTTGTATCTATGATAAAATTATTAGTCAATACATCTGAAATATACATTTTTAAGTTAAAAGCTACAGATGTATTCGAAGATGGTATGTTGGATTATGAATACTATAATTCACTCTGTTTCACATTCTCATGGATAAATGATAAATTCATATTACTTCCAGAAGCTTCCATGTGCTGACATTTCAATACAATGATAAGTGCTTTCCTCAGGGCCTCTTCTTTCTCAAATCCTAAGAATGTGTGTGGTGAGATTTAAAATCGTTATTTTTTTTCTCTGTTATTTTCTCCTCATTCTCAAATTCTATTGGTTGAGAAGTTTTAAAAAATATTTTATCTTCCAATAGCTTTTTCCAAATATTGTTAATTTTCTTCAATTCACACTTTTCATTTATGCTCTTAAGCATTTAAAAAATTTCTGTAGCTTCCCTTTGTAGTCTCTAGTCACATTGTTCAATTTTTACCAGAATGTGTTTTATTAAAATTGATGTCATAGTTAGTTAAGTTAATGTGTGACTAAATGGGCTGATGAATTAAATTTTTCTTCAATTGTCAAAATATGTTCCTCCTTTCTTATGTTTATTCTATGATTGGTCTATCCAATGTATGAATGTAAACAAACTGCATGGCATTTCATATATACCATGACACTCTAAAAGGAATTTTATCTTTAGGGTGTGGAGATACTTTATTAATTTTTTTAAAATGTAGTATAAATTGCATGGAAATTATTTTTCCTTAAAGCATTACTAATTTTATCAGTTATTCCCTTTATATATGGCAGAACAGTCTTAATTTTTGAAGTATCAAAATATTTTTTCTTATTATATGAAAAAACCCTATTAATAATCCTGTGATCAAAACCATAATGAAGAAGTGTTTATTTTTAATAGCATAGATATCTTCATGAAATGGCTGTCATCAGATGATATAATGTTAAAATGCCTTCTTTTTTTCTTGGAGTCGTTTTTCCTTCAACAATCAAATTAAGAATGTTGCTCATCAGTTTTTATTCATTCTCTTTGTCTTTATGCTTATCATTTTTCATACTGTTTTTTTTTTTTTAAATCTCTATCAGAATACCACTCCAAAAATAAATATTTAATACCTCTCCCCCATCCTTAATAATAAGTCAAAATTCTTAAAAAGCTCCTCTCCCCTGCACCAAATAACAATAACTACATTAAAAGTTGCCACACATTTTTATATCCTGTATATATTTTATTCTTATATAACTCAATCACTTTTTTATTTAAAAACATTCATTTTCCATAACTCTACCTCTTTTTCTCTAATTAACCTCTCAATTGTGCACTTTAAAAATATTTTCTATATGTTTTATCTCATTTTTTATATAAATAGAAATAACATCTCTATTAATTTTTTTGTGTATTTCAATATCTTTTTAAAATCTCACCATACAATTTAATTAAACATTGATTTATTAAAACAGGCAAAACTCTCCACTTGGTGCAAGTCAGGGTAATCAATGGATGCCAGAAGGCTTGTGCATAAAATCCCTATCTAGTGCCTACTCATTCAATATCACACTAGTTTCTGGCCTTCGTCAGTGAGGAGCCTTGAATCTAGGTGCAGTGCTCTTAGATCAAAGACTCCTCACTGATGAAGGCCACAAGCCAGAAACTAGTCTGGGGATGTTGGATGAGTAGGCACTAGATAGGGATTTTATGCACAAGCCTTTTGGCATCCATTGATTATTCTGGTGTGTACTGAATGGCACTATTGCATGGAGAGTGTTGCCTGTTTTAATAACAGCTATGAACAAACCTAAGAAATGGTGATCATGTGATTTTTTTATTTATTGTAATCTTTCATATATTTTAAAAATTTGCTTTTAATTTCCCTCATTAAAAAAAAATCCACTTCATTTCCCCTTTAATAGTTCTTTTGACATCCACCATTCGTGACCCAATGCATTTTTTTTAAATTCCCGCTAAAAAGTTCTGAATATCCTGTCCAATATAAAGTACTCATTTCCAAAAGTTAAAGCAGATATCATAAACAAATTGTTCCACTCATCTCATATTTCTTATATGAAAATAATTATGGACTTTTTTTAATTTCTTTTCCCATTTAATGGAATGCCAATATGTCTATATTCTTCCACTTTATCAAGATAAAAAATCTCCCCATTTTTCATCCTCCACTTTTAATTAAAATAAATAATTGAATGGTTTATTGCTCAAACGTTGATAAGAAGTGAGCATCGAAAGTAACACAACTGGGTTGCGATCCATAAACTTTAAGCTGAAAGGTCTCTCTCCTCTGCCACCAAGAATAGTTTTCTTCACTCTTCTCTGTAGCATTTGTTGCAGGCTTAAATAATCAACATCTCATATCGTTTTCAAACTTTTTCTTTTGTCAGTGAGAAATTTAGAATTCACAACTAGAACTAATTTACATATACTTTTTTTTTCATATGTCATAGCATCGGCCGGGAGGCGAACCCACAACCGTCTACAACCAACTGCTTGCTTGCAAGGCGGCTGCGATGACCTCTCGGCTAACAGCGCTTGACAATTTACATATACTTGCTTACCTGAATTATTTAATTCTTCTAATTATCCTTTGTTCTCAGTAACAGTAAAATAGGAAAAATAAGATCATAAGGAGTTTAAAACGTTGTCTAAATAGATTGAAGAAATAGCCTGGTTAACCTGTTATCTTTTATTAATTGATTTGTGTGCTCATTAGAAAAACTTAGCTTTTATTCTATTTTTTTTTCTACCTGGAAATAGAATGGCCCGATTCGTTTATGAATGGTTGTATATGTTTGTTTAAAGCCCATAAACAGCACATGATCACCATTTCTTATGCCTGGTATTAAAACAGGCAAAACTCACTATACTTATTGCCGCACACAGCAAGCTAGAGTAATCAATGGATGCCAGAAGGCTTGTGCATAAAATCCCATTTAGTGCCTACTCATCCAATATCACAAAACTAGTTTCTGGCTTGAATTTAAGACTCATGGTTTTGTAGTTAAATGGAGATAAAAGGTGGCTGCTAGAGAGTTGCATTAGATCCTAAGATCTAGATGCAGTGCTCTCAGATCCAAGGCTCCTCACTGACGAAGGCCACAAGCTAGAAACTAGTCTGGGGATATTGGATGAGTAGGCTGCTGTGTGTGGCAATACGTATAGTGAGTTTTGCCTGTTCTAATATGTTTGTTTACTGAACTATATAAGTTTTTAAACTGCTCTTCTTCTTAATCAAAATAAAAAATGTATTAAATAAGTGATAGTCTGTGTTTTACGTGATTTGGTGCAATAGTGTAGCGGCAGACTGCCTACAGAAACACTTCAACTTTATCACTTCCGTTGGTCGAACTTCTAACGAAGGCCCGAAAAATAAACTACTTGATTATTAGTGGTAAAATAAAAAATATTCGAATATCCCTATTACGCAGGAGTTTATAAAAAGCTTCAGAGCTAGAAGTGCCCCAATTTGAAATCGATCCGAGGACCTTATACTCCAGTTGTTCTCTTCTTCTAAACCAAGCAGGGCATTGTTAGTGGGGATCAGTGAAATAATTTGAATCGGAATCAGAGTGATTCAGAAATAAGACTAAAATAAATCTTATTTTTTTATATTTTATTCATTTTAAAATAATTATCAGAAATGTTGTGTCCAGAAATTAAATATTCAGCATTTATAAATACTGTGTGGGCTGTTTTTTTTT
Source organism: Epiperipatus broadwayi (assembly GCA_028023455.1). NCBI lineage: Eukaryota > Metazoa > Onychophora > Udeonychophora > Euonychophora > Peripatidae > Epiperipatus > Epiperipatus broadwayi. Next base: position 547,041 of record JAQFVV010012470.1, read on the forward strand.
TTTTGTTTGTTTTCTTTTCGTGAGGAATGGGAATAGAAAAATAAAAAATGCATTTTGTTATTCGCTAATCAAATATATTTATTGTATAAATATTTTTATGTAATTTGACCTTTTTCTATAAGGAGTGGAAAAATAAAAGAAACATTTTTTTTTACACCTACAGTATAAATTTGAATGTTTACGGGTTTTTTTAAGTCTTTTGGAGGAAGAACATTTTCTATAGATTAGAGAGAAAAAACATAAGGTAATATCTTTTAATTCAAAGCTTCTCTTTATTATTTTTATTTCTCTGTTCAAAATTATCAACTATATATATATTTCTCCCACACGCAAATTCATACTTTTACATGTAATATCAAATATAATTTTATATGTATTAGAATCAAACTAGGGTTAAACATGTAAAATTTATTTCAGTATTGCGATATTAAGTGTATATACACACAGCTGTCTTAGAGCTTATTCGCAATATACGCTATTACACGCGCTGAGCTAACTGGAAGTTTGGAGAAACAACCAGGCACTTTTTCATTACAGCACAGTGAGATAGATTTGTATTAATAGTGTGTTTAAATACCATTTGCAAATAAGATAAAAAATTTATGAGAAAATAATTTCTTTTATATTAAATATTTCCTGCAGTTTAGTTTATTCTTGCTTGCAGATAGATTTAACATTCGTTCGAAAGAATTTTTACATAGTTAGTAAATATTTGAAAACCTTCACAAACCTGGAGTTTAATTGTAAGCATAGGGAATTTGAACTCAGATTTTCAAACACCCTTCAACTATCCACACTATCTCATACAACTGATACACATGACCACACACATGTAGAAAAGATAAATAATCACCAATATACGTATTTCGCGCTAAACCAGTAGATTGAAACCTGTCTATTAAAGTATGAAGATTTGCTATCTTAATATAAACTGAGCATTGATTATATATATATATGTGGGAAATGTAAATAAGCATTTATTTTATATAGCGTATATTTATAATTGTATACATTCAAATATCAGCTTTTTAAGCTAATTGTGCATACGCTTTGCGAGTGTTAATAATAAATGAATACTTTCTCATCAATACAAGATATAGTATTTACGCTATATAAAATAAATGCTTATTTACATATGATTAAGATTCAGTTGGAATGATGTTTAGTAAATTCTAGACAATTTCACCCACGCCATTCATTCAGATATCGTATATAGTAATTTAAAGTGACGGTTCCATCCTCGTGCTTTACTTGCCAGTACTTCAGATTTGCTCATATATAAGCACTTGGGTCGTAGGAATAAGAGAATTCCTTTTATTCCTGCATAAATCCTATATCTTGTATTGGTGAGAAAGTATTCATTTATTATTAACACTCGCAAAGCGTATGCACAATTAGCTTAAAAGGCTGATATTTGAATGTATATATGGGAAATGATAATCTGGACCAACTGATGAGTGCTGGTTTATCACGAAATACGAATATTGGTGAATATTTATCTTTCTATATGTGTGTGGTTATGTGTACCAGTTGTATGAGATAGTGTGGATAGTTGAAGGATATTTGAAAATCTTAGTTCAAATCCTCTATGCTTACATAATTAGTAAAATAAATTCATACTTCAACAAATATTTTTTTAAAAATAAATTATATATATATAAAGAATTTGAAAATAAAATTGGATGATCATCAGCCACAATCTTGAAATAATTATAAGGAGAGATGACATGGTTACCAGTACCCCAAAATATTTTACTCTGTAATTTTATTAGAATAGATATCTGCCAAGACTAAGTGATACATAAAGTAGAGAAGTAAAATTCTTTGTTTTTAATTTAAATGTTGTTTTCAATAGTATTGCTTTTGCTCCAATCTCACAAACTCATTGGCCAATTTCCTGCTGCTTTTCATTGAAGAATGATGAAGGAGAAGATATTACTCGTCAGGTTTAGCTAATTTCTGGAGTTAATGATTTGAGCTGAATTATAATAATTTGAATAGTTTTGCATTTTTGCTTTACTCTGCAGCTAATAATACTTTAAAAGCATTTATTGTGTTGTGAAAAGCATTTTGTATATATCACCAAATTAGCACTTAAGGAAAATATATTTATCAAATGTATTCAAAACAATATACAAAATTAGTGTCACCCAGTGCAAGCCTTAGTAATCAATGGATGCAAAAAGTTTTTGTGCATAAAATCCATATCTAGTGCCTCCATCCAATATCCCCAGACTAAATCTTCACTGACGAAAGTTACAAGCTAGAAACTAGTCTGGAAATATTGGATGAGCATGCATGAGATAGTGATTTTAGGCACAAACTTTCTTGAATCTATTGATTACTAAGGCTTGCACTGGGTGGCACTACTATATGGAGACTTTGATACTGTTTTAACAGCTTGTGTAAGCATAGGAAATGATGATCATGTTATGTTTTAGCAGTTTGTTTTAAAATATTTGTCTCAACATATTTCAAAGTAATCAGACAAAAATGATTCCCATATTATCCATCAGTTGTTTGAACCTGATTATATGTTAATCCTATCTAATTAGGCATCAATGCATGAAGTAATCCTAGGAATATGCATTAAAGTAATGATAAATGATTTTAACTTGTTTTATGTCTAGCTAAGGCATACTAAAATATATATGCCTTTGTCACAAAGCTATATAGTACCAGGTAGAAATGGTTTCCTATTCCAAAATCTATCTTAAAGTGGAATATAACCTGTTGCATGCCATCGTATAGAAATATGTTGATCTAACTTGGAAATGATTTGCCTAGCTTCCAGAACATTGCCTACTTCAATGAAAATCAATACCTACAAATAAACTGAAGGAAACTAACTTTTGATCATGTTTAAAACTGCAAATCTTGGATTACACTTATGAAACAAGAAAGAAGCTGCCAAAATCTAGACTGGAAAACATTCAAGTTAATATTTATCTATAATGATATATCTCAAAATGTCAAATTATATATATCATATAAAGTATTGTTAAAAAACATATTCTCTTTCAATTTTGTTTAAGTAATTAAAGAATTTTTTTTTTAATTATTATTATTTATCAATGTAAATATTAAATTTAGCATTTGTTTATTTAATTTTGTTAATGTAATATATACATTTTATAGATGTCATTCTCCCTATGTATTAACAGTATATGTGAGAAAACAAAATCTAGATTTTATTAGTTACTATTATTATTTAGGATTATTAAAATATTGAAGCAAAAATCAAATACATTTCTAAAAGTAGAAAATAATATTTTAATATATTAATATTAGTTGACATATTGTTTTCATCTGTTTTGTAATTTGACAATTATGAAGATTGATATATTAGTTATTGTTAAGTGCTAGCTTAACAAAGCAGTTGTTAAATTTAAACTCAGTTTATTGTCATTTAACTCCCATTTTCACATTCCATAGTGTGTGTTGAGATATTAATTTAGTACAGTTAATGTGACATCATATTTAGGATTTTTATTTAAACATTCATGCTAAATAGTGATGTAAAATCATTATCGGAAAATTGGTAGATCCACAGGGAATGGAACTAAGGAAAATCATAGAAAAAATCAAATAAAGAGACAATTTAATAGTTCCAGATTATTTAGTAAATGCCACTTGGAAAAACTTCAAGTAAAGAAGATGATTGCTAAGTCTACAGAATTAAACCGCTGGGGAAGCATCTACATACATAGAAATAGACACATTAAAACTATGTTATTCACATCTGAAAACATAATATAACAAGATAAATCAATTTGTTATATTGTATTGGCATGTAGTAATGCATTTGTATATTAGTTTGTATCGTATAATAAATTTTTCTTAATAAAAAAATAGTGAAAAGTGAATAAATTATAGGAAGAATTCAAATCTGGATCTTGAGGACAGTCCTTTAAACCAAGAGGTGATGCACAAAATCTTTGATATCAAAGTAAACAAAATCTATCCTTTGTAGATTTGATCTCCCATTCTTTATTTTATTTAATTATTTTTGGGGAGATGATTATCAGAAAATGTAACTAGGCATAGTAAGGCTAGAGTGACCAGATATCCTGATTTTTCAGGATTTATCCCTATTTTTACTTAGATATCCCAGTATTCCAAAAATGTCTTTTCAGGACTGTTGTAAGTCCCAATTTTCAAATACTCATAATTATTATTTGTTATACATAAATAATTCATTGCAAAAATGATAGTTTCTTGGTCTTATCTGTCCACTTCAGTCTTTACAGTAATATTATAAAAATTTTAGAAAAAATTCCAACACCAAAACAAAGATCAGGCTCAATCATGTATGGTCACTAATACATTGGATGGTCAGTTTCTCAAGCCAGATGTGCTCTTGCATCCAACCTCATCTTGAAGCATGCGCAGTTGGATTTTTGCAGGTTGAAAATTAAATTGCACTTGCACCTGCTTTGACTGACAGTGTAGTTTCTTAGTTCTTTGTTGGTATTAATTTTCTGCAATAAATAAAATTAATAGAAATATTAATAACCTTAAACAATAGACAACATGACAAAAAGGAAGTGTATTTACAACAATTAATATACACACAAATTTTTTAATTAAACAAATGTGATGACTATGAAGCAAAATGTGATTTGTGTAAAGTTTCCATTAGTGCAGGGATCCCCAACCTTTTTGCACTTAAGAGCACATTCTATAATACCGGCCAGGTGGTGGGCACCATTTATTTTTTTCAACCAGGTGGCGCGCACCATTTATTTTTTTAATGTAAATTTATAGTTGGATATTGTTAATAATACACATAATGTACAAAAAAATATTTATTTCAAAAATAAAATTTTAACTTATAATTAACGTTTATATTTTTATGCTGTAAAAGTATAGTATGCCCTACAATTTGATTACAATATAATACAATAGTTTATAAGAAATTTTAAAAATTAAATTTATTTGTATCAGATAAATAATTTTTTATCGTGTCTGGATAGCGGTGGGCACACGTAAAATAGTCTGCGGGCGCCATGGTGCCCGCAGGCATAGGGTTGGGGATCCCTGCATTAGTGTTTCATGCAGTGCCAAATCTGACATGAAAATTTATATAAGCAGTCAGAAACACAAAATATATTTTTCAGGAGCATCAATGTCAAAAAAGCTACACTGTTCCATATATAAATTAGATAGTGCAAAAGAAGACAGCATTGTAGCAAGTGACTTAACAACAGCATATTATATTGTCCAGTACCATCAATCATATTATTCAGCAGACTGCACTAATAGTTTATTTAGTAAGATTTTTCTGGACTCAAAGATTGCACAAAATTTTCACATGGACAAACTAAAACTACCATGTTAATTGCGCAAGTATTGGGTCCACACTGCAAGCAATAACAAAGTGATTTAAACAATGCTAAGTTCTTCAGTATATCCATTAATGTGAGTAATTATCAGGCAACATAAATGTTTCCCTTGATTGTATATTGTTATTCCACAGAAAACAGAATTCAAGTAAAACTACTTAAAATTTATAATGTACCAAATGAAACATCAGATACTATTTATAATTTAATAGCAAATACTTTCAAAGAATTTAATATCAATTCCAGAAAATGTATTGTGTATGGAACCAATAACTTGCAAATTTCAGCAGATGAAATAGAAAAGGGAAAATAAAGTATTTTTTAAATTGTGTGATAATATTAACAAAAATTTAATGGATGTGGGTTGTACTGCTCACATTTTGCATAATGCTGCACAATCTAGTATTGAATGGATACCATGTGATATTGGAGTCATTGAAGTAAAAAAATGTTCCTATTTTTCCATACATACAGTCCAAACAGAAAAGTTAAAAAAATTTTGCAATTTTGTATTCTGTATTTAGAATATTCAACTCTAGTTTCACACTCTAAAACTAGATGCTTTTGGAAAGTCTAAATTGTATAGCTTTATGCAACTATAATACGAAAATGAGCTGTGTTGAATTTAGTGACTACATTATGGGCAATAAAAGCTTATTACAATCTGTAAGCAACAGCTTGAAATATAATAAAAATATGCATTTTAATAATTGTTTTTAAAAAATTTATTAGTCAGTTTCCTTTCTTAAGGACCTTAATCTTTTATGATATAAAATCATCAGTTCCATATGTCATGGGTTGTACCACATACATGTATAAAACACTGTGACCCTCAGATAGAGTCCTGGCATAGGCTACATTAGCAGGATCCCTGATACAGTGCTGTAAAAACAATTGGTCATCATGTCCTAATTTTTGATTGAACCAGTCTGGTCATTTTATGTAAGTCTTAACTACAAGTGATTTAAAATTGGAGAGTATTTGTTTTTATCATCATCACAAGGGAGAGTTTTTGATATTGTCATTGTCACAAATGGTACAACAATGCATTTCATTATAGATTTTGAAATTTATGCACATAAATTAAGTTAGACATTATTTAAGTTTTAGTTAACTTTCAAATAGTAATGATTTCCATGTTTTCATCATGTTTTGCTCAAATTAAATAGATACCCATTTACTAACCAGTAATTGGATGACTAAGGGTTATTTGTAAGACAGTTGTTAAAAAAATTATCATCTTGCCCAAAACTTATTAAAATAATTTCCAAGTGCCACCCATATTTCTTCTGCTTTTGAGTCTGTCCCAATTAAAACTTTGATCCAAGTTCTAACAAATCACAACATATCAATACCTATATTATATATTTTCACCAATCTTCTTATAAACAAGGAAATTCAAATTACACTTAATGGAAGAGTCCTCCCTGGTTTCAACTCTCACAATTCCATTCCCGAAAGTTTTCCCCTTAGTGCATTACAATTTAATTCTTTATCATTAGAAATTGAAAACAAAATGCATGGCATCTATATTCCAATCATAAATAAAAAAATAAAGTATATTTTCTATATGGATGACCTAGTAATCTTTCTTCCTTCCTGCACTAACAACATTTCTTGAAAACTACAAAACAATACAAACTCAAATTCAATCTCAATAAATCATACCCTTTAATTTCACAGTACCTCCTCACAACATTTTGGTCTTCCCATTTACAAGTCTACAAATGCCATGAGAACCTCCATTCAAGACATGTTATTTTCATTAATTGAAACCAAAATCAATTCTCTATCTAAAGTCTACTTAACACTCCATTGCCAAAATCACTCTCATTAATATTCTCACAAAACAACATATTACACACCAATTATCAATTGGACCACATCTTTCAAAAAAAAAATGCTATGCACCAAACTAATATGGGGAAAGAACACCGCGGAACTGAGTATTAGAACCATGCAAAAAACATGTCATTAACAACGGACTCCCATTCCATTCCTACAATCCACCTACAAAGAACAATTGATATAATAGTCAAATTTCTCACCCTTTTTCTGATTCTAGAAAATTTATTTTTGCCATCCAAACAGATACATCACCTCCAGGTAAAAATACTTTTTCAAAAACTTTAAAATCCTTGCCACAAACCCCATCTTCAATGAACTTAATCTATTGTCAAAAATTAATTACTGGGAAGCATATAAGCTTGCCCACACAACTAAAAATTTACTAATGCTGCAACCTCTTCTTCATCACCCAAATAAACAGATCATTCAAAAATTGAAATTCTGGCACTTAGAACCCAAATATCTCAATTTTCTTATTAAGATTAATTTGGAAGAATTACCAACTTGTAGCTTTTTAGCTAAATGAATGTTAACTGCCAATATATGCAACTTGTCCACTCTGTTACAAAGAGAAAGAAACTATCCAAAATTTTCTCTTTAAATGCCCATCTCTTCAAATTTATCGATTTCTCATTAAATATATCATTAAATTGCAATCAGCCTCACTCACAATGCTCATTAACAACATAGAGAGAGAGAGAGAGAGAGAATTTCTTCCAGGTATTAGAGAAATTTATTTCTATTTTATTCACTCTTTGGTTTCTTAGGTAGCGTTTCTGTTTCAATCCAACGTCAAAAAAAGTACATTCATAATTTTACAACAAAATAAAAATTAGAGATCAAACCCTTACACCTCCCCAGATATATATGCAACCACATGGAGCTTAATAATCTTATCTACACTACTGTAATCACTGGTCATATCCAATACCTTTCATTAAAAATATAGATTTTATCATTTAAAAATTCATGTATAAATAATCAATCAACCAATTGAACACTAACCCATAAAACTCATCAAATTTAACAGCCCAGCTCATATCCTAATTAACTATCCTCTCCTGAATTCTGAAATAAATAATATATATATATATTCATAAAGATATGCAATACTAACCTCAATATAGTATAAATAAAATATGATACTAACAACAGGTATACACAAGCATAAGAGATGGTCATGTGATGTATATTGGCTTAAAATATGATATATGCAATATGTATGACATGTGTAAACTAATATAACCTATGTAATCACTTATTTCAACAATAAAATTTATATTAAAAAAAAAAAAGGAAATAGGTAAATGAAGGTTAATATAATAACTTCTACACCACATTGCATGCATACTTCATTGAAAACCTCAGAGCTGTCACCACTAGTAGTTTCTCTGAAGCTGGCACAATTCTGGAGAAATTTTCACCTTGTATGGCTAGAATGAGATTTTGTTTCTTAATTAGAGGGTAAACCAAAAATATTTGCTCACCAGATACTATTCTTACGTTAAGATAATTGCTCGCTTTATTAGTATGTCACTTTTTAAAATTCAAGTATAAATTCCTGAGGATATATAATGCCATAAATAAGCTAGAATGGAATACTTCATGAAACTGACCTGGAGATTTATAAATTTTAGATGTCAATTGTTCACTGACATATTGTTTCGTACCATTCTCAGATTTATTAATGCTATTACTAGTAGTATTGTTGTTTTTGCTATAGGATTGTAATTTTGGGATTTCCCCCCATTATAATGCCCGACTAAACTACTGCTGGTACAGTTTTCGTGAATTTATCTATTATAGTATTAATTGCGAAGGAACACAGTCTACCCCCCTCCCCCAGGAAAGGAACGTTTTTTTGCTCAAGAACAAATTACTTATCTACCAGGCAACTGTTTACCATAATCTTTAATGAAAATGCTGTAGAGCTTAATGATTAAGATTCATTATGTAGCGATATATTTTACGTTATCTAGAAATGATATTGTGTGAACATTTGTTGAATTCTCACACCACTTACCTAATTTTAAATATATTATTTTTTCCTTATTTATTGTTTATTTTTAAAGTTCAGAGTTCCTTTAATGCTAAGGGCGACAGAAAGCACGTTCTGGTTCCAGCTGACTGAAAAAACGGGTCAGAAAAGAACAAAAAGTAATAAATTTAAATGAAAATAGACTCCAGTTCAGATATGATTTCAAACAACAGAAACATCAAGAGAACTGCGAATACCTCCGCATCTCGGAGAAGAAGCAACGCCGCCACTTTTCTATAATTTCAGGTAAATATATTATATATTAATATTGCTCATTAAAAAAAAAAATCTTTTTTAAAATTTAAAATAGATATAAGTTTTAAACGAGTTAAAAAAAAAAAGCATGTAGCGGATTTTATTAAACCTCTTTAGAAATTCAAAATATTTGAACTTTTTTTGTGTGTGTAAGATATAATATATATTATTAGCAATAGTAATTTATTTACTCATAAGTTAAACTTTCCCCCAAAGCTATTTTGAACGAAAGTCTTTCATTTGAAGTATATCCCAATGAAGATTTAAATAGTCCGGAAAATGGTTTAACTACTGCATAATTGGATTCTTTCAAATATCCAAGTGCGCGTACACATTTTCAACTGTATGTAATTTTTATACTTGAAACCATGCAGTACAATATATAAAATTAAATGATTTGCTGGATACGTCACTAAAAAAATTAGCTCGTCAAAAGTAGTTAAGTTGGCCGTTGTTTTTACACACTAGACGTACATTATTTTGCAGCTATTTAATTTTATAGCGTCAGTGTTGTTATTTTTTACTACTGTATGTATTTATGTATGCTTTTTGCTGAAGGGATGTAGACAACATATACATCACCATCAACGTTAACTATTTATTAATCAATTAAGCAATAGGGTAGTAGTTGTTGGGTTTCAACCAATTACATTAAAGAAAAACCCAAAGCTCGGTCTGGATTCACATTCTACGGCATGAACATGACAGGCGGATATGTTATTAGGTCCTAAAGACTTTTATTCTGATATCTATAGTGATATAACTTCAAATTCGAAGCTCATATACCAAAATTATATGTGCTATTTCAATAGGTATCAATTAATAATATTATGGTTGACTTACAATTTACTAGGATTAATATAACTAACTTTTAATAAACTAAATAACACATAATGCACTATTCAAAAATTTAATGGTTATTTACCTTTAGGTGAAAATGCTTAAAACAGATACCAAAAGATAAATACAAGATTAAATTGAAACTGAAATGGTCTTGTAGATTTCTCTATTTATTTACACCCTCATCAGAAAACAACAATACTGCACTTGTATTGCTAGTATGAAAGCTTATAAACTACATTGTAAACTATGTGGTGCATACATTCTCTATAAAAGTAATAGCTTTGTTTCTGTTTTTAATAACAGCAACAGTTCTATGCAATTTAGTGCAATATGGAATAGAATTGAAAACTAAAGATCTGTGGTCACAGCTCAGTTCTGACTTCTCAAGTAACAAACTATTTTATTACTATCATATATCAGCAATAATAAGATGGCCAGTGAAGTGATCTTTCAATGATATTTAAAATTGACAAATATGCATTTTTAATTACTTTTAGAGGAATTTGAACATAGTTACAATGTATCCATTTACCCTAGTGAATTCAAGTACAAGCCAGATAAAATCAGATATAAGATTTTTCTTTCAGGCAGATGGTTCAAAATGAACCCAGATAACCATTCAATATTAGTTGGTAAATGGGTATCTAGTTATTCTTAACCAAAGGGTAAAACATATATGAAAGAAAATGATCAAATTTTTTCTATTTAATAATTTGTAAACCTAATGAATAATGTTTTCATCCACACTGTTTTTCTATAAAGAACTAAAAGTGTTTATACTGAAATGGGCATTTTATTTACTTTTTAATTGTTCTATTATGTTATATATATTTCTAGAATTCTTTCCCCCTGCTTATTAATAAAATATTTGTTGAAAATAATCCAATAGATGTAGTAATTAATTGAACTGAGATTAACTTTAATATTGAATTTGTTTGATTTTCTTGATATAATTGGCTATTAAAAATATTATTTTTCTAGCTTTTTGTCAGTGTCCAAGAAATGAAAAATTTTTTTGATGTTATTTTTAACTTATATTAAAATAGAATGTTCAAGAAAATATATATTCAAGAAAATATATACATTTAAAAACTTTTTATGTCTATAAGTTATGAATGAATGTAGATCTTTTCAACATTTCCTCACAACGAAATAATAAATAGAAGACAACTCTCACCAGGTTTGTTAAGTATTTTTTCTTCCTTGTTTTACACTCTAGCTAAATATAGCTAAATATCCAGTTACCAAACAAAACTATATGACTACCTAAAAAAAAAAAATTCAAACCTAATTAAAAAAAATTGACCTGGATTTGAAGCTAGATTATAGGCATAACATCATAAAAATAGAACTGTAAATATATTAAATGTTTTTAATTAGATATGTACTCCAAGTTCTCTACATGAATATAAATGGAACATCAATGTGTATTTTGCCATTGGATGCTATTCATTTATATGCTGTAGCACAAACTTTATTGAGTCATTTATCTGATATATAATCAGGTCTTTTAATATGATACACACACATATTGTACAAAATTAGCTCATGATTATGTGTATCACATCAAAAATGTATTTGGATAAAATAATATATACTTTTAAGAATTAATTTTTATTTCATCAATGTGCATACATAGTTATGTACAATTTATTTCATGCACACACACACACACTGGTAATTAAGTCTTTAAGTAGTCTATTGTAAACAAAGGAAAAGAATATTTATCAGGCTTGCAACAAAAAATTTTGAATGTTTTCAATCTTTGGTTTTACCTTCTTACTAGCTTTAAAAAAACCTAAATAACTATTGATCAATATTGGATGATTATCTGGGTTGGTTGTGGATGAATTATGCAAAAAAAAAAAAAAAAAATCCCAACCCTACTGAAAAAATTCTTTAAAATATGCAGCTTGGATTCAGACCTGAATTATAGACTGGGGAAACATATAAACTACCATTCTTATACATATTTGTGTGTATTTGTAAATATATATTGTAAACATTATGCAAGAGTGGAATGATGGAAGTTATCAAAATTGTCAATATGGGCAAGGAAACTCAGGTATTGATGCCTCTATAATACTACACCCATATTATTAATTAAGTGAGAATTAAAGAATATATTTGGGATAATCTCTAGTTTAATGATTGATAAGTAATAATCATTAATATAATTCTATAAAGTGGTCTATGGCAAAGTTATGAGTTCAGAAAGTTTGAGACTTGTAATCAAACTATAGCAAATTGCTCTCTATAAAATCTTAAATAAATAATGAAAGTAAGTGTAAAATATTGTAATCTGGGCCAACTGATGACTGCTGCTTCAGCATGAAATGTGCATCTTGGGAATTACTTATCTTTTTCATGTCTTTGGCCATATGTTTCAGAAAAGTGTGATGAAATAGAAATTTCAAATATATATTAAAATATATATGAAATTAAAAGTACATCTAAAAAAAAGGAATATATGAAGTTAAAATTATAACATGAACTATCTATGTCTCTCTCACTTGAAAAAAAGGTGAACTAGAGGTTTCAAAAATGTATTCAGGATGACAGAGTTTGGTTTGACTTCTGGACTGATGGATGATTGTAATATGATTGAATTAAGGTGAAAGGTGCACTTTAAAAATATATTGTAAACATTTAATTATTTATGAATAATTAATGGAATAAACCACTTTCCCCTTCAGTCTGTGAATAAATAATAATTTGTTGCCATATGTTATTTATTCATAATCTGAGGGGGAAATGATTTAATCCATTATATATATATAATTTTCCATCATTATTGATCTACTGCATGATGAAGATCTCTCCAAGTTTAATCCAGTTTCTCTGATCTCTCGTCTCTTCCACAACACATCAGCAAACATTCTCAGTTCAACTATTCATCTCATACATGGTCTCTTTCTAGCTCTTATAATCTCTTGGGGATCTTGTTTTAAATTGCAATTGCTTATCTACCTCTTCTAGCAATATGTCCAGCCCAAATCCATTTCAACTTCTTCTTTCAAAAATGTCAGTGATAATTATTTTTTCGCTTACTCATATATTTAATTTTTAATCACTTGATAACTATTTATTCTCTGATTCATATATTTAATTTTCAGTCTCTTCTATCTACTCCTAACATATATGTCACCATATTTTATTGGGTGATGTGAAGTTTCTGAATCACTCTTCTATTAAGTGTCTAAGTCTCAGATCTATTAATAAAAACTAGTAAAACTATCTACTAACAATCTTCCCTTTCAAAAACATAGGCATATTTCCTTTCAATATTTAGTAATTTCTATCAAATTCAATCAACCCAAGTATAATTTTGGGAGAGAGAGAGGAAAGATCTGTTGGAGTCTATGTGAGAAGGATTAATATAACATTATCCAAGATTAATATGAGCCTCTTGAAAATAGTCTTAAGTTCTGTTAGGAACATTAGTGAGTGACCTTACCTTTCTATTTCTCTATAAAAATGCTCCATGCAGGTTTAACAAAAAATCACTGAAAATGCACTTCGTATGTTCTCCAAATCAATACTTGATTATGCCAACTGTATTGGTTAGGCCATTATCATCTTGAAAGATGATACTTGATTGGAAGTAGCAGGGAAAGTTTAATCTATAGAGATCGCACAATGCAGACTAATAGTTTTCTCAAAAAATGCCATTGTTTTTCATCTGTGAGAAGACAGTTTGGTCAATAGGCTTATTTTTGATGGTTTCCATCGAAAATATCTGTAAATTTTAATAATAGTTTGTCTAATTATAAATCATGTTTCCATTAGACTGAAACCAGACTTTGAACAATAGTACAACCACAAATGTTTGGCCTCTGAAGCTCACAGTGAAATAGAACCTGGGATGTTTAGATAAATATTGACTTCTGCAGTGACTTGTACCACTATGGATTTTAGCAAACAGTTTGCTGATCCTTAGGAAAACATTGATTTTTGATGATAGTTTTAAGAGTGCTCCAGGAAATTTGACCTTCTTAAATCCAATAAATCTGACATAAAAAAAAATAGTCCAGATTTATAAAACTGATGTACATTCCTGTTAGACATTTTTTAACTTTTTAGAGTTTTATTACGGAGGCATTTTCATTTTTGGATTACATGTTAATGTTACTAAGGCTGGCATTACTTTTACTGATCTCTGAATGGTAACCAGTGACAAGCAATCATTAGTGATGATCAACTATCATTATATAATCACCCTAATCTAATAACCAAATATTCCATTTCTGTTTCTAGGCAGAGCATGTAATATGCATTTATGCACAAATATAGCTTTGTGTAGGCCTGAAATTAAATTAAAAGAATTTATTGACATGATAAAACATCTGGTATCTTTCTCTCTCCATCATGAAAAAGGCAATAGCTGATTGGCTCCAAACACAAGAGAATGGGTGAATTATGAGTGAATTTTGCATGCCTGGATATTCCAAATTTCAAGTGAATTCAATGATTGAAATAAGTTTGCACCAAATCTTCACCAAGTGAGTGATTTATTATCTATAAAATGTTGCATGTTAAATAAAGATGTCCACATATTAGAAATTTATGTTGGTGTTGCATCGAAGGATTAAACACAGTGAAGAAATATGTCTAACTGCAATTACATCCAAGTTATAAAATTCAAGCATGTTATACTTACAATATATTTAAAACATCAAATTGTCAATGCAAATGTGGAAATTCTGATGTTCCAAGCCCCTAGCTCACCTGGCAAGTGAAAAATGCTCAAGAATAATAAGCATGGAGAGAGAGAGAGAGAGAGAGAGAGAGAGAGAGAGAGAGAGAGAGAGTAAGGGCAGAAACTCTATGTGGATGAATAATTGTGATATAAGTTTGAAATGTTTGGTTATTTATACTTCTATATTGCAGCCATTAATTATTGCATATACTTTTATATAATATATATTGATTCATTATATAAAAAAATTCAAATGGTTTTATTGATCAAGAATTTATAAGAAAATAACGCGCCGAAAGTACCAGCATTAGAATCGATCCTAGAACCTTACATTTCAAATGGCATTCTACCTCTGCACTGAACCGTGCACGATATTATGTTTCATTGAGCATTAATATATATTTATAGTACTGGTGGCGATGATTAACAAATAGGGGGTTTATTACCATTGCTTGATCTTTGCGCCTATTGCCAGGAGACTTTTTAGGGTCAATAAACAAACGTATTTTCCAGCAAATCACAACATAAATACATATCTTTCTCTCATTTAAAAAAAAAAACGAAAAACTTGTATCTAGTAAAAAAAAAAAAAAGAAAATTTTTTTTTTTAAAAAAGGAAGACCTTGAAATGAGGAAGTTCTGCTGGAAATATTACCCGAATCAGAACAGATTTCAAAGCATTGAATAATTTGGTTTCTAACTTTAAGGAAGCAATGAATATTATTTACAGTTTGGATTTTTTTTTTAAAAAATAAAGAGGAAAAATTGGAAAGGAATGAAATAGGTAACTGAATTTAGAGTATTTTTAAATAATTAAATCTAAGTATGAGTAATTCACTATCTTTAAAAAAAATTCAAGACATATATATGAGAGAGGGGGGGGGGGAGCAGAGCAAAGCAAATTTATTTTTTATTTCTTATATATAGAAAGTAGTAATTGGATTGAAAATAAATGTACTAATTTGGGGTGATCTTAGAACCATTACTGGATTAGCACGTGGCATAACTGAACTGTGGTAAAGAATGCAAAAAATTGAATATCATCTCGTTTTTTTGTTTGTTTTTTCCTGTGCACGTTGTAAAATAATGCAATTTTCTTTATTTAAGTAAAAGAAAGAATTTTAAAAAAAAAAAAAAAATTACAATTAATACTGTGTATATAAAAATAATTCGCTTTTTATATACTTATTTCCATGGAATTCTTATTTCTTTAATTAATTTAAGTTTACAGTTTCAACTTTACAGTTTCAACTATACAATTGCCTCGTCAAGCGTTGTTAGCCGAGAGGTCATCGCAGCCGCCTTGCAAGCAAGTAGTTGGTTGCAGACGGTTGTGGGTTCGCCTCCCGGCCGATGCTATGACATATGGAAACTATACAATTGCCTTCGTCAATACTATAAAATCTATTGCATTCTTTTTTTTTTTTTTCCATGTGTCATAGCATCGGCCGGGACGCGAACCCACAACCGTATGCAACCAACTACTTGCTTGCATGGCAGCTGCGATACCTCTCGGCTAACAACGCAAGACATTCAACACTATAAAATCTACAAAATACACAAAGAGATTACATTATCCAATTATATATGTATTACAAAAGTGTTTCCATGGCTATACTGTATACATAAATATCTGCTAACACACTCAATATAATACATTTTTTCAAATTAATTACATAGTCAATTATTTTTCATATTACTTATAAATTTAATTTAAATCTAAATTTAAAGACAATATATTAATGATACAATCATTTTTCAAACTTATATTCATTTATTCCCTATCCTTTTAAATCATTGTAGTTTTCACAAACATTACCTATATATTTCAAAAAAATTAAATAAATGTTTTATATTTTTTCAAATTTTTGTCACTGTAACCTTCATTTCAAATTCCCTTATATTAGAATTATCAATCAGTATAAAAGTTTCAACCTATCATCTCTCATTTTACATGTATTTGGGGAACAGCTTAAGCTGATCTTTATGGTAAGTAGATTGACTAAATATAATATTATCTTATTCCTTTATATAATTTGATAATGCAACATATTTATATCTTTGGATATTTTATAACTCTAAAGAAGGCCGCTGTATAGTCAATTTTATAAACATTAAATTAATTAAGAAATAAAAATTTATGTGAAAAGGTGTGCATAAAAAAAAGTGGATTATTTTTTTATATTAAAAAATATGTTGGAAAGATGTAATTAAAATAAATTACATAAATAAATTAAACAGACCTATGGTTGACTTAAGATTAAGGAAAAGCAACTCTCTCTCTCTCTCACACACACACACACACAAAATAAAACACACTTATTTGTCTACACAATTATTTTTTTAATATTCCAATCAGAGGAAAGGATTTTCATTCAAAAAATACAGCTAAATGATATTTTTCAAAAATTAAACATTAAAAATCATTATATTAATGGTTAGTTTACAAGTATCAAATTTCTACATGATACAATCCAAATAAATCTATTAATGATTATCACAAATCATTTACTAGACTAGAGGTTATCTTTAATGGATTTTTCTAAAGCAGATTGTGTCAAAGTTAGTTTACAAGTATTAAATTTCTACATGATCCAATCTAGAAAAATATATTAATGATTATCACTAATCATTTACTAGAGATTATCTTTAAAGGATTTATCTAAAGTGGATTATGTCAAAGTTGTGGGTGTAGTTAAATTTGACATTTATAAATCAAAATATAATAGTAATATTAGCGATTAAGCCAATGCACATGCGCTTTAAAGATAAATTATAAATGAATACTCTTAATTTTTCCAGACACGAGATATAATATTTTAGAAAGAATGGAATGAATCCACCCATTCTTTTGACCCAAACGTTTATGTATGGGAAAATCCACACACTTAAGATTTGCCCAAACATAAACGTTTGGGTCGAAAGAATGAGTGGATTCATTCATTCTTTCTAAAATACTATATCTCGTGTCTGGAAAAATTGAGAGCATTTATAATTTATCTTTAAAGCGCATGTGCATTGGCTTAATCGCTAATATTACTATTACATAAAAAACATAGCGCTGTATAAAACAATATCTAATTATAAATCAAAATATAAAAATTTGTTATTGATAAATGCTGAAAGGTATGTGTGAAAGACTGTGACCTAGAACAATTGATGAGTCCTGGTTTCCTATGAAATACATCTTTGATTTCATTTGTCTTTTTAAGATATCTCTATTCATATCTTTCAAGAGCATATGGTGGAAAAGAGATTATTGAGTACATCTATTAAAAATTATTTGCATATTAGATAAATGTAAAAATTCCTAAAAAAAAAAAAAAGATTATTAACCTGCAGGAATTTTTTAATTTATCATATATGCAAATTATTGTTAATGTTTAATTTTTGAAGAACATTTCTGATGAAAAACAGTTTTATGGTTGAAATATTAAAAAAAAAATGGCTGTGTAGAGAAGTGACTGTGTTTTGTTTTTTATTTATGTATTTCCTTTATTTACTTTATATATTTTTTTATTTATTTCATATAAATATCTATCAATAATTAGACTAATAACTTAATTAAAAACTTTCTTACATAAACAATTCAATTAAAACAGGCTTAAGCAGATTAATCTTTTAAATAGATTTCATCCGATTGATTCTTCCTCCTAGTAATTTGTCATATTGTAATACTTCAGAGAACAAAGAATCAAAACTTAGAAGAAAAAAGAAACAAGCCACTCAGAACTAAAAAGTTGCAGAAGTCACATGTGAAATACCGGTACTTATATATACTTTTTTCGCTCTCTTTGCCAAGTGTTTTTTTGGTTAATTATCCATTTTCAGGGGCATCGAAGTATTTGTTTGTTTTTTTTTCCCAAAATTATTTTATCAAACATATGTTACTTATTAAGTTTAAAAAATATAGTACAAATTCATGTTAACTTTAAAAAATAATTTTTTTACAAAGCCATTTGCAACATTTAATGAATATAAACCGTTAACACATTGCGAACATTGCTGTGATTTTTTTATGTTTTCCATAACATTTTCGTTCAATCTGTTGATTAATAATTTTCCTAACCTTTTGCAAAAATAATTAAAATTTGGAATCTACCAGTGACAGAAAAAGTCACAGTGAAGTATTTTCAAATTACGGAATAGTGCCTGCACAAAAACTATGTGCTTAATAGGCATGCTTTGAAAGTTTATGTGCAAACAGAGATCTCAAAACATGTTGAAGTGAGTATTTTTTCACTATTTTTTTATTTTGTTTATTATAGTTATATCAAATTTTATTTAATTACAATCATTTGGAGTTTTGTGTAATTTATTATTTTTATAATCATCTTAAAAAAAAAAAAAAAATCAAAGAAATATTTAATACGATAATCATCTTTAAAAAAACCTGTCATATTGTTTAAAACATGATATCGTTGAAAATAGATAAGTAAACAAAAAATGCCCAGGGAAGAGAGCAAAGGAATTATATATAAGCATTGAAAAATCTAACCGGAAACTTTGATTTTGAAGTCAAAATGAGTAAATTAGGAACTTATAACACTAGCATCAGCATAAAATATGATTTAAGTTTGCCTTTATAGCAAATGGACAGTAATAATATGCATGAATTATTAGAGTAATGTATATTTTTTAATTAACTTTTTGCCATAGAATTCATTATAATTTCTTATTTTTTATGCAAGATTTTACTTTATGAGACATTTTGGTGGACCAATTATTACTGCTAATTGGGTGAAGTTGTAGTAGCTTTTAATATTTCAAGCGGATTTCTGATAAAAAGCAGTGATCTGGTTGGAATATTAAAAGCAGCTGTATGACAAGTAATTGTGTTTTATTATATATATAATCAAATTTACCCCAAATTCACAACTCAAACAGACTAGCCAAAAATTAAACTCTAAAATATAACCAATGGTTTCATTGCTATAAACAGACTTCTCAAGTGTAAAGAACTACAAATTATAGCAGTGAAATCATTGGTTGTAATTTAGAATTTATTTCTTTGACTAGTTTAGTTGAGTTGTAAATTTGGAGTAATTTTGATTATTTATTGCATTAGATTTTATATATTTCTTATTGTTTCCAAATATATAAAATTAGGAGAAAATTACTCCCCCTTAATGAATATGATTAATTTTGTTTAAAAAAAATGATTATTGAAAATAAACGAGTGAATCTACATTTCAAACTTATTAAATAAAATACAAATTGATTTCTAGTTCAATAAGGATCAGGCTATTTTAAATGCCATATTTTTAAAGAACTAATAATGATTATAATTGACAAAACAATATAGAGCAAATCAATAAAGTTCATTTTAATGTTCTAAATTAAAGTTCATACTTATGAAACCTGTCTTTTGTTATTTAATCTGGGCGATTCTTCTATTGGTGATGTTGTAGTTCAGTCTTTACGAAATGTCAGTAGATATAATGAATAAAGCATAATAGTGATCCATGTTTGTTATATATTATTATTATCATCATCATCATTATCATTCTTATTATTATTAATTATTTTTATTATTTGAGCATTCCATCATCAGTTTTTCAATGAAATGGATGGCTGAAGAGTTGTGGGGTGGAGTGGGTTGGAGCCTCTCCATTAAAGTATGAAGATTGACTATCTTAATATAAGCTGAGCATTGATTGTATATATGTGTGGAGATGATAATCTGAACCAAATGACGAGGGCTGGTTTAGAACGAAATACGTATATTGGTAATTGTTTATTTTTTCGACATGTGTGTGATCAACTGTGTCAGCAGTATGAGATAGCATGGATAGTTGAAGGTCATGGGAAAGTCTGAGTTCAAATCCCCTATATGTTACATATTGGAGTGCAGATATGAAAAAGCCTGTACTGTAGAAAAATTATATATTATTATTATTATTAAAGAATAAAGCTGTGTATATATTAACTTCTAATGTTGATATGCTAGACTACTCCAGAAATAAAATAATGTGCAGAAAAAGAAACTACTTACTGTAAATGCAATGGGTTAATTTGCATGTAAAAAAAAGATCATTTTATATAAATTAGCAAAGCTGATGAAAAATCTGCAGAAGAATAGAAGTAAACTAGTGGAAAGATAAACTAGTGAAAGTGAAGTTGTTTTGGAAATTAGTAAGGAAGAGCTTTAGTCAATCTAATTCAACTATTTCAGCATAATATGGGTGAACAATAAAGTGACTGAAAAGTTGCAGAATTAAAGACACTTTATAAGTATTAAATCTCTAAGGAGATATGAACTGTTAAAATATATGTGATCTTGTTCTCAACTGGCAAAAAGTGAGTTGAATTAATAATCCTTATTAATACAATTATTATTATTCAGAATAAATAGACTCTTGAAATTTATTTAAACTTTGGTTGTTTTGATTTATTTATAAAATATAATTATCCAGCTGCCATGGCTCTGAATATACTATTTTGATATAATCACATATAGGAATGATTTGAATAGGGGATTGGAATATGCAGAAACTAGCCATTCAATGCATATTGTCCTTCCATTAGATTAAAACCACAATGAAGTTAGCAATACAACAGGAACATTTTTTTTAATAAAAATAGAAAGAGTGATCATAGAGTCTGTTTACATTCACTATTTATGTTTAGATTTATTTCTAAAAAGTTCTCCGTTCATTCCAATAGAGACAATATGTGTTATTTGGAATTTCTACTTGAGTCATATTATTGTCAATTTGTTACTATCAATTCTAAAGATCAATATTTTACATTAGTTACATTGATAAATATTATAATGCCTAAACACTAAATTTAACAAATTTTATTTCAATAAGAGGAAAGATAACAGGATGTTTTTCTGAAGGTTTGTGATGATGGTGTTCTAGTTGTATTTTATATTGGACTATTTCCATCACCTAATATGAGTATTGAATGTCTTTAGAAAAATGTAATTTTATTTAAACATTCCAAATACATTCAACTGTTAGTAATAGCATATCAAACAAGTTAGTATATGCACAATGTTTCGAGAAGTATTATTCTCTCCTCTTCTTCAGGTTTGGCAGGATGACTCAGTTGCTTAGATCATTACCTTAAAATTTAATACTCAAGATTCTAAGAGTCCAGGTTCGAATCTTATGCTAGCATTGCCACTGGTCAGGCCAGCAACACCTGAAGAAGAGGGGAGAATAATACCTCTAGAAACATTGTGCATATACTAACCTGTTTGATGTGCTATTACTAACAGGTGAATGTATTTGGAATGTTTAAATAAAGTTAAATTTTTCTAAAGACATTCAATACTCATGTTAGATGATGGAAATAATCCAATATAAAAATATAACAGGATGTATCCATAGTAATATAATAGATTAACCTTTGCAGTTACAAATTTAACAAAAATTCATTTTATTTATGAACGGTAAAACATGATGTGTATACATTCCACAATCGTAATTTGAATTAAAAGCTTTTATTTTTGTTTGATCTTTCTTGAAATCAATCTTAACATTACTTTTAGAGTAAAATATTTAAACAATCTTGATATTTGGAATATAAATTACATGCCTTTATACTTGATTATATAAATAAAATTTCTTTTAAAGATATATATGTATTAGTGTGCACACAGTCACGAAATAGATATTCATAGGGAATATCATTTCATATATATAATAATGTTACAAACAAACTAAACTAACTACTATAAACAAGCAGTACAATCTAAAATTTTAAAAAAATCTTATTAATATAAGTATTATGATGGAGAAATAGCAAAATAACTTTATTATCGATAATTATTTTATGCAATTCATTCTCAAAAAATGTGTGTGCGTATACATATGTGGTGGGGATGTTGCTCAAATGAAGAGATGCGCTAACTAAATTAAATGAAAGAGAAATCAGAGAGAACTTAATGAGTTATTATTTTGCCTATCTCCAACAATACAAAAATAAAAGAATAATATTTAAATTATGGCAAGAATGTTGTAATATGAGATAATAATTTCTTTGTAATATTTAATTGCGAGAAGATTTAAGATATTATAATAATGTAAATATGCTATAATATTATATTTTTTATTATCATAAATAATTTAATACCTGCAGACTACAATAAGTAAATAAATAAAACAACTTTTACATATACATTTTTTAAATGCAAAATCTTGTCTTTATTATTTATTGGTTAACACTAAAAAATAATAATTTTATATCAAAAGTTGACAAAACTGTAAATAATGTTTAAAAATTTCGATCATAATTCATCACCATCATCCTCATTTTCAACCATTAGCGATCCACTATAGCACGAGGGGCTCTCCAAGTTTAATCCATCTCCGATCTCTAGCCTCTCTTCTCTATATCATACTAGCACACTCTCTTCTTTCGTCCATCCATCTCACACGTGGCCTCCTTCTAAGACTTTTAAATCTCTTGGAATCTAGTTTAAGATTTCAATTTTCCATCTATCATCATCTCTTTGAGAAATGTGCCCAGCCCAACTCCACACCTGTCTCTTAGTTCTTTCAATGAAATCAGTAACACCCGTTTTTATTATTATTAAGAAATAAATTTATTTCAGAAGTGTACATGAACTATGATACATAATGTTACTTGAAATCAAGGATCTGTGGGTGTAGCACTTCATTGCTCTGCCTATACAAGGGACCAGGTCCTATACTGTCCTGAGCATTTACCTGTGCCGGCACACCTCAATGTAATTGACTAGATTCCGTGGTACCCCACGCTGTCAATCGTTGTGCAGCTAGACAAATTTATTTAAAACACCTTGGCTATTGGATGATTAAAGACAAGATTTGTCAGACACAACATGTCACTAGCCATGAATCTGCAAATATAAAGAACCCACTGATTTGGGCAATTGTGTCAGATGCAGCAATGCATTAAGGCCACCATTCATGGTCACCCCAATTACTATATCAAGACATGGCTTCAGCATCCACCTCTATAGTTTGGACAGGATTTTTGCAGCAATATTTGCTATATGGTCCAGTGCCATCTGCTTCCAGGTATCAGAGAACATTTAGTCAGGGCCAGTAGGTGATCTCTAATTTTTAAACTACCCATGAATACTCTGAACACTTCCCATGGATTTTTCATGCTGGGTTGGAATGCGAGGTGACATATGGTGAGCCATTTGGCGAGCAATATTATGATGGCCATCCAGATTGTAGCGAAGGTGCCACTCCTCATTACTTTACACTTATCCAGTATTGGGGCACATCCATGTTCTCTCACCCATTATTTTATTTTCAGTCCTTTCTTATCTAGCGATGGTACCACTCCTCATTGCTTTACACATATCCAGTATTGGGGCACATCCATGTTCTCTCACCCATTATTTTATTTTCAGTCCTTTCTTATCACTTCTATCATGTATCTCTCAAAACTTCTTTGAGTGGTCTGAAACCTCTGTATTGCTCTTTTGTTAAGCATCCAATTTCAGATCCATAAGTAAGAATGAGTAAAATCTTTTATTAAAAACCTTTCTTTTCCAACATGTAGGCATATTTTGTTTTAATATTATTATTTCCACCAAAACGCTCCAATTTCATTCATTATATTTCACTCTGTAACAATAATCTGATCAAGATATTTGTAGTTGTTAACTTTTTCTAACTCATCATTATCACTCTATTTTTTTATTTTGAGAAAATCCAATGGTCATTACTTTAGTCTTTTTAATATTTACCTTCAATTACTTTTTTATTTTCATCTGATAACTCTTACAACATTTCCTGAAGCTTTAACACATTATTTTCAAAAACAACTACATCATCTGCAACATTTAAATGACTTGAATAATCTTCCCTTAGCTTCCTATTTTAATCCACAAAATATTTCTTGCAAAACTGTTGTAAAAAGTTTTGGAGATATAGAATCACCCTGTTGTACACCCTTCTCAATGTTCGTCTTTTTAGTATCATTATGTAATCAAATTGTTGCTATTGCATTTTTATAAATGTTTTTCAGAATGTCACAGTATCTTGGATCTCCACCTTGATAATCCAATGCTTTAATCATGGCAGTAATGCTTATAAAATCAAATGTCTTTTCATAATCTACTGACAACTCATATTCACTGGTTCTTTCTAGAACTTCTCTCAACATATGGATATGATTGTCAATACTAAAATGACTTTTAAATACAACTTATTCTTTTTGGTTAGTTAAAATCCGAAGTTTGCTGTAAACAAGTTGTAATTATTTTAGTAAAACAATTGTGTAGAACTGATGAGACTACTAGGTCTGTAATTTCTGAGATCTTTGTTATCACCTTTTTAAAATATCAATAGTGCATTCTTCCAATCATTTGATACATCTTTATCATTTAGACATTTGGTATATAACTTTGTCAAAAAAATTTCCTGCTTCTTTTAAGATATTAATTATAATTCCATCACTACTTGGAGTTTTTATCTTCATAAATTAAATTACATGTCTCACTTCTTCATTTAAAATTCTGGGAAATTCAGAAGATATAATAGTTGTAGGTTTCTTTATTGCAATATAATTCTTGATATAACTCTTCTACACATTTGATAATGTCATCTCTCTTATCCATTTTTTTTCTTATTGTAGATATAAATTTCCTACCAAAACCAAAATGTTGTTTTACACTGTTAAACTTTTATTCTCTTCTATAGCTTTCCTTGCTAATTAACAATTATACTTTCTTATATCATTTTGCATCATTTTACAAAATTTGAGATATTCAATCTTTTAATGCATCATTTTTATATTATTCATATTCATTTTTCCATTCATAAATTCTCAGGTTTCAATAGAAAATTTATTGGTCAATTGCTGCTTTTTTCTACAGCTAGCTTTGTTGCAGTTTGTAAAAGTGAATTAATTATTTTCCTATTGATTTTGTTCAAATCTGAATTATGTTCAAAATCTGTTAAAATTTGAAAACGATTTGCAAGTTCTAATTTAAATTCATTGGAATGTTTCTGAAGATTAGGAATATCAATTGTAAATATTGTTTATTTTAAAATAATTTTTGTCTTTCTAGTTTTGCATTAACATGTATCTTACATGTCATTAATTGATGATCACTTCCTGTGTTGAATTTATTAACAACATTGCAGTCTTGCAATACATACTTACTGTTAACTAAAATGTAATCCAATCTGTTGTGCCTTCATTTAAATGCTTCTATTAACAACATTGCAGTCTTGCAATACATACTTACTGTTAACTAAAATGTAATCCAATCTGTTGTGCCTTCATTTAAATGCTTCCATGTCTATTTTTTTTCCATATGTCATAGCATCGGCCAGGAGGTAAACCCGCAACAACCGTCTGCTTGCTTGCAAGGCAGTTGCAACGACATCTTGGCAATGCTTGACATATCTATTTGCATTTTGCATTTTTTTCAAAAAAAATTCATAACAGAAGTTTTTCTTTTTCTGCGAAGTCTACAAATCTATATTCCTCTCATTTCTATCACCACAACCAAATTTACCCCTACAGTTCTTTCTTTCAATTGTTTATCAATTTTAGCATTAAAATCTCTATGACAATTTTAATATGTTGTTTGGTCTGATCAAAAGCCTTTTGTAAATTGATATAAAATCCTCTACTTCTTCACCACAATGAAAACTTGTTCAGGCATAAACCTGAATTATCTGCATTTGATATCTGTCATTAAGTTGAATAACTAATCTTGCCATTCTGTCATACACCATCAATCTCTACAGTGTTGTTTTTCCACTTTTTATTTACAATGAATCCTACTCTAATTGTATTTCCAATGTTTGGGTCTTTGTAGTAGAGTGCATGTCCATTTTTTAAATCAATTATCTCTTTACCTTTTATATTAGATAGTTTTTTCAATTCTTACAATCTTCTTTTACTTGAAAGGGATCTGCAGTTGTCATCAAATGGCTGCCTGAGTCCACAATCAGGAGATTATTCAGCCATCATTCGCTGCCTTGGCTGGCAACTTTACAGCCTCCTGGTGGATAAAGACCATAATTTATTTTTGTCTATAATTGTGAATATCTATTAGAAAAAAAAATCACACACATGGCACATTCATTCTGCCTTCAAGCAAGCTTAACTGATATTTCAATTAAGAGCTATCAGGCGACTGAGAAAAAAATCCATGGTTTTACTCAGACGTAAAAAGCCAATAAACTCACCATGTTGACCAATGCATGTTGGTGAGCAGCCCATCCATGTTCATATACTATAAATAATCACATAGTAATGTCAGCTGCAATGATAATAGCATATGGAGTGCACGTTAGAAAATTACATTGCTCTGTTTCGCTAAGGCCGCTGAGAGAAATCAAAAGGTCACTGCTCAGTTAACAGCAAATTCATTTCTGCAGCTTCGATCATAATTAATTAAAATAAAATATGGTTAGATTAAAAACAGCTTATAGACATTTATTAAACAAGAATTATAAACAAGGTAATTAAGGTATAAACATGTTATTTGAAAAACAAAGTGGGATTTTAAACAAACATATTTTTATTAGAGCTCAATTGCATTTTTTAAGTGAAGTTACAAAAATGAGAGATTCATACAGAACTTACTGAATCTGTATGATTTGCAACTATGATAAAAACTAGCAGAGAGCAATATCCAAGCTTGAGTTTCAGTGGATAGTTGTGGTAAATATAGAAAAACTTGACATTCTATATTGAAACAGATCATAGTGCTTATACTAGCAATCCAGAACATAATCTTTTAGACTGAGCAGCTAGAAATCCTAATGCACTGTTTCCGATCAACCTCAGGATATAGTTCACCATCTTGCTGATGCAATCACATGTCGATGACATTCCCATATCATTGAATATCAATTCCTTCTCCCCACGATGGAGATGATCTGTATAGAAGAACCTACAATTAAAATCTCACAAGTATAGTGATAAAAAGGCAAATGTAAATGAAGATAATTGATTACAATTTGTTCAAAATAATGGAACTTAACAAAACCATAAAGAAAGTTTTTAGAACTAAGAATTCGACATGCTCACAAAGAAATGGAATTTCTCACATGCCTATATCATAGACAAAGTTATATGCAAATACACTGTATATAGTTATAATGAACCCGTATATAGTAAATTCTTACAAGTTTATTTCACGTAATTTTTTTTGATTAAGCTGGAATATTCCTATTAAGATATGTATTTAATGTTTTATGGGTTATTTAATTAATACTGGTTATTTTTATTCAAGAATTAATAATAATTTCAGGAATTAATATTTATGTCAGGGAATGCTAACACGCAAATTTAATCAATGGTAAGAGGAGGAAGTTTTATTTTTATTAATCTTTTTCACCCCCACCCCCCCATACGTTTTCGTTTTCCTTCCCAGAATACTAAGCTTTATTTATTTACACTTAACAAAATCATGTATCGATATTGACTATAGAATGCGATAGGCCAGTGTTTCTTATATAAATATGTTGTCAAGATATGTCAAATGATAATACTAAAGTTTATTAGAAAATTAATTTGAGAATTTTATTCATTAAAAAAAGTAATATTTTAAGGATCAAGTTTAAATGTTGATGTGTGCTGACTGTATTCAATTAATTCATATATTTAAATGACGTATATTAGATTTGAATACTTATTTACGCTTGCATTTTCTTTTCATTAATTAATATTCATTTGATCTTATTACCCAACTTATTAAATAAGTAATTTATATTAAAGTACATACTTATTAGTTTTTTATTCAGCGTACTATTCTATACTTGTGATATATATAACATATATGATAATATTACCTTTATATATTTTATACACTAAACTATCACGCTCAATTCAAATACACCAGGTGGCGATTAATAATGTTTCAACAACCACTCCAAGCTCCTGCAAAGAATAAAATTTTAATCGCAAAAATAATAGTTGAAGCTGAGACAAGTGCCCTATTAAGTGGGTAAGTGACTTTTCATTAAATCCTAAGTCATGAAAGGGGATAAAAAACCCAAATCTGCTAAAAGCAAGAATAGAAATTTTTCCGATATTTCTAA
Organism: Epiperipatus broadwayi; assembly: GCA_028023455.1. Lineage (NCBI taxonomy): Eukaryota > Metazoa > Onychophora > Udeonychophora > Euonychophora > Peripatidae > Epiperipatus > Epiperipatus broadwayi. Next base: position 576,084 of record JAQFVV010012470.1, read on the forward strand.
TATGGCCGATATGTGCTTGAATAATAGTAATGACAAAATAGACAAAAATTCTGCAAAAGCTGGAAAAAGTTCTCACCAAGTTAGAAATTTACCCAATTCACAATTCCCTAACTCTAATGATAATTACTACGACATCTCTGATTCACAAAGTATCAAACCTCATGAAAAGCAAAAGAAATCTGAGAAAAAAAATCCTAGTCTATCGTTAGAAATCAATAAAGTCGTTATAGAAGACAACATTACTAATTCAAAAGTTATTAAAAATGAGACAGAAGCACCTAAATTAATGATTTCTGAAACCTTGAATAAATCTTCTAATTATCACAGCAACTATACTACCACATATAAAAATAATAGAAAGTGGCTAACAGGTTTATCTGGGCTTAATTGCTGAGATATTCTTGACTTCGTTTAAGGAGAAGCCATAATACATCACATCACATCACATGAAAAATCCTAAAGATGGAAAATTGCTTCTTGGTCAATCTGTGGATTCTAAATACAATAAAATCAAAGAAAGTGCTTCTCCATACCAAGAGCAAAATGAAAATATAGATATAAGTTATAATAGTAAGAATAAAAGTAAAACCTATGCCAATGTCCTTAAAAAAGAAAGTGATAAGCTAAGGGAAAATGGAAACAATAAATAACCAAAACTCCATAATGAATTTTCTTGATATAGAAATTGATAATACATCACAACAAATAAAAGCTCACAATGAAGAAAATACAATACAACTTACTGAAGAATATCAAAGAATAAATAATCAATTTAATAACTCAATCCCTGATCTCTTACTAAATTCTTTTACAAACTATATCAATGACAAAACTCTGATTTTGGCCATAACAAATTATAATGGAAGATTATTTAAATTCCCTATTGAGAAATTTTACAACATGATCTTTGAAAATGATATGTGGATGGGAATTAATAAGATCTTTCCCCATTCCAAATGATAGATATATAATTACCAAATTTACTTCATGGTCTACTAGAAATTGTTTCAAAAATAACATTAGACTCTTGGATGGGAAGATAATCTGCACAATTGATATAAACAGAGCACTCACACTCAATGGCACCATCAAGAACTGTTTGATGAATTTTGATCAAGCAGAACTGGATAACATACTTGGGAAATATGGGAAAACAACAGGACTAACATACAGATATGACCATCAAACTAATGGCCACATTCTGGCCAACACTGGTACTTTCACTATCACATTAAAGAAAGGGATGCACCCCAATGATATACCCACAGTGGTCTACTCCAGAGGTTCACCGATGGTCCTAACATTCTGTGGAGTTCCACCACAATGTTTTTTTGCTTGGAACAAAATCACCTTATTAAAGACTGCCAAGCTCGCATATGTAATGGATGTGGCTTGAAACAGAGTAGGATTCATAAATGCAATAAGAAGGCAGGGAAGTCAACAATGGTCTCAACACTGGACTCTAAAATAGTTGATGAGGACAATCCGGACAACTTGACACAATTAGACTCAAATCATGAAGAATTCAATCAATTTGATCCAACACTGACAATGTTAGAAGAAATCCCGATTCACACTCCCATAAATAAAGTGTTGGATCACACCCTCTTAAATATGCCAATCAACTCTAATACCACTGAGCCACAACACTTCACTGGTGGGGTAGGACAAAACCAACCTCATAATTGGATTGAGAATGAGACAAACAGACCCGAGATGATCATTGATGAGAGTGGATCAGACTGATGCGACAGTCATCGGCGACCAAAAAGAATGGGTGCATGAAGACCCTAGCCATATAACAACTCAACAAAATAGAAATATATTACCAAAGAAGAACAAGAAAAAAAGGAAATCAAGACAACAAATTAGATCCAGTTCTGTTGAAGATACTACAACAAATTCAAATGATAATTCTGAGAAACTAAATAATACCATGATGATATTGAGATAAATCAGTGGAATGATAAGAATAACAAGAGAAGGAAAGGCAATATTCAATCCTCTATCAAGATCTCATCCAGTACTTCTAAGACAGTGGAACAGAGCATGAATCTGTATGACAGTAATAGTCAAGAAGAACTATTACTAACTTCTTTCATAGGTCTTAGTGACACTGAAATCTCCCAGTCAGACTGGGCTGCTTCTGAGATGGAGAATCAGTCTGTACAATATGAAGATACATGGGACTAAGTGCAGTAACGAAGTAGTCTGGGAAGAAATAGATGAATAATGGAATGGCGGATGCCAGCCAATGATAATGGCAGGGTCAATCAGGGACAACTCATACAAATTATATGAAGTTAAATTTCTATGGAGTTAATGTTAGGGGCCTGAACTCAGTTGACAGGGCACTTGCTATTCAAAATTGGATAGTGAAATGCCAGCCAAATGTTGTATGCATGGCAGAAAACAAATTACATCTAAATTCATGTTGGAAAATTGATCAGATTCTCCAAAATCTGGGCTTCTTCAAATACTCAATTTCAATGGTACCAGCAGGAGGTGTAGCTATTTTAATCAATTACAAGAAAGATCCTCCTACTAGCTTCAAAATTCTGCATCTAGATTCAAATTGCCTAATTGCTAACCTAAAATATAACCACTTTCAAATCTACCTAATCTACCTCTACATTAAAAATAACCACAATCTAATCATGAAAGTAATCACCACCATCAACTCAGTCATGGCCTCAAATCCATTCCCAGTCATCCTAATGGGTGATTTCAATGTGACATATAGTTCTTTCAATAAAAAAATATATTCACCTCTTTAATCATATACTGATGAGTGGAGAAGGATTCTTCCCTATAGATGCCTTCTCTTTCTACACTAAAAATGCCAGATCCTTGATTGACCCTGTCTACTATTCCCCGAGTATTCACTTCTAAATCAATGCAAAACTTCGACCAGTGATTTTTTCTGACCACTTGGCCCTAGAGTTATCTCTCGAAACAAACATTGGACATCCGATAGTTGAAGAAAATAACCACTATTCGAATGTTGCTAAAACAGACCACACCTGAATGGATCTTTTCTGAGGCCTACATCTACTTTAAAAAAATTGATATTCTAAGGCTACCAGTGGAGGAGGCATGGTTTTCCTTCATTGGCATCCTCAAATCCATAATAAATGAGGTTTCCCTTAACAAGAAAGGCCCTAACCACTTATTAGCCGATCTTGATGCTATTGACCAAAGACTAAAAGAACTTCCACTTGATAATCAATTTGTACCTTTTGCCCTTGCCCTAAAATGCCAATACTGGGATAAGCAGAGATCTCTGGCTGAATATATGTCAATCAAGTGAGCCAAGAGATTCCTGCCAGATCAACAATGCTGGTCCAAGAGTTACTTCCGGTGGCACTGGGAACAGGTAGCAGGAAACTCGTTCCACTGTCATTAACGATAGATAACAACATTCTTGTGGGCCCGGAAATGATCTGTGCAATTAGAGAGCACTTTAGGGCAACACTTCAATTTGATCAGACTGGGAATGTCAATGGACTATTCGGCCTAGATGAGAACCTGACTCATGATATCACTGACGAAAAGATCCGCATCAAGCTAAAAAGCCTCCGAGAGAGGGTGCACCCAGGAATACACGGCATACCAAAATTCATCCTCCTACATCTAGAGAAATATTCAGTGCCAATAATTAAAGCCATGATAAACCACTTAGCAGAGGGAAGTCAAGAGATTAACAACTTGTATCCAATATCTCTCATACCTTTCCTAAAGAAAAAAGATGGAAAACATGACTTGAATAATCTGAGGCCTATTTCAATGATTCCCCTTTTAATTAAAATCATAGAACAATTAATTAAGGATCAAATCCAAGTGAAAATTTATAAATACATTTCTACCAATCAATATGCAAAAAAAAGGGGAATCATCTATTAATGCCATTGGCCAAATGAAACTCCTTATCAATGTTATTAGAGCCTGGAAGATGTCAAAACCGATCGCTGTCCGACTCAACATCTCAGCAGCATTCGACTCAGTCAGGCCAGACCTTCTGATTGATGTTCTCCAGGAATATGGGGTGCCGTGTGTTTATCTGAGGATGATTGCAAATCTATTAGCCAACAGAATATCCACATCACAATGAATGGGAAAATTGCACCTGGGTTCGAACCCTCCATCTTTATTCCTCAAGGTTCTCCACTTAGCGCGCTATATTTTATAGCCTATATCAACCCACTATTGATGGAGATTGAGAGATCACTGCCTGGAGTGTATATACCTGCCATGGAAGGGAGATTAAACATCTGTTATATGGACGATATAATCATCTGCCTGCCTTCCAAGAAATATATTACTAAACTAGAGCAAATACTAGCATGGTACTCAGACAAATATAAACTCAAATTCAATAAAAAGAAATCAGCCTCCTGGAGCTTGCTAACTGGCAGGAAAATTGCTTCAAATTTTACAGCTGACCCACAGAAATTCCTAGGCTTTAATTTTTCAAAATCCTATAGTGCTATGAGAAATCGAAGAATCCCTATTAACAGAAATTTGCCATACAACTACCTCCCTTACTAAGATATATGTTTCACTTCATGGTAAGGTAAGACTTTTAAACTCATTGATATTCCCAAAAATTAACTATTTCCTATCTGGTATCTCCCCCTCCAAAAAATTTATCAAAAAAATAAACTCGCTATGCATAAAACTATTCTGGGGCCAAAAGGTTGCTGCCATCAGCCTCTGAAAACTTCAAATGCCTAGAAGGTTCAATGGCCTTTCATTACATTGTATCAAAACCATGGTATTCCAGAGAGACTATAACCTACTATTCTGGCTTCAAAACAAATATTCAAGTATATCATATCAAGAAACTGTCACACCAACTGATAGACCACCGCCCACTAATAAAAGTTGGTGGAATTTGTTATTTGATAATATTCGGAAAGTTATTGATATGAATGAAAACCCAATTATATCAAAAATTAAATACTGGAATGCATATAAAATAATACATGGGGAAAATAACATAAACAAAGGGTCTCTTGGAATCACCAATATTTTGGTTCATTGAGGCAAAATTTCAAGATTTCTTAATTAAAATCAACCTGGACTCCCTTCCTACAAACTCATTTCTGGGACACAGGAGAAATTTCGAGAAGATCAATCCTGTGTGCCAGGTATGTGAGAGAGAGGAGGAATCAATTGACCATATTTTTCTTAAATGTCCCATTATGTCCAATTATAGATCGATATCTCATAAATGGTACAGCAATACAAGTGCACACTACAAATCAATTAAAGATTATATAGGTCAGGGTCTATTTACGGACATAAGACTGGCAATTTTTGTGAATTATGCCCTGTGGTGTGTCAGATGTAAAGTCACAATTGAAGGAATGAGAGACCCACATGGGACTAAATTTAAGAATGTCACGGAGAAAATCATGAAAAAGGACCAACTAATTGCTCCAAGCTATATCACAAGAGCAACATGGCAGAAGGTTGGATCTACTTTACTTCAAATAGATATGTAATTGATATCATTTTTGTATTTGTAACATTCAATATAGCTATAGAATAAAATTTTTTTCTTAAAAAAAAAAAAACTATCACGTTCAATTGAATTCGAATGCTATGATAAATAAAAGGCTTAAAATAGAGTTGTGTGATTAAAGACCAAAAAATTTACACGCTAATGTATAAAATTAAATAAAGTTTCATGAGCGTGTGCATGTTTATGTATATAACTAGTTAGAAATAGAAGACATTGAAAACACTAAAATAACTAATTATGCAAAATAAAGATTATGCTAATATGAAAATTATTCCAAGTATGCTAATTTTCAAAGAAGGAAAGGTGAGAATCAGTTATGCGAAGTAGAAATAAAACAAAACTGCCAATCCGTATGTATGTATGTGAATAATGGAGCATATGTATGTGAATAATGGAGCACACATCGGAAGTACACAAAGTAATGTGCAATCAATTGTGCATTAGAGTGCAGAGTTAAAAATGAAAAGTTATCAGTTCTGAGTATAAATGCAGTTAAGTATATACAGCATTACTGTTCAATACTGTGCAACTTGTGTGTATAGAACCATAATAGGAGTGTTTGTTCCATAATAGGAGAGTGCGAGATGATTCCCTTAAAGTTAGAACAACCAGAAAGTCATTGTTGATGTTACTTAACATTTACCAATATCTTATACATTTTGTTCAGAGTGAATAAACTCTTTTGTTAAGTTTAAACTTGATTTATGTATTTTTTAATCGTTATTAATTTGTATACCATCTGGTTTAGGTCAATCCAGCCTCTATATACATCAATATATTTATTAGTTCTTTATTCATCTTACTATTCTATACTTGAGATATATGTAGCATATATTAGAATATGCGTTATATACTAAACTGCCAAGTCCAGCTGAATTTGAGTGTTATGATAAATAACAGACTTAAAATAAAATCATGTATAGATCAGTATCAGGATTATTAATAGTATTTCAGTAATTTGATCAAATATAAATTCAAACTCAAGCATTATCATAGTATCCTTACCTGAACTCTGATGAATATGGTAAAAGAAGTAAACCAGAAATGCTTATCCTTAAATGTCATTTTATGATATTTCATGACCCTGGATCTTGAAAGTATACTTTCTTAGTTCTATATTTCACTTTATAAGCAACAAGCAATCCAATTATCATCAAATACTGTTTGTTCATCTGAGCATAGTTCCTTGGATACTCCAATTCGGTTACATTTAACAACCTAGTGTGTGGGTCAGATAACTCAATGAAAGTGACTTTTTTCAAAAATATATCATCACACATCCATTTTATTATAATATATATATATTATTGATTCTTCCCTTCATTTGTATTTGCAATTCAAATTTGTATATGTTTCTTCATTTGCATAATGAAGTGGTTTCTTTGTACTTTATGACATAATCCTGAGTGCATTTTTGATGAAGCTGACCATAAGTATAGATCTATGATTATAATGAGTTTCCACTAAAGGTGCATTCAGCTTTAGATTATAAAGTAGTGAGACAGTTATGTATCTTGACATATAACAACATAGTAGTGTGTGCATGAATATATATATATATATATATATATAAGTTAAAAGGAAAAATGAACACAAACAATTATAAACATTTAATATTTTATTAATTATAATTTTGAAATCTAAAACAAGCTTTGTTTTCATACTATTATAGATAGTCTACCAGTAATTATAAAATACCTTTATCTATTTTATAATTAGATTATGAAATATTTTTTTAAATTAAAGCTTGCATATTTTGATAAAATTTGATATAATATACTCTGTTGTTTAAAGAATTAAAAATACTTTGAGATAAATAATTTGGTTTTAATTAAGGTAAAATTAAAGAGCCATCAACTTTTTTTAAAATCAAGATAAAAAAAATTTACTTAATTATTGTTTTAAATTCCACAAAATACTATAAAAAAGTATTTTGAATCATTCATGACTTACAACAAATGATAGCATTATTATTATGAAGTTATAACAGTAGGCAAGAAGTAGAGGTGCTGTTAATGTCACAATAGTAGAATTTGAATTCATATGGAAGCAAAACACAGCTTTTTTGTGTTTCATAGCCCATATATGTGAGTATTAGACAGCATGCCTAAAGTGCTCTTCATAAATCTGCTTGTCAATGAAATTAAATCTTTGTAACACATACAGCAAAAAGAGTATTTAACTTAATGAATGTTTATTTAACCAAACAAATTATTGGTTCATTAGTTTTTAATGCAATTGTTACTCTTTTATTGCTTAAATAGGACTTGTATACTGAACTTTTAAATATGTTAACTTGAAATTAATCTTATGTTTATGAACTTTTTAAAGATAACATTTGTTAATTTTATTTTGAATTTTTATGTGATGAATAATAGTGACGTATAGTTTTGAAAGTTATCTCTCTTGATGAAATGATTAAAGAATTTTACTTCTAAAAATAAGATCTAACAAGTATTGATACTTTTTTTGTCTATTCATTCATCAATGGTTATGATTTTAATTACCATTTTAAGATATATATATATGCATACCTGTTTTTGTTTTAATTGTTATATTAAATGCTTTGAATTAACAAAAATTTAGAACTATGACTATCTAGTTTCATAAAATTTCTTTTTATTATTCAAATATGCATGTTAAAATGGACAACTGATTACTAACAATGCATGATATGTGATTTTGGATATAGAAAAAATCATTATAACTAAGAAAAGTGAAATAAGAGATGTATATTTTTAGGAATATAGGAATACTCTCCACCCATTCTGTGATGATATCTTGGTTTTGCTATCTTTGGATACTAGAAAATTAGTTTAAGATGGGATCAAAATTAACTGACAAATATATTCCCATTGATTTGTGATTTATTTTTATATATACATGTATTCCTATCACAATCAATTATAATAACCACCAGCAAACTTAGTGCAGCTTAATACAGTAATAGAGGGAATAATTCAAAATCTAAAGATCCCTTTGATCAAAATTTAATTCTTCCACTTTTGATGTTTGAATATCATATGCTTTCTTGGGCATCTAAAGATCCCTTTATCAAAATTTAATTCTTCCACTTTTGGTGTTTGAATATCATATGCTTTCTTGGGCAACAAATTCTTTATTATTGTTTGTATTTTTTTCATATGTCAAATGCATTGACTGGAAAGTGAACCCAGGCCAGATACTTGGAAGGCATCTATGCTAACCACTAGGCCACCAATGTTTAACAAATTGTTTGTTATTGTTGTTAAGGCATCAATATATCCTTTACACAACAGCTAACTTATGAATTCTAACATCTAATATCTTATTTTGTGTTGAACTTTCCAGAGGATATTTCAAAGTCTGATATAAGATGTACATAACTAACATAGCAAATTCTAAAATTATAGTAATATTAAAAAAAAATTTTTTTGCCAAATTTTTTATTAATAGAAGTAAATATTTGAATTAGTCAAAACATTTATATTAATAAAAATATAGCAGTAAAAGAACAAGGTATAACATCATGTTTAATACATATATATGATAAAGGAAATATGTTTACCATTCCATCACAATTGATTGGTAATGAAATGTATATGTATAATGGGAGGATTTGATTTGTCTCATTGCTAAGCTCTGGACAGAAGCATATAACATGTGGATAATTAAAAAATGTTACCATTAAGTTGGTAATCAAAAAAAATTGTCACTTTTCTTTCTATTTTTTAAAAAATTATATATATACATGATCAATCAAATCAATTAACATCCCCAAATTACCTTCCATAATCTTATTTATATAGTGAAAAAGATCAAGATTGACATCTCTCACTGCATATATATATATTTCTTGAAATAAATATCCAGTCATCATGTGAAATAGAAGTTAAATACATTAATCTCCTCAGCAGAAACAATAGATCAACTTTCTACTTAAAAACATGGTTAAATACTGATTATTTTTAAAGTTTGAATGTGTTCATAATCAAATATATATATTGAGAAGGATTAATCTTATGGCACACAATGTTGTGTGTGTGCATATATACTTAAAGCTTAAAAGGAAAAATGAATAGAGACTAAATTGAAGTATATATACTTATTTAAAATAGTCTGGAATATCTCACATATTGTTTAAGTAACAGTAAGTACTGTAAATTACTTAGAGTAAAATATAAAAAAGGCTCTATTTAGTATTAATATTTTATTTCTGATTTACAAAGAAAGTAAAATATTTTTGTTTAAATCAAAATGTTTCTTTTTGCAATACACATTAGGTATAATTAATTCTACAATTTGTTTTAGTTAAAAGATTAAAAAAATTTAAAGGATTAAGAAATTTTTCAACTTACTTTGGATGTATCTTAATTAAAAAACAGAACAATGGTAATTTAGTTATTATCTTGTTTTTATTTATCAAATTGGAAAAGACTCTAAATTTCATCTTATTTACTATAAACAATGAGTTAAGTTTAACTGATAATTATTGGAGTGTAGAAAGTCAGCTTCAAGGAAGGACAAATGCTACTACCCTCCATGTTAATCAAATTTCAATTCCCAGAGAAATCAAATAGGATAGCTTCTCCATAAAATTCTGAAATTACCTTATCTATCTACTACTCAGAATATCATATTAGCAATTTGTGTAAAAGCCAGCCTATTAATCATGAGACTCCAATACTATATTTTATTCACATGCTTAGTTTTTACATGAATAGAATCACAGGCAAAAAAATCTGTCAGGTATACATTGTGCACATATGTGAAGCACAGATGGAAGAAATTGGCTAGTAAATAAAATATATATGGACATTCTTTCAAATATTAACTTTGTAATTATCATTACCAAAAGAAATAACTTGTACTATAATAATTTGTTTAAAAAATAAATATTCAAATAATCTTAATAAGGTGTTAATGAGAAAAAGTGTTCAATAAGAAAATAAAAAGCAACTGACTGGTAAAAAAAGCCTCCACAGAATAAAAACTAGGTATATTTTTTTTTAAAATTTTGTTAATAATAATAATACTTAAGTCATTTATATACAAGTACAGCTATTTTAATGCCAAAAAAAAGGAAAGAAAAGAAAAAATGCTCTAGAAATGAGTTTGGCAATGAATATATCACATAAAATCCATCAGATTTTCATTCAAATAATTTTCACTATAATAATAAAGGTATCTTCAATGTTTCTCTTATTTTGCCTGATCTTTCTCTACCTCTCCTTTATATATATGCATGTGTGCATGATAACAAAAAGAATTATATAAACTAACTAAAGAAAAAATATAAATAAAAAACAAAACATAGTTATTTGTCTAAATAGATAAAAAATGAAAAAAAAATAGCTGCATAAACAAGTAATTGTGTTATATATATTGTAACAATCCGCCACCTTACCAGTTGAATGAAGAAATGGATGAATGGACAATGCCATTTATAAGCATCCATTATAAAAACTATTTATTTACTAATATATTTTAACATTTAATATTGTTTGATCATTTATTCTGCTTGATGTGATTAATTAATTTCATCTTTAATATGTGCGACAACAGATCATACATTCAAGCAGAGAGATAGAATACCATTGATAGATTAACCATCAATGATACTTATGGCCAGATCGAGGCTACATAAAAGCATAACCACGACCATATTTCCTGGATATAGCACCCCTCCATACTGCTGGATCAAAACCTGCTATCCAAACAATTTATTTACTTTGAGAATATCTCGGGTGCTATCAGTCATATATCTTATATATAGCCAGCATACCCGGACAATAGGCACACAAACCCAGTGCTTGACATATACCCAGGTCAGCATACACTTGATCAGAGGATTCAGCACAGATTACACACACACACATTTAAATAGATATAATAAACATTAACACAGAATATAAATAAATGAATATATACTACTTGTTACAAAATCAATAATACTAATGTCCATTATAGTTACTTCATTGTGAGAAAATATATATGTCTAGACATTTATGATTGAAAAGTATATTTACCTAGATTTTTATTTTTATAATATCAAGACAACAAGCTCCGTTGGTTTTGCTTTCCGACCGGTTGGCCTTTTGATCTTCATCGATGGCTTCATGGTTTTTTTCCATTATTTGAATGTACACTGGGGGAGGGGTAGAAAATGTGGCAGCATCTATTCCATAGTTTGGGCATTGGTTCCAGGTGAGAACAGTTGTTGGAACCAAGGACTTGGGGCATGAAATACAGCCAAACATTTCTAAGGTTTCTAGCAACACATGTTGCTATTTCTATGGCTTCTTCATCTGTATTTTCCCATAAGCTGGGAAAACTCTGCAGCTAGTAATTCAAAACTGGAAAATTGGGCAACTTTTGAAAACTTTGAACACTTTGAACAGCACTTGGAAAACTTGAACAGAAAAGCAGCAATAATAATAATAATAATGATAGACAATTACCCTTTTTTACACCTAACTCTCCCGTTGTTTAATTTTTATCATCACTTTCATTTTTATATTTTTTCTTTTATCTAAACTTTATTAGATTCATCTAACATTTTATCAACCAGGAATCTTTCAAAATTAATTGCATTTCTGCCCATGAGATATTTTATAAAAATTTATTTTGCTAATTAATTCTATTTTAACCTTTTTACCTTTATTTATTTTTAAATATTTATTTCCTTTTCTTTTTAATTGATAAAAAGAAGAGAGACCAGGTGAGACGAGAGAGCAGATTTTAACCCCCCTATTCTTATTAAAACAGTTTTATTCTATTTTAAAAAAAATATATGATGCAATCTTCTGTTTTTACAAAATTATATTTTAAAATCTACATCTTAAATATACTTTTCTTGTTTTCTGTCATATTTTCCTTTCTTTTAATAATTTAGCACATATAACACAGATATGTGTGTGTTTTATAACATATATCTCGCTAGTATTACAATATTTACATATTATAGAATTAAACTTAGATAGAGTAAAATACCTTGGCATTAAAAAAAAAATGTCTATAGGTTTGAAAAGTAATTTTTTTAATAGATATATTTTAACCAGTTCTTACTTAATGGATCTGAGAACAAAGTATGGTTAAGAATAAGAATAACAAGAAGAAATCAAAATAAAATACATAGATGAGAGAACAAATGTTTCACTAATACAGTTGAAGAAATTAAGAAAGTGAAATGGGGCTCTGCTGGATATATTACTAAAAGAGATGATAGACAGTTAAAATCTTAAATTGGATCCCAACTAGTTTTAAGATCTAGAAAGAGGTCTCATGTGAAATGGATAGATGAAATAAGAAAGATTACTGGTCTGTTGTAGAGAAAAGAGGTTAGGTATCAGAGAAACTGGAATAAACTCGATACCTTATTCCGCAGTAAGTCAATAATGGTCGAAAATAATATATATAATGAAGTAAATTGATCTCTGTCTCAAGCAAAATTAAGAATAGGATGAATCATTATCAACAGTATTATTAATTCATAGTCTGAGGAGAAAAATGGTTTATACTATTAAGTACATATATATTGAGCTATGCTAATTTAATGTTTACAACATATGCACAAATACATACACACATATATATATATAATAAGGGTATAATATTAGTATATATGCTTACCAAGCCTGTAACCTTGGTTTAAATCTGAACTGCACAACCTTAAGAATTTTTTCAACAGGTTGGGATTTTTTTTCTAAATAACCTACTCACAGCCAATCCAGATAATCATGTAATATTGATTAGGAATAGGTATCTAAATTTTTTTTTTAGCTAAATGGCAATTGATCACAAGCTGAATGAGTACTACCCTTTCTTTTGTTCTGCAGTGGGCTATTTAAACCAGTATTATCTATATATGTGTGTGTGTGCATGTGGAATAAATCATGCACAAGTATTAAGGGCATTGATTAAGTAAAAATTAATTGTCAAATGTGGCTATTATTTTAGTCAAAGCATTTTTGATGTGGTATAATCATAATATGATGTTGATATTATATGTGTGTGTGTCATATTAAAGGGCTGCTGATTATACATCAGATGAAGAACCCAATAAAGATTATGATATAGCATAAGTAAGTGGTATCCTGTAGCAAACTACTATTGATGATCTATTAATTTTCATAAAGAGAATTTATAGAGTATATTCATATTTCATAACTTTCAATGTATATATATATATTTATTTTTAATTATCTCCTGGCTTCCAATCCAGGCCAAGCAAGCTTGAAATTTGTTTCACTAGTCTGGATTTTTTTTTTTAGGGAACCAGTTTACAAACAATCCAGCTAATCATTCAATTTTGGTTGGTTAATGAATATTTAGCTATGCTTAGCTAGAGGGTTACATTTACAAGAAAGGAAAAAATTTCAAACTCTCATTACCAGACAATTAGCAAGCCTAATGAGTGTTTTCTTTTTCATGTTTGTTTCTTTGCGAGAGAATGTTGGCGAGACCTTCAATCATTCATAACTTACAGACATATGAAGTTTCTAAATATGTATATTTTCTTCTAATACATATTTAAAATGTCATCAAGAAAATTATGGGATGAAATTCTAAAAAGAGGCTTAAAAATAATATATATATTTCATATGTCAATGCATCGGCCGGGAAGCTGACCTCTCGGCTACCAACACTTGACAAAATATTTTAATAGACAATTATATCAAGAAAACCAAACTAAATCAATATTAAACTTAATTCTCAATTCAATTAATTGCTACAGCTATTGGATTATTTCCAATAAATATTTTATAAAATCAGCAGAAGAAACGAATTCTAGAAATTTAAAGTGGCGCTACCAAACCGAACAGGTAGTTTGTTTTAAAAACAAAAGGTCGAAATTAACTCCCTTCTTTGCTCCCCCCAGTCGCGTTTCAAGCGGTTTGCTCTCCTCAGTGGGGGATGAGTGAAACTAGATCTAAAACACGACTCCAAGGTTTTCAAAACTTCTACAGATTGCAGATTTTTCAGACCGGTAAAGTCTCACTCCCTAGCAAGGTATTTATATGGGTCTGATCTCAGTTCAGAATCCCATATAATCAAAGTCTCTGCAATATATATCATCAAGAAACTTTAAAGTACTTTATGAAAAAAAAAAAAGTTAATCCTAACCCTATCCTTGTTATTTATGCAAAATATGCCTATACAAAACCAACAAGTGTAAGATTTGTTTTACATAAACGAAAAAGAGTCAGAAATTAACTACCTCTTTCTTTGCTCCCCCCAGATCAGTGATTTCAAGCTGGTTTGCTCTCCTCAGTGGGGGATAGAGTATAGAAACTAGATCTAAAACATGCTCTCAAGTGTTTATGCAAAATGTTTCTATCAGATTGCAAGCGAATTTTCAGACCAAGTCTTCAAACCGCCTAGCAAGCCAATATTTATATGGGTCTGATCTCAGTTCAGAATCACCATATAATCAAAGTCTCTGCAATATATATCTTGCAAAAAACTTTAAAGTACTTTATAAAAAAAAAACAAGTTAATCACTACTCTATCCTTGTTATTTATGTTCAAAAGATGGCCTTACCAAAAAACAAGGAAGATTTGTTTTACAAAACGAAAAAAAGTCAAAATTAACTACCTCTTTCATTTGTCACCCCCAGATCAGCTGTTTCAGCTGTTTGTCTCCTCAGTGGGGGATAGAGTATAGAAACTAATCTAAAAATCTCTCAAGTGTTTATGAAAACGTTTCTATCAGTTGCGTAATTTTTCAGCCAAAGTCTTCAAACCAGCCTACAAGCAGATATTTATATGGGTCTGATCTCATTAGAATCACCATATATCAAATCTCGCAATATATATCATTCAAAAACTTTAAAGGTACATTTATGAAAAAAAAAAAATTATATAACCTGCTATCCTTGTTATTTATGTTCAAAGATTATACAAAACAACAAGTGTAAGATTTGTTTTACATAAACAAAAAAGTCAAATTAACACCTCTTTTTTTGCTCCCCCCAGATCAGCTGATTTCAGCTGTTTGCTCTCCTCAGTGGGGGATAGAGTATAGAAACTAGATCTAAAACTGCTCTCGTGTTTAGAAAACGTTTCTATCAGTTCGTCAGATTTTATATGGGTCGATCTCAGTTCAGAATCACATATATCAAATCTCGCAATATATATCATGAAGAAAACTTTAAAGGTACTTTATGAAAAAAAGTTAATCACTACTGCTTCCTTGTTATTTATGTCAAAAGATGGCCTATAAAAACGACAAGTGTAAGATTTGTTTTACATAAACGAAAAAGAGTCAGAAATTAACTCCTCTTTCATTTGCTCACCCCCAGATCAGTGATTTCAAGTGGTTTGTCTCCTCAGTGGGGGATAGAGTATAGAAACTAGATCTAAAACACGACTCTCAAGTGTTTTAAAACGTTCTATCAGTTGAATTTTCAGACGGTAAAGTCTTCAAACTCAGCCTAGCAAGCAATATTTATATGGGTCTGATCTCATTCAGAATCACATATAATCAAAGTCTCTGCAAATATATCATTGAAGAAAACTTTAAAGTACATTTATGAAAAAAAAACAATTAATAAACTGCATCCTTGTTATTTATGTTCAAAGATGGGCTTCAAAACGAACAAGTGTAAGATTTGTTTTACATAAAGAAAAAGAGTCAGAAATTACTATTTTCATTTGCTGTCTGGGGGTGGCAAATGAAAGAGGTATTAATTTCTGACTCTTTTTCGTTTATGTAAAACAAATCTTACACTTTTCGCTTTTGTATACCCATCTTTTGAAATAAATACAAGTGATAGAGGTTAGTGATTAACTTGTTTTTGTTTTTCATAAATGTACCTTAAAGTTTTCTTGCAATGATATATATTGCAGAGACTTTGATTATATGGTGATTCTGAACTGAGATCAGACCCATATAAATATCTGGCTTGCTACTGAGTTTGAAGACTTTACCGTCTGAAAAATTCCGTTAATCTGATAGAAACGTTTTGCATAAACACTTGAGAGTCAGTGTTTTAGATCTAGTTTCTATACTCTATCCCCACTGAGGAGGCAAACCAGCTTGAAATCAGTGATCTGGGGGTGAGCAAATGAAAGAGTATTAATTTCTGACTCTTTTTCGTTTATGTAAAAAAATCTTACTTGTTGCGGTTTTGGTATAGCGCATCTTTTGAACATAAATAACAAGTGATAGCAGGTTACGTGATTTACTTGTTTTTGTTTTTCATAAATGTACCTTTAAAGTTTTCTTGCAATGATATATATTGCAGAGACTTTGATTATATGGTGATTCTGAACTGAGATCAGACCCATATAAATATCTGGCTTGCTAGGCTGAGTTTGAAGACTTTACCGGTCTGAAAAATTCACGCTTGCAATCTGATAGAAACGTTTTGCATAAACACTTGAGAGTCAGTGTTTTAGATCTAGTTTCTATACTCTATCCCCACTGAGGAGAGCAAACAGCTTGAAATCAGCTGATCTGAGGTGAGCAAATGAAAGAGGTAGTTAATTTCTGACTCTTTTTCGTTTATGTAAAACAAATCTTACACTTGTTCGGCGGTTTTGGTATAGCGCCATCTTTTGAACATAAATAATAAGTGATAGCAGGTTACGTGATTAACTTGTTTTTGTTTTTCATAAATGTAACTTTAAAGTTTTCTTGCAATGATATATATTGCAGAGACTTTGATTATATGGTGATTCTGAACTGAGATCAGACATATAAATATCTGGCTTGCTAGGCTGAGTTTGAAGACTTTACCGGTCTGAAAAATTCACGCTTGCAATGTGATAGAAACGTTTTGCATAAACACTTGAGAGTCAGTGTTTTAGATCTAGTTTCTATATTCTATCCCCCACTGAGGAGAGCAAACAGCTGAAATCAGCTGATCTGGGGGTGAGAAATGAAAGAGGTAGTTAATTTCTGACTTTTTTCGTTTATGTAAAACAAATCTTAACTTGTTCGATGGTTTTGGTATACGCATTTTGAATAAATAAAATCAGCAGTTACGTGATTAACTTGTTTTTGTTTTTCATATATATATATATAATATGTAGAACAATTAAAAAAAAGTAAAATACTATACTTCAATGCAAACACCTCTCTAGTTAGCAATTCTCCATAGAGAAACAGTTGGGTAAAAAGCATTATTCTCTAAGTTGCAAATTCCTAGATAGAAAGAACTTGATCAACATCCTTCATATGTTTTTATACCCTTTGGTTAATAATAGCTAGATAAACCATCCAAAGGTCCTCACTGACGAAGGCCACAAGCCAGAAACTAGTCTGGGGATATTGGATGAGTAGGCATTAGATAGGGATTTTATGCACAAGCCTTCTGGCATCCATTGATTACTCTGTTTAGCACAGGTGGCAATACTGTATGGAGAGTTTTGCTCTGTTTAATAGCTAGATACCTATTTATCAAACAATAGTGGAAGGTTATCTGGGTTAATTTTAAACCATGTGTTTGAAAGAAAAATCTTATATCCGATTTGGCTTGTACTTCAACCCAATTATAAGCAGGGCAAGTGGATTTAGTAAAACTATGCTCAAGTTCTTCTAATAGTAATTAAAACCACATATTTGTCAAATTTAAGTATCATTGTGGTTCAACAATATATCTTTAATGATCATTTAAAGGTTATATGCTTGAACACCAGAAGTAATAGAAATTGATCTGACATTTCTAGACCTTTAGTTTTTGATTTCATTATTTTATAGTGCACTAAACTACACAGAGTTATATTAAAACAGGCAAAAACTCACTATATGTATGCCACACACAGCATGCTAGGGTAATCAATGGATGCGAGAAGACTTGTGCATAAAATCCCCATCTAGTGCCTACTCATCCAATATCCCCAGACTAGTTTCTGGCTTGCCTGTTTTAACAACAGTTATACACAAGCATATGAAGTGATGGTCATGTGATGTTTATTGACAGAGTTATATTATAAACAGAAACAAAGCTACTATTTCTACAAACAGTGAATATATTTATAAGCTTTCCTACTAGTAATACAAATGGAATATTATTGTTTTCTGATACAAGTGTAAATAAATATAAATGTGTAGAATGATGTTTCAGTTTCAAATTAGTTTTGTGTTTATCTTTTGGTATGTTTTAAAAATTTGCACATAATGGTGAATGACTATTACATTTTTGAATGGTGTATTATGAGTTATTTGGTTTACTAAAAGTTTTTAAAAACAAGAGGAATTTTGTTAAACAGATTGCTTCCAATTATAGATAAATGGTTACCAGAGACTCAATGTGGAGTTAGAGAATCAATAAGCTCTCTAGATATGATTTTTGTTGCCAGGCAAATGTGAAGAAAGTGTCTGGAACAAAGGAGTGATTTATACATTGCTTTTACTTATTTGGTCCAGCCATTTGATTCCATTAATAGGATAAGTCTATGCTTTGTTTGAAATTAATTGGTCGTCCATCAAACTTTATTCGTATTGTACAACTTCTTCATGATAGAATAAGAAAAAAGTGTTATTGTATAATTAGAAAACCTATTTGAAATGAAAACTGGTGTCAAACAAGAATGTTTATAACCACTAAACATCCATGAGTGGCACTGCTGTATGGAGAGTTTTGCTGTTTTGAGAATGTTTACAGGCAGCTTAATCACACAAGGATCATGATATAATACAGGTTTGAATTGTGAAATTTTTAATTTGAATCTATTAAAGGCAAAAACAACAATTTCCACTTCTTGGATTTATAATATCTGGTTATTTTTTTGCAGTTCAAAAAACAATTTAAGGAACGTATTTAATATTTTGATTGTATCCCAAAAGGATTCATGTTTAATAATTACGGTTCAAGAAACTCGAGGTCTTTATTAGCCAATGATGGAAGAAAAGTCCTCAATAACTTTTAATTTTAATGGTTATCACCTTGAAAATGTAAACCAATTTAAGTATCTTGGTAATTTTACAAGTAGAAAGGTGGACTTAGATGTTGAGATTCAACACAAACTCCATTAACAAGTCAAAAAATAGAGTATTTCATCACAAAAAAATAATCACCACAACTAAATTAACTGTACATAAAGCTGTTATTTTATCTGATTTGTATGGATGAAAAACTTGGATATACTATCAATGCAACATAAAGGCATTAGAGAAGGTTCATTTAAGGATTCTCTATAAAATTTTACAAATATAATGGCAAATTTTTTTAAGATCAATCAATATGTTCTTCAGCTTGCTCACTATACGTATTGCTACTCATTGCAAGCTAGGATGCCAGCTTTCTGGCATTCATTGATTACTTTAGCTTGCAGTGAGTAGAAATACATATAGTGAGTTTTGCCTGTTTAATAAAAGTTATAAGCAAGCATAAGAAATGGTGATCATGTGATGTTTATTGGCTTAAACCCAGTCCTGCCTAATAGGATAGTGGTGGCTATGGTTATTAAAGAACCAAAGACCCCAAAATGTGTGGGTACTGAACTGAGTTCAGACTTATATGAGTAGTTAAGCTGAGTTTGGATTGAAAATATTATGGTGCTTTTAATTTAAGACTCGTAGTTTTGTAGTTAAGTAGCGATAAAAGATGGCTGCTGGAGGGTTGCATTAGATCCTAAGATCTACGTGCAGTTCTCTCAGATCCAAGGCTCCTCACTGATGAAGACCACAAGCCAGAAACTAGTCTGGGGGTATTGGATGAGTAGGCACAAGATGGGGATTTTATGCACAAGCCTTCTGGCATCCATTGTTTACTCTGGCTTGCACTGAGTGGCAACACGTATAGAGAGATGTGCCTGTTTTGATATATTCTAATGAGTTGTCAATTGCATATATAGTCAGTACAAAAATAATATACCATAACATACCTTTTTTTAAAAATATTTCTTTTAAATATATATATATGTTTGTGGATGCAGGTTAACACATTTTTACAGATAAATGTTGCCAGTATGTTTTTTTTCCTATGCATAAGAATAACATAAAGCCATTTACGTAGTGAAAGATTGGCATTGGACAATTCTGACCATTATTGTGTGTATGCATGTAATTCAAAACTTTTAGTTGCCAATTCAATAATATCTTTATTAGTTTTTCAGGACTTTAGTGCTCTTACAGCATCTGGGCAATATCACTTTAAAAAATTGATATGTTAATGAGCAGTTTTGGATATCATGAGGAATCATAATAATGATAAGGATGATCCACTTCCTGTCCATTTGCTACTGAAATGGTCTCTTATATATGCTTTCATATTGAAAAAAAAAACATGATGTAAATAGATCTGTGTGTGTGTGTAATTTATTATACTATTAACATTTTTAAGTCTTTTGTAATATTTATTTGCAGGTTATCAACTATTTATATTGACAATGTCTTCAGATTACCTCAACAGTATTATTTTCATTGTGATTAATATTTTTACCTATGTCCAATTACCTGAAGCAGCATATTATTGCCCTCGGCCATGCTCTTGTTTTAATAATTTTACAGAAATTAACTGCACTTCTCAACATCTAACTGAAATCCCATCTTCTTTACCATTGGATCTGATTGATGTCTTAGATTTAAGCAAAAACATAATTAGAAAAATAAGTGAATTACATTCTGAAACTCTTACAAAGCTGGATTTATCATGGAACCAAATTAGAAGGATAGAGAAAAATGATCTGCACCATCTTCCTAACTTGAAACAATTAGATCTTACAGGAAATCTATTGGTATATATTCATGCTGATGCTTTTAAAAACCTTTCCAAACTTACATATTTGAATATGCAGACAAATTTTCTTGAACAAATTCCTAAAATTATCTTTGAACCATTACAAAATATTCATTATCTAAATATGGCATATAACCAGCTTGATGCGTTATTCATAAATAATGAAATACCAATGGTATCTACTTTAAAAGAGTTGGACATTTCTTATAACAACATTCAAAAAATGGAAAATGTGTTTTTAATCTCTTCATTAGAAATTTTGCACATTAAAGATATAAAGGTGACTTCTCTTGAACCAAAGTCATTTGAAAGATTGTTTAGATTATATAAACTTGATGCCTCATATAACCAATTTCCAATTGCTTTCAACATTACTTTAGCTCTACAATACCTAAATTTAACCGTCTTAAATTTATCAAGTATTCGACAATTACCTATACATAACATAAGTAATCTATTATTTCATTTAAAGAGCAATACCTTAGCCGAATTAGATTTCAGTCGTAATCCGTTATATAAAATAGAAAGTGCAAAAAATTCTGATATGTTTGTTGATGATAATTTTCGTCTCTTAACAAATGTACCTAATCTTAAAAGACTCATCTTAAAAGAATGCTATCAAGTTGCAGTTAATTTTGAAATGTTTAATTCTTTGAAATTATTGGAAGTATTGGATTTAAGTCGTAGTGGAATCAAATATATTCATCAACTAACGGATACTAAAACCCTTCAGAATCTAAAACAACTCGATCTCAGTAATAATAAACTATTTGTTTTAGGTGAATTTAAATCCTTCCGAGCTGAGTATTTTAGCATTGGTAAATTAACTTTGCCAAATTTAAAGACTTTAAAACTTAAAAACAATAATTTGTTGCATGTTGATAAAATGGCTTTCCGTGGAATGCCAGAATTACGTTTCCTACACATAGATAATGCGTTACAATTTAAAGAAGACGGAAATCACTTTGTGAGTAACTTTTTTTGGAATTCAAAACTTCAGTTCTTAGATTTAAGCAATAATTCTTTAATTCATTTACAACCAGATGTATTTAAAAACTTATCTAATCTACAGGTTTTAAAATTGGATGACAATAAATTAGGAAATATACTTTCAAATCAATCCCATATACATATATTTAAATCTTTATTAAACTTAGAATACTTAAGTTTGAATTCTAATGCAATTAAAAATTTAGAATCTCAACTTTATCAAAATTTAACATCATTAAAAACTTTAAATTTTAACAACAATTCAATTTTCAATTTTACTTTAGCATTTTTGAAAAGTTTAAATAATATGCAAAAACTTTCACTGATAGGTAATAAAATAAAAATGATTGACAAAAGTCTCTTAAATAATCTTCCATTTCACACATTAGAAATTGATCTCACATATAATCCTTTTGTATGTCACTGCAAGTGGACTGAAATTACGAAATTATTTTTGGAAAAAAACATTATTTTACTCAACCACACATACATGAATAAACCTATTTGTCCAGAATTAATTTCATCATTAACTGACAACTTTAATTGTGACTACAACGAAATCAGATTTTACCATTATAAAATTTTAATAATACTAATAATACTGTTGATTATTATTTGTTTGATAAGTATAGTTTTTAATGTTAAGTTTACATTAAAAAATAAACATACAAATTTGGATGACAATACTGCCTATAATTTTGATAAAACAATTAAATCTAAAGTCTATAATGTTTGTAAAATTGTTTCATCTAAATATTCAAACAGTACCACCCCAGATAATCAGCAAAACAATGTAGAAATAGTTATTTATAAAGAAAAAGTAGCAAATTAAATAATTAAAAATTTGACTTTTTCGGATAAATACAATACATATGATTACAAGAGAGGGCCTAGCAATAAATAAAAGCTGGCTACTCATCTTTTATCAAGACGGAAGAAACATTATAAAGCAGGTATGTATGTTAAGTTTTCTGACCAAAGATAAATTCAAGTATCTAGTGATCGCTGTTTGGTTAATTTGTCTCACCCTTTCCCTCCTTAAGATCCTCTAGCAACTTCTTGCAAAGAATTATAAAATAATGAAGCCCCTTACATCAATGAGAAATAAATAATTAATAAGGCAATGTGATGCAATTCTTTAGGCTAAATACCCTTAAATTACAAAAACTGATTGTATATTAAATATTAAAATGTGATAAATAAGACTATTGCATAGATCTGTGCTATATACCAATATATATTAATAATTTGAGAGTTGTAAAACTGTCAAAATTTTGTTAAATATTATACATTTATTTTTTATGTTACAATATTAGTGTTCTATAAAATAAAACTTTAAATAATTAACAGAGATCTAATTTTAATTTTGGGACATTATGTGATGTAAAATAGTTCTCTTTAGATGAATGCTGAAGTTTTTGGGTATTGATCATAAGTCCAGATGTCCTGTTAACCAAGTTAAAATTTTGTCTCTCTAAAACCTTCACATGCCACAATAAACTTATCAACTTCTCTCCTATTACACCACACCAAATCATTCTCATGGCACTGATACAGTTCTTTTTCTTCTATCCCACTTTAGTAAAAACTGTCCCATTATCCTATCCTTATATTTTCTGTCACATGATTATATTCTTATCATAAAGACTTGGACAAAAAAAATCTCTACTTCTTTTATCTCTTCATCTTTATATTTCTAGCACTCTTCATATAAATTATCCCACTCTCTCTC